>VZSZ01000627.1:54565-124236 GCA_013398815.1 Ibidorhyncha struthersii
AAATTACCATGGTGGAGAAAGGAAATAAAGCAAGTGGGAGCAAAGTGCAGAGTAGGGTTCAGAAGTGGCTGACCCACCATTAACAAAATTGAAAAAAATTACAGATGCATTAAAGCTGTGACTTGCAGCAAGTAAAGGGAAGAGTTCCCACTGAGACGCCCTCTCATCCCCTCCTGCCAAAGCCTTGCGCTTACACAGCGTCTGCTCCAGTGTGGGGGAGTAAGCTGAAAGTAACAGAGCGGCTCTAATGCAGGATTTCCTCACCACTGTCAAGCCAAGAGAGACCTTTGACATTGCCTTGGAATATTCTCTGCAATTAACCTTTAGCCAAGGCTTGGCTGAAGAGCTGCGACAGGTTTCTGATGGAGACATTGAACTGGGATGCAGGAGCTCTGGGCTTAGCTCCCAGTTCTCTCTCTGGAACCAGACTGTTCCAAACCAGTGTCTGGACTGGAAGAACACTTTCATCAAGTATCTAGAAAAAATGCAAAGGAGCAGAAACACAGCACTCCAGCCAAGACACTAAAGGGACAATAAAGCGAATGCAGTGTATCTAGACAGCAACCTTGTCGCCTGCAGAAAAGATTTCTGATAAAAATCTTTGCTCCCTTCACAGGAAACTCACATTTTCTTTTACGTAGATTATCAGAGTTCAAGTTGGTTATGTAACTGGCAAACAAGTTCACATGTTAAGACCCAATTCACATGTAGGCACAAAAATAGAGCTGGCTTAGTGAATTAACTTATTTGAGAAGTATAGCATTTATGCAGATTTCAGTGGTTTGTATGCAACTCCTAGCAGCAAAGAGACTAAACTAGTGTCCTGCACCTTATCTAGTTTACATGAGAATGGGTCTGCTCTGGTTTACATGATATATCTGTCTGAAGAGAATCATGTTTCAGGCTAAACCCAAGCTAGTTATAGAACTACCGACAATGGGAAAGCAGAAAACCAGGAGTGACTGCGACATGCACATTATACCATTAACTAACTCTTCACATCCAGTTTCTCTTCTGCTTCTCGGCCCTCCTTTTCTGCAGCAGGTGACTGTTGCCTGTTTGTAGCTAGCACAGTCAAATCTGTGCCAAGTGAAAGCAATCTAATTATATTAGTTGGCATGCAAATACAACCTACTATTGCTTAAGCAGGTTTTAAAAATATAGTCATGCTAGTAATTAATATATGCTATAAAGTGAGATAAACGCCATATGACAGAGAACCTTGTGCTTATTACATGTCATATGCATTACTGGCACACAAATCTGAATCCTGATTTCCACAGCCAGCTTCCTAAATGCCTTCCAAAGGTAAGCTACTGAGTCCACTTTCACCACAAGGAAAGAGGGTTAAATTAAGCTGAAATACATGAGGAGTGGGCTAAGCATGTGCGCACAGTCAGCGACTGTGACTCAGCTGACATGCAGTCATTTATTGTGCTGCAGTAACTTGCTCATGTCTTTGAAGACCTCACTGGAAGTAGAAGACCAGCTCAGATTTGGGATCAAAGCCCCTTAACAAGAGTATCTACCCAGACAACGGTGGCAAGAGGTGTCTTTTTAGTGGCTATCAAGGAATCAGACAGTGACACACTGTTGCCATTGCATGAATGGCAGTAGGGTGCCATCAGGCTGTATGGTGCAGAGGTACTTGTGTTCTTGGCCTAAGGGCAAAATTTAAGCATTGAATGGAAGACCTGAATGCAAGGGATTTTTTTCATCACATAGGACTTCCCCTCTCATTCCAGGACTGGGCTTCCCCAAGCAGTTACCTTTCTACAGCATTAGCAGGTGCTTTTGAACTTGAGAGCAGCATATTTGTCCTCCCCAATTGCCAAAATAAAATACATCTTACAGTGTTGGCTCAGGGTAACCTATGCTGCTGCCCAGAGCAACAACAGCTGATGATCTTGTCCATCACTACCCGTCATGTGCTAGCACTGACATCACCTGTAAACATGGCATCTATGTCTCACTTAATTATAGTGCACCATCTGATGCAAGCCAAATTTTTCAAGTCATCTCAAATGTCATCCAGAATGAAAGCGTGAGGAGCACAAAGCAAGTCTTTTGTAGCAATGTTGGTTTCTCTGCAAAGGCACGCGAGGCACTCTCAGTGGTTCTGCACAGTCTCCTGCAAAAGCCTCTTGCCTGGCTGTGCAGGAGAATTGCCCTTCTGGTATCTAACAGCCCCTGGTCGAACTGTCCGTACAAGGGTTATAAATGCCTATTACACAAATACAATGAGCGTTACCTTGGGATTTCAGTGTGTGTGTTGTTTTCATACTAACTAAATAGCTATTAATATTTTTGCATCTGTAAGATGTGCTCTTTTCAGTTTAGCTTTGAATTTGTTCTAAGATAAATAGAGGATTTCTGTCTCTTGTGCTGTCAGCTTGGTACTAAATCCACTTCCTGTGAACAAAGGTATTTTATGTTTTTCCTTTCACTCCTGGTGATTATTTCAGTGTGTACTTATGTCATGCCTTAAACTTCTTTCTAGATACATTCTGAAGCAATATGTCTGTCCTTTTTCAGCTAAGATATCTTTACCATGACAAGCTGCACAGCCGAAGTGCAACTGGGCTTTGTATTCATTAGAAAAAAAGTTGATAAAAACATATGACCAAAAAAATGGAAAACAACATGAAAATCTATAAAACAAGGATAAAAGTGCTAAACTATGGATCTCCATTTCCTTCTCAATAAACCTACCCAATGAAATCTCTGGCTGACCCTGCCAAATCATTTTCTTACTTTATCAAGACATGAGACGATTGTGGATTGAGAGTGGGAAACATATTTCCTTCTCTCCCATAACAAATCACATGATTTTTTAAAATCAAATGATCTTTCAGGGACTCTACACTACTCTACTCTTTTGAATCTAATTTCCTTGATAGCTGTTCTTAATGCCATTGCCATACCTTTGCCAATATCATATTCGCAGACTGGTCTCCGGTCTGATGTGTCTTCTTTCTCTCCTCTCTTGTAAATCAATGTGATTAGCTCTTCTTGGCTCATCGATCCTGTCAGCTCACTTTTCCACTGTGCACTGTTGTAAACTTCCAGCAGCTTCTTCCCCAAAACATCCTCAAAATTCCAATAAAACTCCCTGGGAAGTCCATTGCTCTGCCACTCCTAGCCAGCTCGGAGGCACGTCAGAGGCTCGGATGCTGCTTTCTGCAGTCCAGATTGCAATTGTCTCGCTCGTGCAGAATAGCACCCTCCATCATGAGTAATTACCACTGGGCTCAATGGGCCTATTCATGATATATAGCATTATTGTGATATATAGCGTTACTCAGGAGGAGCAATGGTGTCACAGTTTGGTGCCTTTCCCAGTCTTGGTTCCACAATCAACCCAATGGCAGAAGCTCTGTGTGTTTCATTGGACTGGGGAGCAGGACTCGGGTATTGTAACAGAGCTTATTTGTAGCCATAGTTCACTATAGTGTGAACTACTCACTTGTAGTGAGTAGTTTTGGACTACTCACTTGTACAAAGCTTCTCACATTCAAAAAGTTTTCTAAAATTTGGCACTATTTTTTATCAAGCACTCTGAACTGAAACCCAGTACTTTTTTTTTTCAACTCTTCAGTTTTCCCTTTTCTTTCTTCAAAGTACTGGCATCTTTACTGTAATTTCAATTACTCTTTTCAAATCACTTGTAACTACGGGCTTTTCCTCACAGACACAGCCAACTCTTCCCACTGTAGAAATTAATGGCAAAGTTATTGTTGACTTCAGTAGTACCAGATGAAGCCTTTCAAGTACTAGCTCATTTGCAAAAAGAACAACTTGGTTTTGTGTCGGCCCTGATTCGTCCCTACAGTTTTGCATCAGAATTTTTAAACGTGTAACTCCTGCTAATCGTCAACTTTATTTTTTATTGCTGCCTTCTCCTTTCATTCCCACCTGTATGAAGAGTCTCTGTTGACTTTTGGGAGCATAGATGATGTGCTGTCTTCTTTAGAGGCCAGAGGATGTCCCTCAGAGGAGATGCTCACACAGGAAATGAAGTTAAGGAAACCTAACAAGCAAAAAGGGCTTTAAAAGAGTACATATTCGTTAGGGCTTGTAAGAAGTGAGTAAATTAAAGGAAATTATGTGCAAATGAGGCCCATTTAGGGAAAACATGAAGCGCACTTAGGAGAAGGGGTGCTAGCCTTGTCTGTATTTGCTGACAGCAGGAGGAGTTGAAACCTGGGGATTGCTCGCTGGGACATCCCCATCCCAGAGTTTTGCCTGGACCAAGATTAAGCTCCGCAAAAGAGCATCTCCCTGTGCCCTCTTTCAAATAGACTTTCTTCTGAACATCAAAGACATTTTCATGGTGACCTCTGCTCTGCTAAGGTGGGCTCCCATTTTTTTAATTTTCTCTTCTGAGAGCAGCCACTTTCCAAAACCCAGGGTATTTTTCATCAGGACATCCCCATTCCCCAGCTGCCCCACCACAGTCCAGTAAGGAAGCACTAACAAGACACCACAACACCTGGGCCACCCCTGCTTTTCCCCTTTATTCCTTCAGACCCAGTCGCTCATGTCAGAGAGTCCCGTAGGTGGGACATCATGTGAGGGACACGGTCATCTCCATCCACGCTGCTCCGGCTCTCTAGTTAAACAGAGACCTTCCCTTTCCAGGCCTGCCGGCACAGCTTCTTTCATGATCGCTAAGTTCATACGCACAAAAATGAACGACAATTAAAAAAGCCAGCTTGTCTCGGCAGGAGGGAATTTAGCTCCATGAAAAGACAAGCAAGCCACGTGGAGCAAGAGCCATGGGACTCTGTGGCTGCCAGACAGCTGGGAAGCTGATCCAGTGCGGAGGTAGGGTGGCAACGTTCTTGCTCCTCATCTGGGGGCAGAGCACAGCCCCTATGCCACCCCTCTCTTGCGACATTTATGTGTGCTGCAGGGAAAAGTAGCCTCCTGGGGTGGTTCTTAGCCTTCGAGGGGTAAATATAGATTATCAGCTAATCACCCCAAGCCTTGAGGATTAATAGATGATCTAATCTCCAATGATCTAATTGAACGTGGAAAGGCCATCGGCACCTGAATCCTGGAGTGCATATATCCTCGTTGAATTTTGGCTCCAGTGGAGTATAATAAATAATTTTGTACTTTTTAAAACAGAGCTGCAAGACAGCAATAATGCTTCCATTTTTAGTGGTCACCACAGCACCAAGTAAATATTTTATCAGTGTTTTACAAACCAAACTCTATAACGGTACATATATTAACAGTGTTAGTAGTGCAATTATTAATTTTTCATATGCTCTTAAAGTGTAATTAATAAAGCCCTGCTTCTTCCCAGACCACAGCAGGCATACTTTCATGCTTTAAAACAAGTTTCTCGCAGAGGATGGGAGGAGGCCAGCTGCTCAGGGTAATCTCCACTTCCAGAGCTTGTAGCGTAGCTGATGAAGAACATCGAAATGAGCCCTTGGCTGGGGACCATCAGGCTATAAATTTGGTGCATAGGTAAGTTGATCTATCTGACTTGAGGAAAAGGGGGCTTGTGTGAGCGTGTGCCACTAGCATCAGCCAAAAGGGTTGCAGCTTTTTCTTGCCCTGTACAGATGCCTGACTCCCGCTGCCGCACATCCCAGTGCTTGGCTGGCAGTGGAGCAAAGGTCAGGCAAAAGTTTGTGAATTGGAAACCTACATGGTCATCGTCACCTGGGTAAAATCCAAACCCAGAAGAGGGTGCTGCGCTAAATGCGTTTGCAAATGTTGCTGGTGGTACAGCGATGGTTCACTCCTTGAGTGCTCAGCATCTGCTGGAGCACCAGGTGGCCCAAAAGCCCACGCCGGGTGGCCTGTGAAACTGATGATGTGTGGAAAACAGGAAAGATTAAAAAAAAAATTAAAACAGTTAAAGTAACTTTTTGAGCCTTCCCTAACGCTTTCCTTGTCTTAAAAAAAAAAAAAAAAAAAAAGGAAGAAAATGAGAATGCAAACAGATTGGAAACAGAGTTAAAACCAGGGCATCAAACCAAACACAAACACAGACAGAACGAAGATTGGCTCAGACCACTTTTTTAATCTCAAAGTAAAACTGAACCATTAGTTTGAACTTCTTGACACTGTAGTGGAGTGGAACCAGGACACAGATGACACTAAGTTGGACCTGAATAAAAATGAGGTAATTCAGTTTCCAACATTCACACAGATGATTTTCAGAACCACCGAACTGCATGAGTGAGATCTGCTGAATCTTCAAAGGATATGAGTCACAGATCCTAAAAACGAGTAGAAACTTCACTAAGTCAGGTGATAAACTCCTATTAATCTAAAAAAAAAATTCCAATAAAAGAGACACATGTAAGGATACCTAAACGTCTGAACCTGGGTGACTAGAGTTCTTTGAAGAAAGTTTAATTTATATATGTGTGCATTGTTCTGCTTGACCTCAGCATAAGTGGTCAAATATCTTTGCTCTTCTCTAACATTTATTTCCATTTGTCAGAAAATTAAAGTTTTGACTGACAACTGAAAATAATGGTTATTGTAGCAATTGTCAGCTTTAGATTTTTTTTGTAAAAAATTGCTAGTAGCTGTTTTCCATGCAAAATGAAATCCTTTTTTGATCAAGCCTGCTCTTGAATTTTGTACCAATGATTTCCTGGAGAGCATTTGCAATACCCTACAGCCCCCTCTGTTCACCCACCTATAAAACCATTCTAATAACAATATTTACTTCCCTCAATCAAGTTTTGTGAAGCTTCATTAAGGAATATTTTTAAAGCACTTTGAGATTCTTAAATGAAGGCTGCCCAGACAGTATAAAATTCAATTACACTAGAAACTAAAATGCCATGATTTAATCCTTAGCATCTGGGTAAAACAAAAATCTAAAAAACCCACGTTATAACTGGAGACAAGAAACAAAAAAAAACACAATATGAGAGGTGGAGCTGTGAACACAGTTAATATGATAACTGCTTTCATATAATTTAGCTCAAATAAATTAGTTATGGCTTGTCAAACCAAATCTGCAGCTAGCCTTGTGGATAACAATGGAGAAGCGAGCCGCTAACATGCCTGATTACAAACTGAGTGGCTTTTCTCAGCTAGAGGACTTGAGCCCAGCAAAATCCAGCACCTTGCAGCAGATGATGGAGGGTTACGGAGCAGGAACAGAAATCTGTATCTAGGCAACATCAGGAAGTGTATATTTGGAAAAAAAGTGTTCTTTGTTTCTTTAATGAAAAAGTGTGTTAGCAAGGACATTTAATTTGAGGTATAATTGGCTGAGAGATGCTAAAAACCTTCTCACCCCAATGTAAACCGTGACTTCTGGATGATCACCAAACAGGAACAGGCAAGAAGATGGCAAAATGTACCTGTGCCAAAACATCACCAAAGAGGCTACTGCCTACTCAAAGTTTGAAGTTTGCTGCTTTCCTTTGTGTTTCTTTCCACAGCTCTCCCGGGGACATACGTGACTGCAACACAGAAACCGTTCAGTCTGAAGATTTATGCCATGCTCCTATCGCTAGGGTGACAGTCAGCGGGCACAGGGCCCCAGTTCAATAATTTACTGTGAATCTGGCTTTTGGTCTTCTAACAGTAATCAAACCTGCCCTGGCTGCATGACACAGCAGTGCTTATCTCACATCAGCTCATCCCGCTGCTTCGCGGTGTTTTGGGGTTAACGTTTCAGTAAGGTCTAAGAAGGATCAGGTATCTTTGTAACTGACCCAAACCCAGCAGAAAAGGAAAAAGCCTGCAAAAACTTCAAATTGTGCATTTTGGTTAATTCAACAGAAATGGGATCGCTTGTCCTGCCTGCTCCTGATGAATTATCTGTAGTGAGCTGATGTCTGAGCTGACAGCTCTGGTGTTAATGGTCCTGGAAGTCTGCTCCCAGGTAACGGGCACCTCAGGTTAACACAATAAACTTGCTACCTACCTACCATCAGTACGAGTAGGGCTGGTGACATCTTATGGTTCGCTATGCAGTTTGCCTGATCCGGCAAACACTTACATACACGAAGGGGGCTGCTGCTGTCCTTCAAGTTACTCACGTGTGTAGGAGTTTGCATGACTGAAGGATGAATCCCTTGTCTTTCAGAGATTTCTGAAGGGTTAACTCCTCACAGCTTGTCTTTCTGTTTTCTAAAGGTTTAGAAAGAGCATCAGAGGCAGTTTTCCACACACCAAAGACTTAGATTTGTTTTAAGAATGACGTAGACAGAGCTACGCCGACCTGCTAGATGGACTTAACAGCACGTCTTGGATATATACGTAACTGCTTGTAGAGTGTAGAGTACAATTCAGCCTCGGCAAATTTCAGTTGGTGTTATGCATCAGATGACAATCATTTCAGCCCTGAAATAAGTTCAAATTAAATAAAATCAAATCATTTTTTCCTGTGATACTCTTTCTGTTTCTCTGATTTTTCAGAGCTTGTTGATATTCCTTGAGTCTACAGAGTGGAGAGCGGACAGCTTTTTAAATGTGTGTTTCTGATTCCCAAGGGACTTGGGTTATTTCTCCTTTCGATTGTTTTTGCTCTCAGCCCCATCCAGGACAGAGGAAGGGGAGTGTCACCCGCAGAGCACAGGCTACAGCCTGGCAAAAGGGTGACAGGTGAAGTCATCCTGTGTTGTGTGGTAGTTTGGCTTTTCAGTGTTTTATTCCTATGCCTTGACTGAATATTTTAAGTTAGTGGCTGTTTTTTGCTCTTGTAGCCCAGACATTTATTTCTGAGGACTGCTAGCTACCAGGTGGGTTTTCAGGAACAGGAGTACTGAAGTGATCATTTCCTGGCGTCCTGTCTTTTAAGCATGAGCATTATCAGTACATAAATACTAACAAAGCTCAAAATTTCTGATGCAATCTTAACCCTGCCTTATCAATATGCTCACGCTGTAGCTTACAAGCTAATGAAACCTTCCTGTGAGTATGTGATATTGGTGCTTTTTTGGGTTATTTTCCTATTTCTATCAGGTTATTTATATGACAGAAACCTGCACAACCGCTTTTATTTAGCCTTGAAAAAGGAAGACTCAAGGGCATATTTATGATCATACCTACACATTGAAAAAACTATTGAGAACCTCATTTTTAGAGAGCAAAATACACTAATAAAATATTTTCCTCCACAGTATTCAGATAGAGATTAGTCAGACAATTCTTCCTCCCAGCCATAACACTGTACAATTGTCCAAGTGCATTACTGCTTGTTTTAGTTTTTTTTTCTGCAAATCCCTATGGACCACACGACAAAGCCAAAGATATCAGGCATGAAGCTGATTATGAGTTCTTAATTCAAGAACAATAATTAGCCAACTTACAAAAAAATCACAGTGGAACTAGGCTTGCAATCTCTCCGATTTTCCACCCATTTCAATGCTAAACTTGTCTTGTCTTTTACCAATAGGAGGTGATAATGAAGCTTCAGTTCATGGATTTTCATGAGAAGTAGTCCCAATTGTTTGCCTAGATAGGCAACTCCTAAGACATAAACTCGACATTTTTATCCAAAACAGAAATGACTATCAGAAACACTGCAAGGTACAATTTTTTTGAAAAGCCCTTCTCACTAGAGACTTTCCTGTCGAGTCTGATAAGCAAAGGCATGGGTACCACATCTCCTACGTGACTTCCTTGAGATGCCTCTTAGCAAAAGTGTTTATGGAGATGTACTGCCCTAGCAGCAACCTACTCAGATGAAAGAGTTCCTTCTTTTTTTTTGCCATGGTTTATGGAGAGGGTTCTCTGTCATGGATCTTGGCAAAAAAACAGGTGCCTTCCTGACACCCAAGAGCCAGGACTGCAGTTACCCCTTTCGTTCTTCACACGGGCTGCACACAGCAGGCAGAGGTGGAGCAGCCCTGCTCAGCCTCTTTCATCCCAAAACAGGTAGCTGTTGCTGAAGGACCATGGATATTCAGAAACCTTTCCTCACAGAAAAGGTTGGTGAGAATGAAAACAAGTGTGTCCTCGACCTTTTCCAAGGAAAACTTCAACTTTTCACAGGCGAAAACCTGAAGGCTCTCATTTGAAAAAAACAGAGGCATCTATAATCAGCTCTCCACTGTCTACTGCAATGAAGGAGTGGATAACCTGCATAAAGTCAAAACAAATTAAACCACAGCAAATCAAACCCTACGGTAGCAGCATTAAGGGCAAAAGAAAGGTTAGATATGCCATTGCCACAATGCTTGAAATTTCCTCAGTCAGAACCAAAGCAAGCAGCTGAGCCCATGCAATGCAGAGGCACTCAGATGCGACCATAACGCTTGCAGAGCCAAGATGCTTCATGCCGACCTAGTTTAAGAGCCTTTGTTCTCAAGGTACAGTTAATCCAAATATAGCCATCTTTTGATTATTTATGGTAGGACTCATCTGAGTTTTGGGAAGGCTGCAAGGGAGCATTATGAGAAGTATAGTTCAGGTGTTCCCATATTGCTGGGTTTCTCTGTGGGACAGACTCTACACCCCACCATGCAACGTGGCCAGAGAGTCCCATGGCACCCATTAGTAAGTAGGTCAATAAGAAAACCATCTTTCCCCCCCCCCATAAAACTTGTTTTACCACGTACATTGTATAGTACTAAACTGAACTCTAAGCTCAATCTACTGCAGAAAATCAGTGGTCAGTGTTTTTATTTTTAATTTTTTGGCCAATCCAGAATGAGAAGGGCATTTCGCCCCTGAAGACCCCACTTTCTGGGGCAAGCTCACCAGAAAGTAGCAATGATTAAACATTTGCAGTGCAATTAATCAAGTATTCAGATGTAGTAAGATACACCTAAAGCGTTTCCATGGTCTAATAGGGACCTAGATAAAAGAGAAGCAAAGTGCATAGTTTTTCATATGACTCCATCTCTGACTCTCACAACAACCACCAGTTCTGTTCTCTAGAGCCTGCCCCCAACTTTGCAGCCATTTTTGAAATTTAACCTCGAACCTTTCATCATTTTACAATGTGCGAAGGAAATTCAGTCCTTTCCAGTTGAAGGTGGGAAGAGTAACACTCACTGACCCCTTTTGGATGCAGTTACATTTTGATCTTTGCCTAATAAACTGACTCTTGGCTCATAGGTCATCTGGCCACTTTCAAACACCCCTGGTTTCTCTTAGGTCATCTGTCTGTAAAATCCAGATGAACCTACAAATCAATACACCTTTTTATCCTAAATTTTGGCATGTAACTGTGCTAACAGTTTCCTTTTGTCTCAGGTCCCCATTCCCACTTCAACAAGAATTTTGTCCTTGTAAAAGCAGTAGGGATATATGACAACTTGCATTTTTCTATTTGCGTGTTCTATAATACTGTGAGATTACTTGCTAGGAGATAAAGCCTTGAAGATAGATTCAGCATTATAATATTAGGTTTGGATATTTTGGTCACACAGACAAACAGATGTGATCAAAGTTAACACTCACTAAATACGTATCTTGCCTTGAATAGTTATTGAAGCCTAAAATTAAATTAAATCCTGAAGATATAAAATAAAAGTGTAGTCTGGAAGCTATAGTTTTTCTTCTTGTGCAGTAGTGAAATGGTTAATGATTTTTTCTGAAGAACTTTAGAGGCACAATGGAGAAGCACAGAAGCATAAATCTGAAGGTTAAATTTGTATTGGCTTTGCTCCTCCTTCCCATAGGAGCACAGATGGTAAAAACCTTAAAGCTACCCCTGCTATTATCATGGAATAAATGAATTATCAGGTTTCTCCCTCACAATGCTAACTATGGAAGGCGCCTTCCTACTCACATCATGATCAAGATCATTTAAATGAAGAACTGCTGCTTGTTTGATCTGAAAATAAAAAAGAAAAAAAGAAAAAAAAAAAGGCGGAGAGGGGGGGGGGGGGAGAAGAGATGTCTAAAAGACCTGGATCACCCTTTGGAGACGGAGCAATTGCTTCCACACAGTTGCCTAAAGCCGCAAAGCCAGCCAAGCCCACTGGATTTCTAAAATGATGCAAGGTGCTCTCTCCTCAGCTTCTGCTTCAAAGAGCTGCTGTTTGTTTGTTGTGGTGGCTGCAAGAGTTGCCGATACCTGAGAAGTGGCATTCCTAGAGGGAAGTCAAAGAAAAAAAAAGAGAAATCAGCCTTGCACGCAGCTTCCTGGGAAGAGAGAGAGGAAACGTGAGGGATAATGAAAACAAGGCAATGCAAAGCATTAAGAAATGTACAGGAGGGAAATACTCTCTCTGATGCTATGACTAAAATTATCCATTGGAAAAGATGGACCCCACTCTGCTCGTGCTTCTGCAAGCCTTTGTGCACAACTTAAGACCACTTTAACTAACATTAAGACCCTGATAGGCTTCAGGAAAGCATCTCTCTTCACAGAGCACATAAGCAATTAAAGTAGATGAAATTGGGATTTCAGCTGATGTTCTGATGTTAAGACATGGATGAAACACGATCAGGATTTAAATCTCTATGCCAATATTTTTGCTCAAATTCAGTGAGAAAAAGGAGCAGACTACAAGAACCCAGTGACATGGGTCTTAACTAAATAACATCACCAGTTGAACCCCAAAGGTTAAAGTGAGTGTTAGCTCTTGTGTGCACTACCTACAGTTACTCAGTTGTTCTTAACATCTGTTCTCAACCCTCTACATAGTGAAATTTCAAAAAAAAAAAAAAAAGCTGGAGTTTCACTGCTGGATTTTGTGCACTGGGTGTCTAGGTGTTGTATTTTCAAGCTATTTTCCACCACACTAATAAAAAAAAGAAGTATACAACCAGCATGCTAACCCCCGCTGCATTTCTCAGTAATCACCTTCTTCCAAGAGCTGCGGCTTCATGAGCAACTTGAAGAATCCCAGCTAAGCAGCAGAAGGTGGCAGCCAGCAAAACCTGTGGATGCGTTTGCTTCTGTATGTTCTGTGAAGGTGACTGTTCTCGGTGAACACTGAACTTGATATTAATAGTGACAAAGAGTAACAGTTCGCTTCTCTTCAACTGCTATGTGCATGCCTGCAGATTATTGCTGCTGTACGGCGAGCGTGTGGGTTGGGCTATACTCTGCTTTCGGGGTAGACTTGTGCCCTGATGTGTCCTAATGTATGAAATTAATGGGGTTGTGTTAGGCAGGTAATTTATAGCTTGAGGTGTCAATGAATAGGTATGAGCTTGAAGAAATGCAATTTTATTTTAAAAGGGGGGGATAATCTAAAAAAAGATTTGTTTTTCTTCAGTCAAATCATATATAGGTCCCCTTTCCCTTTAATTGCCACGGTATATAATTTGGAAAATATTAGTCATTCTTCTTTGAAAAATACAAGTAGGGAAATTACATGGGCACTGAAGCATTCAGATGTAAGTGATATCATTAAAAAATAGCAGAAATACAGTAAGGAGAAAATTAACAGTTAGTTGTTCTCTTCAAAAAAGTTCAGCAAAATCATGAAATGCTTCCTCTGAGTTATGAATTTAGTCGTTTGTGCTGCGTTATTTGTACAGATGAAAGCAAGTTATTGCATGATTGAATAACACAATTAGATTTTTATTGTTGAGATCTACCAAGCCATTTTACAGTCGTCTGCCGCACAAAAACTGTCCCCACCAAACACTGGTACCAAAAAATATAGCCAAAAACCAGCAGGACTGGAGGGAGATCATCTGCTGATGACCAGCACAGGTGAACTGATGAAGGGAAGCTAAGTATCTTTAGCACAACAGAGACCCTTTTTTTGCATCAGACCTTCCAGTTGTAGGTGTGTTTTTTGGCACTAGTGTTTTTCCTTTGGGTGCTTCGTATGGTTGCCATAAACTTCTGGCCAAGGCTTTTGCAGCCAACTGCTTATGTGTGCCCGCTGCCTGCTTTATTCAACACTAAGGTTTCCCTGGCTTGTAGAAACTGTCACTCTGGTCCCTTCAAAGTCCCAGAAGCCCAAAAAGGAGCTCCTAGCGGAGAGACCGAGAAAGCTACTTTTTCCAACTCTCGTGTCCTCAGATGAGGAGGACATTTTAATAAGTGCTTTTAAAATTATTGGGCCTCACGGACACCATGCAAAAAGCAGGACGGGTACAGAAAAAGTCTCAGAAGCAGTGGCTTTTTGGATGTACCTCTTGTTCACACCCCTTTTTTTGCGCAACTGAATTGGCAGGAAGCTCACACCCATCCTCTCTGCGTGTTCTGCAGCTCCCCTAAAGCGGGGAGGACAGCAGCTCTCCCCTCACATTGAGCTCCTCAGAAGCACGCTTGCTCCTACAGCTCTTCGAGAAACATGACCTGCTGTCTGGCAAACTGCAGTCTAACACTAACACATATCGAGCACTGCATCACTTAGTGGCTTTACTACACAGCACAACAGGGAAAAAAACCTGCTGGAGAGATGTCAAAAAGTAGCAAGAAGGAGACAGTAGGAACTCGGGGAATCACCATTTAACCCTGTGGGATGAAAACTCTTAATGGATAAAGAATAACATTGCTTCTCTACCAATGGTGGAATTTTAGCAATGGAGCCAAAACAGTGATGGCAGAGCGGCAGCGCAGTGGGGACGGAGGAGGGGTACCACGTGAAGGCAGTAAGAGGGAGGGAATACAGCTCGCCCTGATAGACCTCCCATGGATAGACAGGACAGTTTCCTGGTTTCCCACCTCCACATCTCGCTCTGAACCCTGCTGTAAAGGCACAGACAGGCAAAGGTCAACCACAAATGGCCAGGCACACCATTTGTACGGACAGCGGGGAAATACCGAGCGTGTCCCATACCATGAAATAGAGCATGGAAGAAGTAAGCATCCTTGTCCAAGAAAACAAAGACAACGTGAGGTGTGCTTAACTGAGCAGAAATTGTTCAAGCTGTGAGGTGCACCAGTGCAGGGGAAGGCACAGGCCTCTTTGAATGGGAAGAGCAAGGTAAGGTATAAGGTATGGGGTACTGCAGCAGAAGCAGAAGTGATCAGCTCCAGTGTGGAGCTGTATTGTAAATTATGTACACAGTAGACGTTTCACAGAATCAGAATAACCTGAGTTGGAAGTGACCCATGAAGATCATCGAGGGCAACTCCTGACTCCACACAGGGCAACCTAAAAGTTAAATCATAGATCTAAGAGTGTTGTCCGAATGCTTCTTGGACACCAACAAGCTTGGGGCCATGACTGCTTCCCTGGGAGCTTGCTCCAGTGTTTGACCAGCCTCTCAGTGAAGAATTTTTTCCTAATATCCAATCTGAACTTTCTCCAATGCAGCCTTAAGCCAGTCACTCACATCCTATCGCAGGACACCAGAGAGAAGACACCAGCACCTCCCTCTCCTCTCCCCTTTATGAGGAAGTTGTAGACAGCAGTGGGGTCACCCCTCGGTCTCCTCTTCTCTAAGTTGCACAAACCTGGTATCCTCAGCCGCTCCACAGAAGTCATGCCCTCTAGTTCTTTCACCATCTTTGTTGCCCTCCTTTGGACACATTCTAATTTTTTACATTCTTCTTACATTATGGAGCGCAAAACGGCACGCAGCCCTCAAGGTGGGGCCACACCAGTGCTGAGACAATCACTTGTTTCAACTGGTTAGCTCTACTGTGCTTAATGCACCCTTGTATATGTCTGGCCCTCTTGGCTGCCAGGGCACACTGTGGACTCATCTTGACCTTACCATCATCCAAAACTCCCAGATCCATTTCTGCAGGGCTGCATGAAAGCCTCTTGTCCCCCAGTGTATACATACGCCCAGGATTACGCCGTCCCAGGTGCAAAACCCAGCATTTGTTCTTGTCAAATTTCATATGGTTACATTTGTCCATCTTAGACCCATGCCGTCTCCTGTTCACGCAGGATGTATGAATAAGCCCTCCTCCCATCAGCCATGCCTGCGAGGGACTGTCTACAATGACTGAGATTTACTTCAAGCTCAATTCTGGACCCGTTATTCAGATACTTCAATGGCAAACATTGTTATTCTCCATCACCTAATGACATCTTTTCCTCTGAACAGTCAAAAATGAAATTCCCTCTGACCATGACTAATCAGCGTGTGAACTGCTGCATGCTATCTTTCATTTTCATAGTCCTGAGAATGAGCTTGCATGGGAAAGGAGTTTTAAGCCTATACAAACAGACAATAAAAGGTTGGGAGGGGAAGCACAGTTTCTACCTGAGGACCACAGTACTTTGTACAGAAGCACTCCGTTACGTTGAGCTGGGGGAAGAGAAAGTTAATCCCAAAATAGCGATAATCTATCTTGAGCAAGACAGATCACATGGAGGGTGATGAAGGTTTCATTCATTTTCTCTCGAATATTAAAAATAAAAATGTAATAAGCATAATAATGGCTTGTAGAAAAAAATCCAGCTAAATGCATTCAGAATAGCTGCACTCTGAAACTATCTGACCAGAAGAGGTTATGTACAAAACAAACTGAACGTTTACCTAGGGTTGGTCAAGTAACAGAACAAAGAAGTATTCAAAGCACAGCAAATTTCCTGGAGCATGTGAAATTATTTTTCCTTCAATATAATTCCCTAAAAGACAGAGGGGGGCTCAGCCCTTTAACGTTCACATAACATAATAATTTGTCAAATGCTATTTGTCCAGTCCTTTGTTTCATGATGATGTCTTGTCCTGTCTGATTTTACGCTTTCTGTTTAATTAGCTTCCCGTGATAAAAACCCAAAAAGGTATTTGTTGAGCATTTCATGCAGACGTTCCTCACCTGCCTCTCCTACCAGGCTCGTGCTGCTGTGGGTCTCCGGCTGTCATCGTTTACCCTTCAGCATCCACTCGAGTACGCACAGGCATCCACGGGCTTAATGACAGCTATTATATAATAAATTGTTTTAATTAGTTGTTTGTCTAAAAGAGGGAAAGATGTGATCTAATAGCATGAACACTAGACTGGGGACGCTAATGTCTTAACAAAACACTAATACCAAATTCCTCTCCAGCCTTCAGCCAGTCATTTCAGTGCTTTGCTTCAAGTTTCCCATTTGTAAAACAGAAATGATATTTCCTTGCCTCATGGAGGTGTTGTGAACTGCATTCCCACTTAACTTCACTGCGCTCACTTATCCCTCCAAATTGACAGCTACAGTTTTTAAAATATAATGCTCTTATTTAAGGAGGAAAGGGATTTCAGATTACTGGCAGCGATGGCTCTCTGAGTTTGAAAGCAGGCTCTCCTTTTAGCTCCTGGCAGTGCTGATTTACCCTGGCAGTTTGTAGGCTTTACCTACAACAAAAAAGGGAATGTAGAAACCATGACAAATTACTTCCCTGACAGATCTTGAGGCAAATCGTGAACCTGGCTGGTGAATTTCACACTCACCAGTATCCTGAGCACAAAAAAGGGAAAGCGGCACCAGAGTGTTCATATTCCTTCTGATTGCTGATCACCAGTGAGTGTTTGAAAACCCAGGGAAAGTTGCCAGAGGTTTGAACAACCCCACCAGAAGGCTCGGTGTATGTGCACGTAAGCTGAGGCACCCGCAGGACCTCCCAAGCAACAAAGACTGCACTTGAACACTTCAACTTGCACGAGTGTTCACAAGTGAGGGCCTCTGTATTTTTCAGGCTACAGTACTATATCTCTCAAAATAAATTTTGAATCCTTCTTTTCTTCTTTTACTCCCTGGCCAGAGCCAACCTGAAGTGATGTGAGGTCCAAACAAGAGGACTCCATCCTCATATATGTTGTACTGAGCAATTCATTGCATCACGGAGAACTGAGCTTCCAGCTTCTCCTCCCGCCACGTGAAGTTATTTCACCTCCACCCCAACCAAAGGCCTGCTCCAATAGATCATCGGTAGATATTTGTCATTAGGGATTCATTACTGGGATTCCCCTTTGATATGTACATTGAAAAATCACTTTGCCCCCTCCTCCTGCAATCAATTCGATGTGCAGTTTTGGTTGAGGAGGCTGTGAGCCTCATTGGGCTGGGGCATGAGAAGTAAGGTTGCCGCAATTATTCAGCCGCTTGTTAAGTGTAGTACTTTTCTGATTTCTCCTCCCCCTTCTCCCTAAGTTGAACCTCAGAGACGGTATAACACCTAAAAGTGCTTAATAATGGTCATGCATATATTGGATTTTTTTTTCTTCCTGGTATCAAATGCATTGACCTCCTCTTTATCTCAGTCAATAGATCTTGATTTTAGTCTCCAGAGAAATTTAAGTATGCTAATTATGATCACCTTCCTCGTGATGGAAGCCTTGTTATGGCACGCTGAAATGCTGACTTCCAAAGAGAGGAGGGAAATTGCGCACAGGCAGACGAGGGGTTCCCTTTTGAAAACACATGGTGTGGATTTTGTGCAGATGAAGGGCAGCCCTAGCTGGAGATGCTTGCCTGGAAAAAATCAGCCCTGTACAGCTGTCAGGAGGGAGACCCACTTCCAGAGGCTTCCCTGCTCCTGGACCTCAAAAACTGACCTGGAAAAACCTAGATCGACTGAAGCTGCTAACAGGCTACTTGCAAATAGCAGCTGAGGTAGGAAGAAGCGAAGCCCTGATAAATCCTCCCACCTTCTGCAGCTCGGGTGATGCAGGTGCAATCCCACAGGGTCCCAGCTACGGGGCGAAGGAGGATGACATGTTAACCAGAGGCAGATGGGGTGTACAGGAGAATGGGATGTGCTGCAGGTGGTTACTGCTGGATACTGCCGACACTGGTGGGCTCAGGGTAAATCTGTTTGGCTGCATGACACCAGGCCAGATGCACTCAGCCAGCTTTGATACAGGCAAAGCTCCTTAGCATCTGCCTGCAAAAGCCAGGTGGGTGTGCTCTAACGTCACCCACAGATGTCCACGCAGCATAATTCAGCACTACAAAGGTGCCTGGGGTAGGTCTGGAAAAACCTGCCCACTAGTTGCAAGGACTTCTTTAAGACCTACATTAGCACCACTGTATTACCTCTGGCACCTGCACAAACTCACTTAAATCTCACTTGGGTGTGCATGGTCTGGCATTGTGCTTTGCAGAGACATGCTTCAGGTCTTTCCTAAAGAATAGATGGGGAATCTAGTTTCTCGTGGCAGCAGTCAGTTCCTCCAGTCCATAAAAACTTTATTTCCCTTCCTGAATCTCCCACCCAAATAACAACTTGCTATTTCAATAGGAATGATATGGAGGTCCCATGAAAAAAAGCTTTCTGCATTATAAAACTCTGAGCATGCCACTGCTAACATCAACTGTTGAAAGGGCCCCATGGAAAAACATAATACCCAAACTCATAATTAAAGTTTATGTCGTACTGTATGCACAGGAAGGGCAACCTTAACACTGACATTTCACAACTTTTTTATGCTTTACTTTGTAACCTTCATGTCATTCTTTTAAATACAGTTGTTTATAATGTCATGAAAAATAGCAAGTATCTTACTTCACATGAGAAGTACCCTCTTAGCTTAGAAAGACTCGTTTTCTTTCCTGGAATTACTGTTTCTAGGAACTGACAATGACAGACGAGTGGTAAACAGAGCTTTTTAGGATTCCCGTGATTAGTGCCAAACCAGTGAACCCAGAAGTCCTGCAGCTCTCGCCTCTCTCCCAAGGTGTGAACCTGTCTGGGCAGCACATCCAGGGGACGTGTGGAGAGTCAGGGGCAAGCTGAGGACACCAGCCAGGCACCACGGGGAAGGCGGGGAAGGAGGTGCCCATGATAGCCTCTCACTGGCACCCACTCTTGCCCTGTGGAACTTTGCTGGGAGGTTGAGGTGCCCTTACCTACAGCAGGGTAGAGCAGACATGCAGATAGGAACTATGGAGCCGTTGCTGCATAGTCACTTTTATACAGACTCTTCATTTGCCGGGGTTGGGGTACGCCCCGTAGCCTCGGGCAGAGTGATGGTACCCACCTGGAGCCACGCAATGGCACAAACGCTGCTGCTGAGCTCTGGAGCTGGTTCGTACCCCAACACAGAGGTGTGTAACAAGGGCTGCGTGAGAAGAGTTCCACTGACGAGCTCGATCAAACCACCTGGCGCCAAGGACTCTTCCTGCCAAGGAGACTGCAATCAATCCATAGCAAAGAGTGAAGCCAAGGATGCTGGTTCAAATAAGAGACGTGTACCAGGAGAACTTTTGCCCCCATCTGTCTTAATTATACTGAATTTAATCATTTGTCTGAAGAAAGGAAACGGTGTTCTCGGTCCCCCTGTGTAGAGTCACCTCCTCAGGTCCAACCCCACACTCTAAGTCACTTGCAGATATTCCTCAGCATTATTACAGGAATTACACCTTCTGAATAGATGCATATAAATTAATTTTGGACAAATAAAAGAAAAGCCCTCTCTGTGCAATCCCAGTTTTGTTCTGTTTGACTAAGGAATGGCATTTTGTACTAAATAGTCGGTTGTACTTTTCTCGATGGGCATGCAGCTTTTCCCAAAGTGTAACCTTAGCAGTTAATAGAGTGACTCCAACACAACTGGCTGCTTTCCAGCATCTCCAGGCTGTAGAAAAAAAAGCCTTTATGAAAGAGACATGTTGTTCCTTCCTGCCCAAGGTCTGCTAGGTAGCAGAGGTTCACCAGCAAAGGGGCGCTTGGACATGTGTGGTGACTGAGAATAAAACTGTTGATTAGAGATGCCTGGCTACTGAAATGAGTGCTACTCATTTCTACCTACAGGCGCTCGACAATAACTTTCAGTTGGTGGGCTACCTAGCTTTACTTGTAAGCAGAAAAGAAAATGGGGCGAGGGGGTGTCTTTGAACCACTTAATAACTAAGACTAAGCAAAGGAAGAAATAGTTGAGAAAAACCTAATTACAGCAAATTTAATCTTGGCACAACTCAGCTCGTAGCCAGGTTCAATTTGGCTTGGTAGTCTTAGAAAAAGCACAAAAGCAAAATACTAATATTTCAGATTGAGAGGGGAAGAGATGAAGTTATCCTACAAGGTGAAGTTGTGGTTGGAATCTATTTTCCCCTATTTTTTTTTTCAGTGAAAATACTAGGTTCTACCTCAGCTGACAACTGTGCAGCCCTCTGTGCCCTAAGACCTGGAGGATGCAAAGGCACACCTGGGTTTGAAAGATGGAGCTGTTGAATCCAGCTGAAAAGGAAACCGCAAACGTCAGCTGTACCGACCGGCCAAGACACCATCGTGACATGGTGTCCAGAACAGCCTGCCCCATGCAGCACGTATTTTACTGCTCGGGGAGCCCTCTGGGGAGCCAGACGAGAAGCAGACCTTCCCTCCCCTTGAACAGAGATCGAGTTTAAGCTTCATGACATCTATAAAAAAAATCCAAAACCAGAGACAGACTGTCCCTAGGTTTTTCCTGGGAATCCTCTCAGTTCAGCACTTTGGTCCACCTCAAGCAACCAAGCTGGGCTCATGGAAACACCAGCCACACCAGGGCAGTCCATTGGTCCCCCCTTCCACTTGAGAGCAGGCAGTCAACACCAGAGCTCAGTGACCTCCTCGGGACACAAATCCTCTCCAGCTCCTCTGGCTCACTTGCACCAAGAACTCAACCACACCTCAGGGGCTCCACCACCAACTGGATGAGATCTCTCCTGGAGTAAAAGTGACTGAAGGCTGCTCTGTATCACCCGTACCATCCTTTTCATCCACACATTGCAAACCACGTGGCAATTCATGAGGGGGTCCTAAGCTTTGGAGTTTGTCAGGGGGGTTATCTGGTTTTGTTTAAATTTAACTCCTCTAAAATCCCGTATCAAACAGACACAAACCTGGAAAATTTTGGGTTCTTGCAGCCCTGCATTCCTGAGTTTCTAGAATAAAGGGCAAAAAGGAGGAGGGGGGGGCAGCAGTGAAGCGTTAAGAANGCAACTTAAAAAAATAAAGGCCCCAAACCCAGTTTTCCACACAAGCTGTGACACAATCCTTAGCCTGGAGATGTTGTGGGTATACCACCTACCTGCGTGACCGATGCGTCCTAGCAGTGCGCAGTGCTTTCCCAGCCTGCAAATACTTGCATGCTCACACACCAGTTACGTTTTATGGCCTGGAAACAACAGTAATGATTATAAGAGAAATGCTTATAATATAGCAAATTAATATTTCTAGCAAACTGTTCGATATTACCTTTTCCAACAATGTTATAGAGATAGGAGTGAGCCCTAACAAATTATGTGCAGAGTATAAAAATAATAAATTAAATTACAAGTGAACTGCAACTCAATACTTTGCATGAAAAATCAATTTTCTCTCTCAGCTCTGTTATACAGCCGGCAATAGAAAAAAACCAGCACATTATCTCCTCAGACTCCAAAACTGCCCAAGTAGAGACCTTGTTGTTATTTTTCTAAGCCATTAAAGCGTCTTCCTTTTGTACTGGGTTTTGGTTTGGGTTTCTCCTTTCACCCTCCGCTGACTCCATGATACGGTAACTTTATAGGTGGAGCTGATAGCACAGCCTAATTTTATGTCAGTTGATATTTGAGATTGCAAGGCCTGTTTTTGCTGCTTATAACTTTGCCAAACTTGAAGTGTTTCAGGTGAATTTTACCATTCCGGTTATCAGGCTGAGACAGGCTGCAGGGTGTTTGCATTTGTTTAATTTCACTTCGGTCCAAGTGAATCCACTCTTCCTGTAAAGAAAATGATGGGAAAAGATGTAGCCCTACCCTGGTAAAGGCAAACACACAAACTTAGTGCTCCTTTTCTTGAGAAATGCACTCTCCTTTACCATTTGGATCCTAAAATTAATGTGAGACAGCTTGTTCAATGCAGGAAAAGCCTTTTGTGGGGAACATGAAATCTGGGCTCAATTTGGCCAAGTTGCAAGACCATTAAAAAAAATCACTTTGCACGTGCACAGAAGACTCTTCTTAGGCTTAACGGCTTATTTCTTTAACTATTTTATCCCCACTGAGCTTGATGCAGGGGAGATTAAGCAGGACGTTCCCTGAAACTCTGAGTTTAAGCAAAGATCTCAGGACAGGTGTTTGGAAACAGCAGCCTAGAGCATTCTTATCCACCATGACTGGAAAATCAGGTGCGAGAGAACACTGGCTGAGGAACCAGGAGACAGGAGCTGGGGCTCAGAAGGCAGCTGCAACTGGATCGAGGCACGCAGAAAATAAGACTAATACAGGATGGGAAACGAAAATTAGATGGAGATGGCTCAGAGACAAAGACTGGCAACCCAGAGCCGGGAACAAGAAAGGAAGAAGTGCGTGACACTGTCTTCTAGGATGGGATGGGACTAAAGAGAGCATGCCCCGCCCCACCCTTGAAAACCATCCAGGAAAAGTGGATCAAGAAGTTTCATCCCTGTTTATGATCAAACATATGAGTGTCAACACAATGCCAAGCTATGGGATTTTTGTTCTGTTTTAATTTGTTACTAAAAAACCTCCGGCAACTTCATAAATACATTAAAAAGACATTATTAAGGTTGAAAAATCTACCATTAAGAAGCAAGAAAAATACCCTTGAGTCTATAACAGTGATACAGAATGACACTGCCTTCGTTTTGCCTTTTATTATGTCTTTATTTGACTTCATAACAGCAGTGATGCTTTTTAACACAGCCTGTATATTTGTTTGCGTGCGTGCATGCAAACATCCAGAGATATTCGCCAGTGCAGATTTTA
This sequence comes from Ibidorhyncha struthersii, assembly GCA_013398815.1. Taxonomy (NCBI): domain Eukaryota; kingdom Metazoa; phylum Chordata; class Aves; order Charadriiformes; family Charadriidae; genus Ibidorhyncha; species Ibidorhyncha struthersii. The sequence goes on from VZSZ01000627.1 coordinate 78,049, forward strand.
TGTGGGTGGACTCAGAAATATCCTCTGCCTGCCAGCAGAGATGACAACAGACTGTGCCCGAAATTCCACCACTGGGCTCCGGTGGGTCGAAGACAAAAAAAAAAAGCAAGCACAGCAGGTAAAACATCTCCCACACAACCGGTCCCTTTAGAGCTCCATCCAAAATCCAATTAAGTCTTTGTGAAAGCGTCATTCTCTAGCCCTTTCACTAGGATTCATTTCAATTAGCTTTAGATCAGGTCACCAGTAATTTTTTTTACCCAGTCAGGTGGTATTTTTTTACCAGTGTGGATTTCACATAGAGAATATCAGAAAGCCACTGAATAGCCATTGAGCAGGCTGTACAGGGGAAAAGGGCCATGCTGTAAATCAAAACTTACTCAGAGACTTTTTTTCTTTGAATCTTTCACATTCCTGCTGAAGCTTTCATCTCATAACCGAGAGTGCAGTGCTCCCCATTTTTCTCTTGAAAGTCAGGAATAAGTTTACTAGTGCGATCTTGACAGGTTTTATTTTCAGGGGAGCTAATAAATGATGCCTCCAGCTGAAGGCAGTGCACAGCTGTAGACATACGTTGATGTTACTGGTTTTGGAAAGTTGCCTTTTAGGGAGCATGTAAACACGAGCTTAGTTGAAATAATGTATATCTGTCATTCTGAAGTCAATGGGATGAAAACCCAGTTCCTAGAAGTATGGTATACCGTACACATGGTACAGTATTTGAGGGAGTAGGTGTTACCCACTTCTTCACCTTGACAAAAATTTGTAAGCTACCAAATCTCCTGACACCCCTGGAGGAAGAGCAGCAATGAAAGCACTGCTGTCACATTCATGCCAGAAAATGCCCTTCTGTGTAAGATGAAAAAGAAAGGGTGTTGTACAAAAGGCAGGGTAGCTCCGAGAACATGTAGGGTGATGGACCGTGAGCATTGCCCCACCACTGCCTGTAGTGGGGGCCTGCCTCGGAGCTGACCTGTGTCTCCGGCAGTGGCTGCAGTGGGGTTACCTGCCAAGTCTCCCGTGTCCAACCTCTTCCCTGCTGGGTCACTTGGACACCTGGAGCTCACTTGGCATCCCTGGATTTCATAAGGGCGTGTCCCAAATCCACCACTGCTGGATGAGTTCTGGTGGAGGACCGGCTCTGTGCCCAGTGGGTAACAGAGAAAGCAGCCACGTGTGTCATCTGCCCCTTCTCCTCCAGCTGGATTTTGGGGAAAAAACGAGGCACACATCTCGTCCCAGCACAGCAGCTGCAAAATCTGGAGGAAAAGGATGCTTGGAGGATGCCTTTGTCCTCTGCGTGCAGCAGTGGGGAGCTGCCCCACAGCAGCAAGGTAACACCACATCGTCGGGCTGCACTGCCATCTAGCCCGCGTATGCCGTCACGGAGCAGCTACAGATTTACCTGGGAGGATATTAATGATCCAGACCCACAATTTTCAACCTGCAGTGGAAAGATCCCCAACAGAGCAAGAACAGCTTCTAAGGGGTGCGTGACAGGTCACGCAGGGAAGCAGGCCTGTTGTCAATACACTTAAATCCGCTCGAAAACAGGCTGCACCACCACTAGAAAATATTTAGGGACTGCAATTGGAAAATGTTGAAAACTCACCGATTTAGGCTTATCAAGCAATAGCTCAACTTCTATAGCAAAACAAAAACCACAGAAGGGTTGTAGAAGAGGGGAGTGATGCACTCACCGTGAGCAAAAGTATCTGTCAGGACAGATAAAGTCAAACGAGCCACTTCTAGAGCCTGTGTTGGGCCAGGAAATAAAGGCCTATTTTCCCTAGCACCTCTGAGCATCACATTGCACTGGTGTTGCTTCCTCTTTAGTGATGGCAGCTGTGGTCTCCTCACTTTCTGGACATTTTTAATGAGAGCAACAAGGGTAATTTGACCCCTTAGGAAACTCGCATTCAACAAGCACAATTTTCTGGCCCCATCGCTATTAGCATGCTCTTCGCAAAGGCATGTCCATCATTCCAGGGTTGCTGAAAGAGGCACTCACCCTTCAGACTTTGGAAGAAATCCAAGTTGCTAATCCCCTTCAGAAGTCACTGGGGTGATAACGAATGCAGTGTGGTAAAAGCATCATTATCTATTTGCAAAGGTAATAGCTGCAGTCTCTGCCATCAGATTCCAGGCCACCAGCAGCAGCATCTATTCCTGGGTTGTGCCAACTAATACCAGGCAGCTCCGTGGCTGTGGAGAGGATGCGTGTGCAAAACGAGTAGGGATGTCAGAGATGCAGCTGCACACCCAGCTGAGTTGCTGCGCTGCCCCACTAAGAAGGTAAAAGAGAAAAGTTGAACTTAATAGAATTAGTTTTTATTTCCCGGTTCAAAAGTTGGCTGTGCTTTACCTGGATCTGTCAAACCCCCTCCTGCCCAGCCCTAGCCTGCTCTTAACTAGGAGCAATGCATCTTCTGCCTGATATTGGGAGCAGTGAATGGAGAGAGAAATAGGAAAGTGCCTGCGCTGCTGGCATCACATCCATGCTGCTGTGACAGGCATGAGGATGACAAGTACAATCCTGCTGTCAAGGCAAGGCCCCAGAGCAAAGCCTTCCCAGCAGGCAGGGTTTTCAGATCCTCCTTCAGTAAAGCCATCCCTCAACAACACCATGCTCACCACTGGAGACCAAAAACATTCCACGTCCATTCCAGAACACCTGCAGGCTTGGGACAGCCCAGCCAGTGATTCACATCCAGCCTTTCTACTTTACTTACAAATAAATAATCACACTTTTCCAAAAGTGGCATTTTTATAAATATCCAAGACAGATGCTTCATCTGTTCTGCAGCACTGTCATCTATCTTATGTAAGCGGGCAGAGATGTCAGCATGAGAAATTTCCAAACAAAGGTGCTTTGGGGCCAACATCACTTGGACAGTTTCCCCCTCCCTCACAGTTTATACGGATTTGGGTTTCGTTACATTTTTGGGTTTAATTCAGCTGAACTGCAAAAAGAGGTGGGAACTATTTTACAGTGCTATGCCCAAGTCTCTGTTTTGAAGGGGCTGAAGTGACCAACCGTGAAATACTGAGGGACCAGTAGGAGCAGATAGCTTCTCCTCACAATTAAGTGGCCCTTTCCACGTGAGAAAGAAAAATCATTTTTACCTCTCAAAGCAGCCAGCTAAGGCTTAATGAACACTCACAAGCCAGAATAAACTTAATAAGCCTGAACTGATGAAGATAAAGTTAATCACAAAAGAGAAAGGCTCTGCTCCCATGGCGAGACAAGCCCGGGTGGAATCACTGCAGAACCAGCATCCAGCCAAAGCCGGCAGCAGGGAAGCCTCTCCCTGAAGCATCCCGTGGGCTGGAGATGAGTCTTGCAGCTCTGGAGAGTTACGAGCTCCTCAGACGTGCTCTAAACCAGGTTGTACTCAACCAGCTTGCAATCTGGTCGTCTGCACCCAACCAGCTCACAGCCCACCCCAGTGAGAACAAGTGTTTACCTGAGTTCACAGTTCAAGTTATAAAACTTCATGCTCCCAACAAAAATATTCCCCAGAATAATGCCTGGGGCCCTGCCACTTGGCAGGCCTCGGGTACATGCTCCAGTGAAAACAATTTGTGGATATAAAGGAAGAGGAGAAAGAGGAAATCTTTTCATAATGTTATTTCTTTAAGGTATCGATACCTGTTTCCTTATTTTAAATGTATTTGATTCCCAAACAGGCAAGGTGCAAGCTTTAAAATACAAGAATAGATCAATGGCCCATCAAAAGAGCAGTGTGATAAGACCTCTTCGACTTATGCTTTTCCCTGTTTGTCTTGCTGGAGGCCTTCTCGGCCCCATCGTTTTGTCTTTTTATCCTCTTGCTAGTTGTGAGAAGAAATAATGGTGTTTCTGAGAAGGATCTTCCTCGTCACTGATGGAGACAAAGCTTTGGTGCGAAAGTTTACAAATCCTGGGCACAGGAGTGTGAATTTCTCAAGGCAGTAAACAGTAGTGTGTCACATCATTTGTCTTGGGATTGACTTTTCTTTCAATGCTGCCTACGCATTGGAATAGCTTCCTGAGAGTCACCAGCAGTAGGACGTTTCCTCACCCAAAGCAAAGAGCGCTGACACACAGAAAAACGAGTAGCTGTGGTGGTGCAAACATCATTTTATCTTGTCCTATATAAAACCTTCCACAAAACAAATTTTATATGTTTTCATGCTTGATTCCTTCACTTTGGACTTCTTCTCATGGCCAAAGCCAAACACATTCCAAATTTTCCTTGGGGAGGAAAACTTATTCTCTCTTTCAAGTCACACCAAAAATATAGCTGACCCAGTTACCGCTGTATGCTTTAGAGCTGCTCAGTCAGAAATCAGCTGGGGAAAGCAGGATGAATAAATGACATACTAGATCAAATACATAATTAAAGGGTACTAAATACAGCTGGCCATAATTTTTCAAAGGAAGAGGATTTTATATAGTCTTCTGTAAATCAACATCTTTCAATGTTTTTCACATTAAAAAAATAAAAATTTTGACAATGTCTCACGTATTTTGAATATAGCTATTTCTACCAAAACAGCTAGGAACCATTACAAAAAAAAAATAACTGAAGCTAGTTTTCACAAGAAATTAGTTTTTAGTTTTGTTTGTGGAATGTAATTCCTCACCCCCAAAATTGCAACTTTATCAAAAAGGGAAAATGTGAATTTTGCTCTGAAAACTTTTTACCTAAAGGTATTTGCTTTTTTTCCCCCTTCCCAAAAACATCTGCTAAGTAACAACTATTTTGTTGTTATTAATTGATTATATTGATTAAGCACAGATTATTGATCATATCATCTTGCAAAGGTTATTTATGATTTTGAGATGATCATCTGTCCTTTCATTTCCTCAAAACTCTACATTAAACTCTTCTGATTGTTATTCGATGACTATTCAACATGAAAAGAAACCTCTCTATTTCTCCATCCGCCAAATATAAGGACACACTTTAAACCCTGCAAAATGAAACAACTTTAAAATTTAAAAGATATCATTTTCTTCTCATGAAGAAAATACATAGAACCTATTTTTCAAGGGAACCAAGCATTTGTTACTTCCTTCTACCAGCTTAAATCAATTTAGAGTAACTACACATGCACTTACATTGCTGCCTATTATATTATTTTTATTTGATCACAGAGCAGCTCTTCTCTTTCAAAGGCTTAACTGCTTCCAATAATAATCAGGAAAAAGTAACCTCAGAACTTTCTCACAGCATCTCTCTTCTCATTTTTCTTCTTCCTCTGACCTTCCTCTAAGCCTCCTCCCCACAGAAAGAGGGGCGTGAAAGGCATTAATTAATTTATCTATCATACACTTTGGTGGAAAGCGCGTCCCCTGAACTGTTTCTTTGTTAGGAGTAAGTGCCTCATCAATCTCAAGCAGATCAACCCGCATACAGAATTAAAGCCAAACAGAGTAATGACGGCTGTGATTTGAGGGCACGCTGTGTGATGTCCTGGGAACACAGGGAGGCACAGCTCTTCCGCCATGAGCCTACGCGCCTCCTCGCCTCCCGTAAGCAGTCGTACACGACAGCAACCTTTCACTAGCAAGTCAGCGATGACTTTGGCCAATTTCCATAACCATCACCTTGTTGGAGAGAAAGGAAGCCTGTGAGGGCAGGAACAAGGGAAGCAGAGACGGGGTGCTGGCGAGCAGTTTTCAGAGAAGCCTTCTGGCCCATCATGGGAAATAGGCCACAGGAGGTCATCTCCCTCAGCAAGCACTTTACTCCAGTAAAGGAGGCTTGTAAGCTCCTCAGCTGATGCTTGGGGATCCTCAGACTAATTAATATCCCAGGCTACTGCCTGATGTAAACACAGCTCAATCCCTACCTTGTACACACTGTGCTTGTTCATGTGCTGCATTAGTCAGAGGGCAATAGTAAGATTTACTACGTTTTTTTAATCTTTCCTTGGGTATAAAATTCAAACGCAGAAGTTGTCCTTGCCCTCCTTTACGTCTGGTTGCTATCTGGGTTTCCTTTTCTGTGTTTAGAGTCCTCCAAGTCAATTTGATTGCAACAGGAGCAAAGAGTTTATTTTTACTAATCTTTCATTTAAGAACCAAAAGTTCATATTGACTGAAGGGCTGATTACAATTAAGTTGTTTTGGTCAAAACAAATTCCTAATATAATTTCTTTTAATCAGTTCAGACCTCTTTCACTGTTTTGTTGGAAGTAAATTTAATTATGAAAACATGAAGTTACTTGCAAATGTTTTATGTTGTTTTGACTAAAATATCTCCTCTTAACCTGGAAGACAATTAGTACCATCTTGGCATTAATGTTGCTTTGATTTCTTTTACTCCAAACTATTCTTTTTCATAGTTTGTTGGCACTTTGAGAAGGAAACAAGTTATTTGCAGAGCTCTAGCCTTTGTAGCATGTGTGCATCTGCACATCTGTGTGTTAATCTACAAATGTTCATCTATTCTGGGAACCTGATCTTGGATTGAATCACAGGAACGCACGCTGCTGGGTACGTGACAACTGGAATAATTATATTCTTGCTAAATTTCAAATTCATTTGGATGGGAAAGCCTTTTCCATCATTACATATTATTGCATTAGAGGAAAAGAGTTGCCGTGTTCCACCCCAGAGAAGATGGCATTTAGATCTAAGTCTCATGAATAACTTCCATCCAGTAGGATGAAATATATTAAATATCAAATTATCTTTATTTGTTGTATGGTCTTCCACCGTAGCTTTATTTCACTATGAAGTTAGAAAAAAGGTAAATCTTACATCTTACCCTTTCTAACAAAAAAGGCTGTCCTCCTACAGGGCCAAACCAAACAGATTCTAACAGAGGCACAAACAGAAAAAAATCTGTTGAGGAAATGTGCAGCAAGGGACACATGCCAGAAAAACGGTGGAGTTCGTGCTTTGTAGGCACCAAAAGCAGAGCTCTTCTCCCCAGGCCATAGAGGTTTAATATGAACTGTCTTTGCCTGATCTGGTGGATCCTTAAAGGGCAGTGGAGAGAAACAGACATTCACAGAGAAAAATTTGTTTCAGACATCTACCTTACACAGATCATTGTACTTTAGTAACACTGCTTTCTTGCTGTTGACTAGATGGGGAATCCCAGCAATACATCTGGACTGTAGAAAATCTATATGTCTAAATGTGGGCAGACAAAGCCCCTCCAGATGCCCGCACACAACAGCGGAAAGGTTCCAGCTCAAACAAGCAGACTTAAACAGGGAAGTCTTTGAACTTTATAATTTACCTTTGTTTCTCTGCATCTGATAAGCTACAGATTTTATTGTAGAGAGTTCTGGTTTCTAGTCAAGCTGTACACTGTCAGCCTTACTGCAGCCCGTGTTGAGAATTAGTAAGTAACATCAGAAATAAGCAAAAGTGGGACTTACAGTCTCAGATAAATTAGGTCAAAATTGCATAAGTGGGATATTCAAACTAAACTTTTTCAGAAGACTTGAAAAATTCCACCCATTTCTGTTTTCCCCTCTCTTGGGTGCAGAATAAGCATCCTAAGCTTCAGCAACTGATACAACAGAGAATCTGTTCAGAGGCTCCTTTAGCGCATACAACATCATCGAACACAGAGCAGCAGAGTCCTATGGAAACGAAAGCATTTCTCTAGTGCTGCAAGATGGATTGAAAGGAATTTGGGAAACTGAGCATTTGGAAGCAGAACAAGGGGACTAGGCAGGCTAAAAGAAATGAAGTTATCAAAACACAACAGTAAAGTAACACGAGGGATATACACTAAGCTGATGAAAAGCAATACAGAAATAGGAGCAAAAGCTGCTTGTCAAATTTAACTAATCAGTAGGCAAGCACTTGGGTGGAGGTTCTCTAAACAGCAAGTATCTGTTGAAAGAATATTTGAACTTCTTAGCATCGCCAAAATCCCTTTGCATTAACTGAGATAGTTTGGCTCTCTGAGCTGCGCAGGGAGTGCAGGATTGTCAGTGTTAGCTCTGACTTTTCTGCCTTTTGTGAGTTCCATTATTTTATCACTGTAGATTTTGTTGTTGAGATTTTTTTTTTTCTACGCGCACATGCAGATTACGATTCTGCTCACAGAGCTGCAACAAGTGAAGGGAAAACTGGCTGCCCTGGCAGTATTCCCCAATACACTTTGTGCAGCTATACTGATTGCATTCATGTTTCTCCCACAGCAGCCCCCTTCGTGCAACAAGGAAAACGTACAGGCAGTAGAAAAATCACTGTCAGAGCAACAAGCTTTGACAAGCCTCTCTATTGCCTGTGAATGTATGCAAAGTGAAGAGAGGTTGTAGGGAATCTAACCATGACTACTGTTTGCGAGTGAATACAAATTTCACGTCCGGGTGGCCAACTCCTAATTGCTGCTGCATTTTTTTTTTTTTTTCCTCCCCAGTATAGCTGACTTTTGAAGCTGGTTCTTCCTGAGCAGCCCATGCAGAGCTGGTGCCTGCTAGGAGGCAATTAGCAAGAATTAGTGCAGGTGCTTCTCTTGGCTCCCGTCCATGTGAGTCAGCAGTGCAGCTCGGAGCTCCTCACCCTCCACGCCAACCTGGGAAGACTCCTCTGGCAGGGATGTACAGTGCTGCTCGGCTCCTCTGCGCAACACCATTGAGACTTATTAACAGCAAGCAAGATTTTTGTCTGGGCGTTGGTTTATTTAAAGCTGAGTGTTTATTCTAGTTACTGTCTCTGCATAAGGGACAAGAGCACTTTAGCTCCTAGCCTCGTTGTTGCTGATCTGTATTGATCTGAAATGTAGGTATAGGCATTGTGTATTTAGCATCTTTGGGAGCCAGAGCTGAAAAAGCAACTATTTATACATGTTTCGGTTCCAGTTATTGCCGGTTAGTCACGGGATAAACAGATTTACCATGCCAGTAATTCTGAGACAAACTGGTAAGATGAACAAAATTATTTGTTTAACAGCATCAATGTCTGCGTTCAGCATTAACAACTTGTGCTTGTACCATCATTACCCAATTCTGAAGTGGCTTAAAAGACATGTGCACATAGATGGAGCAGCTCAGGCAAAGTGAGGTGCACTGACTTCCAAAGTTGTTCAACAGATGCACTGAGAGAGCTAGGAATGAAAACCAAGTCTCCCGAGACATTACCTTCTATCATTCAGTAACACCCCTCACTTTATGGCCCCTCATCTCCTGTTTACTGTCTTATTGCTCCAGTGTCAGTGTACACAGAAACTGTTCACTCAACAAAGCCCCTCAGCTCTCTCTAAATGCAAGAACTGGAGAACCCACAGTTGTTGAAGAGCTGGATTTTGTGAGACGGGCAAGGGCTTGAGGAGAGGGACTGAGTTAATCCTATGTATTTATGTGGCGCCGCACAACTGTGACTGAGGTCCCTAGGGCTAACGCTTACAAATGCTAGAGATGCCGCAATTAGTATGTTGATTCCAATATCCAATTCTTCAAAACGTTACTGCATGGGAACTGAGGATCCCATCCACAAACATAATTATTTTGTGAAATACTGACTTTAACTTACACATGAAGTACAACTTGTGTCTTGTTTTCCACACTAAAGATAATTGCCAATTCATATGCTAAGAAAAAGCATCTTTGCAACAGGGAGAGGGCTGCCCTAGGAATTACATGAAAGATGTTCTTAAATGGGAGGTGGTACAAAGTAATGCAGGGGTCAACCACAGAGAGTCCTTGGTTGTTGAGAAGTCCAAAAAGATAAACTAGGGTAAACATAGGCAGTTGAGATACTGACATTGTACTGGTGGGCTAGAAGAGTTGTTAGGTGAAGTGATAGCAAGAGCAGCAGCGAGTCTCAGATGTCCTGGTAAACTGGGGGAGAAATATGGGCGCTCTCCATCACTCGTGCCTGCACCAATCCAGATTTTATCCTCCTCCTAGCACAGCATCACCATTCTCTACCCCAAGACACAAGCTGGTTGTGCCAAATCACAGCCACTGGCAAAATACAAGCACAAATTAGAATTTGTGCAAGAACTACCTTAACTGTGACTGCAAGTTCCCAATACACACAATTTCATACAGCGTACAGAATTGGATGATGCGGTAGGCAGTTCTCTGTTCTCACCCTTATTCCCCAGCTGTATATAAGCTACAGAATAGTTTCATTAAAGCAATGGATATATCAGAAACCACTGGCACAGTAGAACTACATTCCCACACAGCATAATTGAGGCTGCAAGAAAAACGGCAGGTTGTCCTTCATAAATATTTTAAAATTAAACTGTAGAAAAGTCTGACTTACACTGATTTTGTGAACTTTAAAAGATGACTATTTCTATCTCTACACCTACATATGTTCCCACACAAAATACCGTACTAATTCACAGTAAAAGAACACAGAGAATTATATCCTGACTGGGGCTCATACCTTAAAACACAATATAAATAGTAATATTCAGAGATGCAGAAAGTGCAGAGTAGAAAGATGGGGAGGGGGGGAAAAACTCACAAAACCCACCAAAAATTGGGGTTGTGAGGTGTGTTTCAGCTCTGTTGTTGCAGCTAGAAAGGGCAATGGACAAAGGAGAGTCATGCCCCATGATATGGCCAAACCTCAGTTAACATAAATCAGAATTAAGACTGATGTGTGAGTGTAACTTTCATTTATGGGCTTATATCTGATTATCTAGATTTAAAGTATTACATGAAATGTAGAAAAAGTGGGTCATAAAGATTAAGCAGGATTTTTCCGTTCTTTCACAGTGTTTTTTATTTGTAATACAGCATCAATTGCTCAAGATTAATTTCTTTTTGGTTAACTTTCTGCATCTTTAGCTTTTTGGAGAGTAAATTCCAGATTCAACACCATGTTTAGGTACAAATAGGACTTTAAAAAAGTTGTTCTGTAGGGTGCCTGCATGTTTGCATCCTGAGCTGCACAAGTAAAGCCAGAAAAGAAGTCAACAGGAGTTTTTCCAACAACATTAGCTATGTTACTTCCTCCAGCCAACCCCCAAACCAAAACCTCTGGAACATTGCAGCTTGGTCTCCCCGCTTCCCTGTCTCTTCTGGGATTCACAGGATTTTTACCTCTGTTATTCCCAGGTCTGCCACAGACAGCCTAGAAAGCTTTGTGGAAGTCACCTCACTAGGGAATGCTTGCATTTCCCAATTTATAAAGTGCAAACAACTATACTTCCTTCACGTGCTGCAGACCAGTAAGGAAAGTAAAAAAAAAAAACCAACAAGTTGTTATAGTCAGGAGAAATTTCCCATGCACAGCTGTTGGCTAAAAGAAATGACAGAAAACTTACCTGCTGCATCTCACTGGTCCCAGTTAAAACCATCTAATATTCATGCCCTTAGAGCTAAGTTGGTTCTAGAAAAATCCATCGAGGCAGTAGCTTAGGGCTTCCACCTCAAGATAAAAAACACCACATAACTCAAAACAGTGACCTAGTATAAGGTCAACTCTCCCAACTTAAACATGTTCAGAAAGAAATGACAAGAGAGTGTAGCCCTAGCAGGCTTTTATACTCGAGCAGGTACTCGCTGTCCTCCTACAGCTCCAACAAGGTGCCCTGACTAATTTGGGGAAAACAAAGTCACGTGCCCACACCTGCTGTGGATCACAGTGGTACTGCAGGTGATAAAGCTCTGCGCAGGATTAATTGTTGTAGCACTACAGCTGGGTACCCCACACAGCACGGCCTGTGCAAGGTTCCACCTGGTTTTCTATCTGCCGCGTATCAGGGGCCAGCGTTAAGGTCTGCTGCACACAACGCTCGGGATATTCCTTCAGTCCGCTGGTGGGGACTTACAGCTCGAGCGTGGCCTTGGCTTGGCGAAGCGGCGCTGAATAAAACCAGGGTCAAATGCACCATCTTGTTCGATTTGGTGCAGGCTCTGCGGAAGGCTCCTCCAAGGCGGTGGCTTTCTCCAGCCCCCACTGACCAGGACTTTTTGGCCGAGGGAGCTCAGCTTCAGTCAGAGACTGAAAAAGAAAAAAGAAAACCAGATAAGTTTCCCGCAGTCGTTGAGGGCTGCCTGCCTCTGCTCCCTGCAAAACTGCTTTCCCTGTAGCCATCTAGTGGAAAGCAACCGAAATGTTCCCAATTAGGGAAAAAATAAAGAGAGCGGGGTTATTTCAGGCATTCAGAAGACCTCGGTGCAAATACCTGGTAAATCAAAAGGAACAGCCACGTCGCTGGAAGTCTTCCTAAAGCATAATTTTCAGTTACATAGTAGCAGTTTTATTAGGCAACGTCCTATCTTTAAGGAAACATAACAGAGGATCCGCAAATGCAATGGGCTGATTTCTCCTACCAGGTTGGTTCTACTTTGTTGTAACTCTGTTCCGCATTAGATAAGTTTGTTTCTGATTACATAAAGGTAAATGAGGTGGGAATTGGGGCTATTAACTGTGTATTTAGCTGCTTCCCTAAGCAATCTATTTTTTTCAAAAGCAGGGCTTGCTTATTTGAGACAGGCGTAAAAAAAAACAAACCCACAACTAACTCACTGCGAAGAAACCCAGTTTTATTCTTACCGTTAGCACAGCCGCAGGTGACCGCAAAGGACTGGAATTTCACTGCAGCTGTGAGCAGGTGTGCACTCCTCCATTCAGTAAAATACCTTGGGGGAAAAAATCCTGCTCTTTTATAAGTGTGGAGCAAATGCACGATGCACTATACCAACTTAATAAGGAAACCATGAAGGGCGAACAGGACATTTCTTCAGCTACTTCAGCAACTAAGTGAGGAGACAAAACAGAGTCAGGCTGCACTGTATACCAGGCAAATCTCTCTGTTTTTCCATGTATTAATAAAAAGAGAATGTAGAACTGCACTACCTGTCCTTTCTCTCTGGTTCCTTCTTCACTCCAATACTTTCATTTTAATTGCCAGCTGGGTTCACAAGAAACAAGTTACTCTGAGAGATGCTTCAGTGAAAGGCAGCAGTGGTAACTGAATGTTAATTCTGCTCCCGACTTCCACTCACTTTCTGGACTAAAGCAAGTCCAGAAAGTGTTCAAGGCCAGGCTGGATGGGGCTTTGGGCAACCTGGTCTAGTGGGAGGTGTCCCTGCCCATGGCCGGGGGGTTGGAACTAGGGGATCTTTAAGGTCCCTTCCAACCCAAACCATTCTATGATTCTGATTTACAGCCATATTCCTCCCTCAGTTTCTCCACCTGTAAAACAAGAGGAATGGCAGGGTGGAAAAACACTAGAAGTTGGGATTCTTTTACTGCAAGTTGGGTCTCATAGTGTAAGTTTTGACATTAACAGCAGTGTCCAGCTAAAATACTTTCTCCATAAGATAAATGCTAAAGGGTAATCATCTGTTCCTGGCTCTGGGTTATGCCGATGCATTGATTAAACAACAAGAGAATCTGGTTTAACATTTGCAAAGCATTTTGAGGATAAAATACACCAGTAAGCTGTGAACTGAGTATTACTGGATACTCAGCAGAGCTGGACTGGATAGATGAAATTACCAGCATTGCCAGTATTTTCAAATCATAACATTGGATAAAAACGCACACCTGATTCCTCATGTCAAAAAGTATCTTTCTGACAGATGTCAACAGAGGAGGAGGATAAGAAATGTATATGAAGGTTTCAGACTGGGAAGTAGAAGGATCATACTGAGCTAGACTGCTTTATTCTGAGTTCCCTCTTACTCCATGAAAGCTGAGATAACTGGACAGACTTATATTGTCTGAAGGGCAAGTTACCACCTAGGCTAAGTTGGGACTGTAGAATTTGTCCTTACGTGGTTGGCTTTTATTTATAATTTGAGCTATTTTTCACCTCCAAGATAGGTCTGTAATAGAAACAAACAGTTACAGACTCCACGTTATTCTAGGCTTTTGGTCGCATTTTTCCTAGAAACACAAAGGTCTCATTTTTTATTTTTCTGAATTCACAGGGTTTACTTGCACAACTCCCATTAATATTGATGGAAGTTAGAGATCTTAAAAATCCCGACGCACACAAAAAAGAATAGACTCCTAAGTGAATGTCTATTATAAAATAACAAAGAGCTGTAGTCTTTGCAAAAGCCGGCAAAGAGTATTCTTCTGTTTAATGCTCTAATAAGTGTCCTATTATCCATTTAGTTCAATTACACTGAATAAGTGTGTTTTTTCCAAAGCCTTTCACTTTGTCACAGTGAGTACGGGGAGGCTGACAAGAAAGATGAGCCACTGCTAGCTCTTGGGTAGCTACACTGATCTCTCACTATACCTCAGTGAGAACCAGGATCCACTGTTCGCAGAAAGGAAAGAGGCATGACAATGGCCCCCAGTAGAGCCCTCGAGGTACAAACCTGACAATGATCCCATTGTAAACCTCTTATCATCAAAATGTTTTTATTCTCATCCATTACCCAATCTTCAGGGGCTGCGACTCAGAAAACAAGGAGGAAATGGCTCCCTTCTGAACTGCTTGGAAGAATTTAAGACTGTGCTGAACAATTTAAGCTGAGAGCTACATGGGTTTTGATATGCTTCTTAATTCTCAGAAATTGATTTGGTTGTTGTTCCACAACAGTGACTTTTTCTTTTAAGAGACACCCATTTTCTTTTTAGGAGAAGCCCTCCACAGCACCACAGAATGGGACACAGATACACAGTGCTTTCAAGCGGAGAAAGTATACAGGGATATCTCAAGCATCAGTGACACCATCAAGAGTTAGTTAATCTTATCCTATCAAAAGGCTCAGTATTTGAAAATAATAGATGAAAAATAATTACAGTCTTCAAAGATATTTCATACTATTTTAGCATATACTATATATTTAAAGGTGGAGCGTGTGTGCAGACTTCTGTTTTATCCCACCTTGTCTTTTATATTTCATGTTTTAGCAATTCATCCGACATGCAGAAAGACTAGTAGCAGAAATCTTATATATATACATCCCATTTAGTAAATAGTCCAATTTCTTAAGTTACTGAAACACATATGTATGCAATGGAGTGTCACTGCTCCACAGAAGTCCCTATAATATATTGGGTAATAACACATTATTAAAATTGACTACAGTTTTTTTTTTTAATGAGGTACACCATAACAGTAACTTGCGAGGCATTACAGCATGTCTGGTAAACCATAAGCAATTGAAAAATTGTATTTGTAAACACACATATACAAAAAGATATATGCATACATATATGTGTGTGTGTGTATATATATATACACCCCCTCATTTGAATCTATTGCAGGGATTGGATAAAAGGGTCAGACACATTCCTTTTCTTTCCGCCGTTCTTGATTGGAGTCCTGTCAAATTTCCATCTACTGAAACTTCGTAAGAGCAGTTGGCATCTTGATCCCTTCTGTCTCTGTCTTAGTTTTGAGTTCTTCTTCCCAGACAGGTGATGCTACTCAGGTGGAGAAAGCTCTGTCAGCCCCGTGTGGAACCTCTTTTCCCTCTGTCGGGCACACCTGATCCCACACCCCATCCCTCGACTGCTGCCCTTGCCTGCGTGCCACAGCTGCTGGGGGCTGTAACAACCACCGCAGCCTGCAGAAGAGTTAGAGTGAAGCTTTGCCCCTGGCTTTCCCTTATCCAGCTGTTTCAACGGAACCAACTAAGTTATACCAACGCACACCAATTTCATACTGGCTTACATATTTCAATCGGAAGAGTGCTTCCACCAATGTAATTACCAGGCTACTGTCCCTACTACATTGACACCATCGTGTCTTCTGCCAGTTATTACTGTTATACCCCAAGGAATGAGCCTTGTTTGAGGAGTTAAAAACTATTTCAATATAAATAAATATTAAATAAATCAATAAATCAAACCCAAACCAATTTCTGTGTGGAGGTACTCCATGTGCACAGGTTTCTTTTGCCCGTTGGAGGAAGTTTGGGTTGTCCATGTGCTTTCATGTCTCCTTGCTCCCGGCACACACCCCAGCCCACAGCAGGCACACATGGGCCTTCTTCATTTCCCCCATGAGAAGTGCTCAATGTTCTCATCTACCCTATGGCACCAGCATGTGAAGGAGAGAAATGGACTGGCCTTCAGCTTTTTTTGTCCAAAGAGAAATGAGTACTTTTCTCATCCTGATCCAATTCAGCATGAAGAGGTGGAGCTGTAGGTGCGAGGTCTCCCACATGGCTCATTCCTCTCCTTGCTTGGGCTTTACAGAGAACATTGGAGGACGAAACAGTGACAGAAGCCTGACTTCTGTTCTCACAAAATTACAAGTTGAGTATCTACACCCATAGCCAGCCAGGATATTTGCCTATGTGACAGCAGAAATTGTTAATACAAAGGTACATTGAAATCTACTTCTCATAGGTTTTGGTCCGATACTACAGAATGACCAAACTGATGGATACATGGGTCATTTTTGGTGCACTGAGGGAGAAGGCACAAGGGCGTTGATTGGAATTGTGGAGGGTCAGGACTGAAGGCTTATTCCTTTAAAGACTATTAAACAACATCCTAAGATTTCTAACAAGGTGCTCAAAAGACATTATCCTAGTAGCACAAAATGGCTGGTTTAAAGAGGTGGTTTTGTCAGACTGTAACACGTATTTCAAATGTTTTACAAAGTGTGCAATAGTGATCAACATTTGACACTGCACTCAAACATCAAAAATAGCTTTCTAGAAAAATGTTCTAGAAAAGATTTATGGAAAGTTTTTTTTCCTATTGATGTCAATTTTCATTTCCATTCAGTAGAGAACTTGTTAACAAAACGTGAGTAAACCATTCTCTTTATCTCTGATTACATAAAACATGCCCCTTTTCAGTAAACTCAAGATGTTTATGGCCTCGCTGATCTTAGCTCTTTACTGCCTTTAAATCCTTTTCCAGTATATCTTCAGTGATTCAGACCAAGTCTTGTCTTTATGCATATGATAATAATTGAAAAGCTAGAGTCTCAAAAAAAAGGTTAAAACTTTTTTTAAGGAAATGAGTTTATCAATGAGGAGTAAAATAACACACAGAAGTATATCAAGATTGAAACAAAAACGAAACAACAAAACCTCCCAAACCATCAGCAGAATTTCAAATACTATCCCAAGTTCAGATAGCTATAACACACTTGAAAGACAGCACAAAATCTGGTCAGGGAAGACGTGTCAGGAGGACACCTTTATGATTTTAAAAAAAAGCATTCCTCAGGAGATTGAACTCACTGAATATTGGAATCAATGCAAAGACTACCACCGTCGTTGCTGGGTATTGCATTGATCTGAAAATGAATTGCTGTTTCACTGTGGCGTATTTAAAAGTTCATCCTTCCCAATGTGTATTGGCCATGTCAAAATCCTGATTTTCAGAATAAATATATTTGTCCAGCTTCATATTCCTTTTATATCTTTTTTCAGTACCTACTAAGAGTAGGTAATGATACGTCCTTATAACATATTCTTCATAATACATTTAGCTGACTAAAGGAAAGAAATAGGGCTTAAATACAGTCTATCAATAAAATTAAAAGATTGAAGGCCCAGTGGTCTTATCAGCCTGGACAAGGATTATCAAGCACTAAGTGACATTGGTTAGGATTGAATTTATATTTATATGTGCCTGGATGGAAACTTTGAATTTCCTTTTCTTTCTCTCATATTCCAGGAGTGATTGTACTAGTGGTGTTTATTACCAGCAAGTTGTGAAAAATATCAGAAGTATTTTAGGAACACATGCTGAAATCAGGATTCATTTTGCTCCCTTGAAATCTCATTTTCTTCCACTTCTCCACCGAATTTTCAATAGCCGACTAAGAGAGCAAAAATAATGCAAAACTGACCTGGGCTTCTTAATACACATCATAGAAGGCAATCACGGATGCCACTGAAACAAGCAGCTTTCAAGTGACCCTTGATTTGTCATGAATTTGAAAAAAAGAGTCAAACAATTTTGGTTAACAAACAAGCAAAAACACCACAACATATTTTTGAACAAAATTCTGACAGACCAAAGGTAAATGACCTGCCAGAAGTGTTTTTCAAAGCTCTAGTTAACATGGGTTTAGATGCAGGCAAAAGTGCTTTGATAAAACCGCAACTCGTTTCCCAGCATAACTTCAGTATCATTATTCGCTGAAAGAAACAGAGATCCAGAAATTAAATTCTGGATCTCCATTTGGACTCAAATTAAAAACAAACAAACAGGAATTGGGAAAAGTTTATAGAAATAGATGTAATGTGCTTGGAAATACATTTAATGATTTAACACCCCTGATACTCCATGCCAATTTTTCAGGAAGCTTTAGAGGGCAGATAGAAATAAAGGCTTACTTCTACATAGTCCTTGAACAAATGCAATGCCAGACCCAATTTTCCATTCCCTAAAAGACGTTTTAAATAACTGCAAAAGGCAAATTTAACTGCGGTTATACCAGGGATGAACTCAGCCCATTGTTTTCCTTCCTGGAGACTATGACATTGAGTAATTATTAGAACGTTTCTTATTGTCAACGTTTGAAGGGAATAAATGACTAGGTACAAGTGTTTACCCGAGCACCATTTATTGATCGGTTGGCTTCCAAATCATCTTTGGCAGAAGACCACTTCCAGTTCTTCAGTATGCAGCTGAACACCAGTTATTTGGCAAGTACCTACATACTCTTCTGGCTACACCTGTGGAGCCTGTAGGTCTCACAGCACCGCAAATATAATTTGAATAGGGTTTGCAAGCTTGTACTTGGTATGGTCAGAATTGTATCTAAGATTTCATAGAATTTAGAGCTTTAACATTGCAACTAACAGCGGCTATTAGCCACATAATGCCCACAGTTCTAGTCTCATGAGAATGGGATGTGCCATCAGTGCACAGGCTGGGAGACTGTATAGACTTTATGGGCCATATGGGAATTTCTGGCTGAATGGAAGAACTTGGACAGCCTCTGAAAGGCACCTCGCGGCTGAGGATTCAGGCTGTCTGACAGACTCCAGCAAGCCATCGTCTCTTGGTGGTTCCCCGTATTCTAGAACAGCGAATGCTAAAGGAAATGAGGCAATTTAAATGCTTTTTCACCTTTAGGGTATTAATAACATGTCCGCCCCCTCTCTCCTTCTGCCTACAGCGCCCCCTCCTTAATTCCAGCACAACCAAACTAATTACATTTTAAATACTGTGGGCAGAACCTCCCCTCAGTAACACCCGCTGCCGTTAGGATATCGAAGCCCACCTGCCTGCACTGGGATCTGGTAAAGTTCTTGCTGCCATTTGCACTTACTTCCAGTTTTCAGTTTGCATGTGGATGGTTCACCCTAAATCCAGAAACACCTAATTATGTGCGTTGTTGCTCTATTACTGGAACTTTTACCATCTGTTCTCTTGTTATGTAATCCCTCTGACATTCCCTTTAAAAATGCAATAAAATAGGGCTAGCCTAAAAGATGTGGCTGTAATGTGTGGAAAGACACCATCTCACGCTATGTCCCTCTTCCCTGCAGAGGGAAAAAGAGGGTCAAATTCTACTGCTATTCTTGTAGCACACTCATGTGTACCTGCAGATTGCCACCTGGCCCTCTGGCAGGGAGAGAAGTAAAAATTATCGTGTAATTTTTGCCTCCTAGAAGGCTAAAGTTTGGAAGAAGTCTCTCCAGTGTGAAAGGCTGGTATGCCATAGCCACAGATACCCCACCATATGCAGAGCACCCCTGATGATCTGCCCTAAAAAAACCCCACGTAGCACCCACTTTGCTGTGTCACAAGGGCCTTCGGTAAGTAAAGTATCCAGCGGGAGCCAGAAAAACCTTGATGTCTGGGACAGCACATTACAATCATAACTTCATCCTGAGCTTGTAACATTCCTTTCCACCATCCCACTGCAAGGATGAAAAGGGTCTCCTTCATGCATTGCTGTGTGGCTTCTTGAAGGAAGTGTTTTGTATTTTAGGGATTAGCCCACCTACTTTATGCTATGGTACAGGAGTTGCCATGGGAGGTACTCGTTATAGCAAATCCTTTCACCCCAGTGCTAACAGCACAAAACTGATTTGCTCTAAATACCTTACCAACCCTCTGAAAGACATAATCTGAACCTTTCTTTAATGAAGTAACATGATTATCAGTACGAAGTATTACAGAAAAGTGGTAAGTAATAGAAAAAAATGAATTATAGTAATGGGATACTTAAATCATTCTTTACATCTGTTCCCAGAGCAGTTGTGGGAAAAGCTACAGAAAATGGCTGTTCTTCTTCAACCAGTGGATTTGCTTTTGTTTGGTTAATTAATGAAATTAAAAGTTTACCTGGGAAATTCCGGCGATGTTTGAGGGAAGATCCTATTTCATAAGGGCAGTTAAAGCATGGTTATACTGAGGATATGAAGTGAGAGACACTGAGCTTTCTAAAATAAATGTGCTTGTTTTTCAGACGGGGGAAAATAACTTTCCTCTGTTAAGAGACAACATAATGTAACCCATAAATCTATACACTTTACGATGCAGGCAAAGGATTCAGCTGTGAGCTGGGCTGCGGATACTTTCTATCAAATGAGTACCCAGAAAATTGGCAACCGTACATTGAAAATCTTGTCTTTAAACTTTCCAGGACAGGACAAATAGAAAGAAAACAGCATTTAATACATTTCATGTCATGATTATATTATCGCTTAATCTCTGTGTAGGTACACAGACGGTCATCTGATTAGATATTTTCAGGTAGAAAAATTGACCACCACAGTTTCAGACGATGAAATGGCCAGGATCCCGCATAATGCCTTGTGTATTGGAAACATGCTCCTTAAAGCCAGCCAAAAGCTAGCAGGAATAGCCACACCACAGTTAGGAACTGATGAAGACACAAGCCCCAGCTTGTCCGCTTACAGTTTTGGCCTCTAAGATGATGACTGAAAAGTTGTGACCACATTGTTCATTCTCAACTTCAGATCCAAGTCCTGGGTCCATTTTCCTTAATACACTAGAACTATTACTCCACAAGAAAAAACAACAACAACCAAACATTTTTTTTCTTCCAGTCATGCAGCTCAGTGCTGGTACAGTACGATACATAAAAAACTAGCAACTATGGAAATTTTTCTTGCATTTGGACTAGTGAAATTTGCATTAGTAGGAAACATATTCCCTACACAAAACCCTCTTGTGGCTTTCAAACCTGTGTGTGGACTGATGAGGTGCACTGCCAATGACTTTGAAAATTTCACATTTGCTGCAAAAATACAACATTTTTCAGCAGTTTATTACGGGATATTTCCTTAAGGGAAAAAATATCATAAATAGCATTCTGGAAGAAACACCTTGCCTTGAGACAGGGTGTTTATCAAAACATAATGGAACCTCGGAGAAGTCCTTTCTCACTGGCACTCAGCTAACACGTAACACAGTAAGAACCAGATTAGTCAATAACCTTGAAGTTTGCATAGGCTGCAAAGGACATAAAGTTAATTTTAAAATATCGGTTATATATAAGGTAGTCAGAATGTTTAATATATTTGTATGTTCATTTAATTAATGACTGGAGAGAAAGCTGATTTAAACTATGCATTGGCTTCAAACAAGCAGCCTCCTGCTAAACAGTGGAGGATCATTGAAAAAGCGTTGCGCTTACGTTAGAAGACGCTGCTTTCAAGACATGACTAAATACATTTCTTTTCTGGAAATGGTAGGTCTGATGACTAACAGATTAGTATTCACTCCTGTACTAACTCTTGTTTGTTCCTCCCAACACTGTCTTCGTCAGTTTTAGAGGTTATTGTCACTTCAGTAGTTTTGAGACTGCACTCCAGGACAGGTCTGCAGAAAGATCTAGCTGCAAATAATTCCTAGGGAGAAAGTAGTAACTACTGAAATAAGATCAAGCCCTGACAGTGGAGTACTATAGGTAATAATCTCCAGGCTGTGACAGACGATGAGCAATGTTAAGACAGCTGATTTTGCCAATCCGGGAGCAAAGTGATCCAAAAGACCGGCAACAGTTAAAAAATGAAGACAGACGAAAATAATCTCCCTAAAGAAATTCCACAGAGAATAAAGAGCATTGATTCTGCTGTAGGATCTGAAGAAGCAAAGCTTCTGTGATTCCGTACCACAGGGCAAAGGCCTTAGGGTAAGAAAGACAGGCATGTAGCTCTTTTATTGCGTTAAAATGCCTTTCTCTTGTGTTCAGTTCTCTTCCGGGTATAAAGATTAAATATTTCAGTTTAAAGAAGCTGTTGGGCACTTGAGCACAAACTCTGGAAGTTTTCTGATCTGCAGGATGCTGAACTTGGAGAGGGAGAGAATCAGCGGGCCCTACGCTTTAACACCCAAAGTCCTGGCCTCCTCGTTACAGGGATGTGTGGAGACAGCAACGTTAAACAAAATGAAAGGTTTTGCCTTCAAAATATTAGCTATATATTTCAGCCATGGTTCAACACAGACAGACCCCCAGCAGTAATGATCCCCTTGGTTAGTATTAAAATCTCCTTTAATCTTCACGAACGCCCAGAAAATTCAAAGCATTTGCAATCCCAAGTGCATTGTACACAATGTTTTCAGCAAGGTTATGAAAGTTGCCATGCACTTCACGCAGGGATGACTGACCAAACTCAGGTGACCAAAGCGCATCAGCTGTCAGAGACTTCTTCCTTCTGGTGTCACAAAAAGCAGCTGGCTGTAGAAAACGCAGCTTTGTGCGGACAGGCACAACTGGTGGGTCAGTCTGCCACACGCGTCAGCTACTAACGTATAGATTACCACTCTCTCTTGAGGAAAAAGCAACATCAAGAGTCCTTTAGAAATAAGATTACAGGACTGATGTAGTCATGTTAATAATGGACAATACAGCTAAGAAGAGGCTTTTTATTAAAGCCTATTATTTGGTTTAGTGACAATAATAGCTTAACTGCTGTTCAGTCTGTTTGCCCCCTGAAGAGCATATTATTTCAAGTATTTCTAGATGTGAAATGAGGGCTTTATTATCTTGGATTTTGAAAAATAAAATAAAAGATGAGAACAAATCATAATGTTTCCTGACACTTTTTCTATACTTGAATCACAAGGACTTAAAAAATATCTTGTACAATAGCTCTGAGTACAATTTTCTTGGAATATTTGATTCTGACAAAAGCAAATTGCAGTTTCGAGTAATCCAGACATTAAATGTAGCCCCCTTATATGTTCACCCTCTTAGAATCCTCATTTTAACATTTATTTCAAAGTTATTTTCCAAAAATGCTTTTTTTCCCCCAAAGAACTCTTAAGTTTTATCATTTGTCTCATTGCTGATACTCATTAATTATACACACTGTAATGAATCTTCAGACAGCTCAGCTACCAAAAAAGCATCTCTCCTCTCTTGGGGAGAGGCAACAGAATTACATCGCATCTACTGTGCAGCAGAAGTGGTCTCATGGCTATGGATGACGGATGGAGAAAAAGGTGACAGATTTTGCAGCCAACCTTATCTTAATTATCTTTAATTCAGACAAAGCTATTCATAGTGTAGCTCACGTTTATTAAGATAAGAACACAAATGCAATGGCTGCAAACCAAGCAAAGCAAAGACATAGCATCAGGCTTTATCCCTGGCTGGTGTTAAATGAGCTCACTGCAGTGGAAAGATTCAGTTAGTCAATGACGTTTTTAAGAAAGAAGATAGCGCACCTTTTATGAGAGTATATGATATAAATTCCCTCATATTTTGCATCTGGTTTAAACATCTCTGACGGTAAGGGAAAGGTTACTCTTAGGAGTACAGTAATTGCCAGTAAGAAGGCATGAGCTGGTATTCTTTTACATAATGATAGCATGTCAAACTTCCTGTCACCTCTTCTCTATAATGGAAATTTGCAATGGTATCTCCCTGCTAAGAGAGACAAACAAGCAGAGAAGTTAGCAGAGGAGTACGCGAATGACTTCTACTTGCCAAGATAACAATCAAAACATATATCTTACTAAATTTAGCAACAATGTTTTCCCATCCCATAAATATTCTAGAGATGTCAAATATCTCCCCATTCTTTGGGAGGGCAAATAGGAGGACTTTTGAATAAGAGAAAGAGCAACAGACTGACTTTTAAAGTCAGTGTAATGAAACACAAAAAAAACACCCAAGCTCCAAAAGAGATAAAATACGCACCTCAGCCATCACCCAACCATACTAGTACAAAATACACTGACCACAGCAATGTGTCTGACAAAACCATACATTAAATTATTAACTTTTTCATTCATGACTATTTCTTGACTCCTTGGGCTATCACATAATATGCAAAATTAAGAAACTAATTTATGTTAATGAATTTAGAAAAAAAGCAACGCTCCGTAAAGGGGAAAAAAGGCCCACAGTGACCACAAGTGGTACACAACAATCACAGAGCACAGCAGTGATGATGTGTGTGGTGGGTTTACCCTGGAAGGATGCCAGGTGCCCCCCAAGCCACCCTGTGCCACGTCCTCGGCTGGACAGGGAGAGAAAATATAATGAAAGGCTCATGGGTCAAGATGAGGACAGGGAGAGATCATTCACCAATTACCGTAACAGGCAAAACAGACTCAACTCAGGGGAATTAATTTCGTTTACTGCAAATAAAATCAGCACAGGGTAATGAGAAAACCAAGTCTTGAAACACATTCACCCCCCACCCCTCTCCACTTCCTGAGCTCAACTTCACTCCTGATTTCTCTACCTCCTCCCCCCAAGTGGCACAGGGCAACGAGGAATGGTGGTTGTGGTCAGTTTATCATACGTTGCTTCTGCCATTCCTTCCTCTTCACGCTCTTCCCCTGCTCCAGCGTGAGGTCCCTCCCACAGGAGACAGTCCTCCATGAACTTCTCCAACGTGGGTCCTTCCCACAGGCTGCAGTTCTTCATGAACTGCTCCAGAGTGGGTCCTTCCCACATGTCCTTTCCATGGGGTGGAGTCCTTCAGGAACAGACTGCTCCAGAGTGGGTCCCCCACAGGGTCACAAGTCCTGCCAGCAAACCTGCTCCAGTGTGGCTTGCTCTCTCCACAGAGTCACAAGTCCTGCCAGGAGCCTGCTCCAGCGTGGGCTCTCCACGGGCTGACAGCCTCCTTCAGGCATCCACCCGCTTCAGTGTGGGGTCCTCCATGCACTGCAAGTGGATATCTGCCCTGCCTCACCATGGTCTTCACCACTGGGCATGTCTGCCCCTGCACCTGGAGCACCTCCTCCTCCTCCTTCTTCACTGAGCTTGGTCTCTGCAGAGTTGTTCCACTCACATATTCTCACTCCTCTCCTCCAGCTGCTATTGCGCATTTCCCCCCCTGCCCCTTCTTAGCTATGTTATCACAGAGGTGCTACCACCATCACTGATGGGCTTGGCCTTGGCCAGGGGTGGTTCCATCTTGGAGCCAGCTGGCATTAGCTCTATCAGACATGGGGGAAGCTTCTAGCGGCTTCTCACAGAAGCCACCCCTGTAACCTCCCCACTACCAAAACCTTGCCATGCAAACCCAATACAACACAAATGTTATGAGGGATCCTTCTAGGTAAATGCCTTCCAGGTAATTGCCTATATAGGACAGCTGTGACTTACTGCCTGTGTGGAAAGCATGAGCTCACTGAAGAAGAGCAGGGTAGAGGAAGGGGAGGGCAGTCTGCCTTCAGCTGCTCCTCCCATTGCTGGCATAGGACAGGGGGGTGGGAGATGTCGTGCTAATTCATCTTTGTCCTCCCCCCTCAGTCTTCAACCAGATTAGGACTTTTAGCCCAAGCGAGATGGAAGTGGGGGCAGACAAAGTACAACCAAATGTCGATGCACATTCAGACCCTACATTAGGATGTAAAGTGATAACAGGGTCTCTAAATCATGGAGATAGTTAAGGGGAATGGACTGGGAGAGAAGAACCTGTATCTGCAACCTGCTTTGCAGAGTATGGCCATCCATAATCAAAGATCATGGACCAAAGAAGTATAATGATGGCCACCATGAAGTCCCTCTAGAAGCAGGTTGCAGCCCTCAAACTACAGTGGAAGACAGAAACTTCTCTTTCTACAGACTTTCACAGCCCTACTAGGATTGCTTTTCCCACCCTCTCTTCTCCACAGCCCAAGCAACCTACTCCAGGCCTCCCATTATTTCCACCAAGCCATGACCACAGAAATGACCTTTGCTGCTGTCAGCAATGGCATCACACAAGCTACTTTGCCCCCTACCCTGAGGGTGATAGAACTTCATTTTACCTATTCTGCTCAGAAGCACTGAACTTGCTGCTCACCTGTGTAGCAAAGTTTTTCCTCAAATGCTTGTCATTGCGAAGACAGACATTTCAAACAGGTACTGTAAGAGAGACAGCCATGAAGAACACTGTTTTCAACAATGCAAGAAGTGGTCACTGTTTACGTATAGACTACAAAAGGTAATGCTGAAAATCAAGACCAGTCAGCAGTTCAGTATACATAATCACGAGCAAATTATTATTTGAATAAAATAAGAGAGTTCTCAGAAAGGAGACCCACAAACCATACCCATGCAACCAATACATCTGTACTCAATAGGACACTTCCCGTAAGGAGGAACTACTCACACAGGTAGGGTATGCAAGACCACTGTTTATTTATCAAATCAATAAACATGTAGCTTACTGCAGAAAATACCATCAACTACTAACACTGAGGAAAAATGGGGCAGTGGAAGGTTGTGTTGCTTCAGGACTATATCGTTGGTGACAAAAAAGGGCATTATATAGGGCCGTTACAGCTACATCCAGTATACATAAAAAGGTAAATGCTCAGATGCATTTAAAACTAAAATGTATTCAGAACTCCACCAGGGCTGAGTATTGTTATCATTCATGTTTTCTACTTACAATACAATGTATGCATATTTCTTGTAGACAAGGCCTGGGGGAAGAGAGAATTCAAATGAGATATGCCATAGTTTGGCTGTCTGAGTCAGCCTGATTAGACTTTCATATATTCAGGAAGATTTACAAATGGATTGTGTGGCTTTATTTTGAAAACATCCTTGTCTACATGACAATCAGCAAATTCAAAACTGCTGCCCTTTCAAGGACACTTGTCCTAAGCATAGGAAGGTGCAAAAAATATTGATAATGGAGTTCAAAATCTTTCTAGCTTCCCTAAAGGAGAAAACGAAAGACAGCCTGGAGGCTCTGAAGAACCACAACTAAATATTAAACATCTGTTCTGTTGGCTTTGAAAATGGATTCAGTTATAAATATGTAACCACAACCAAACATTCACCTTTGCAACTTTTTCTATATCTCCCTTGCAACACTATCTGTATTCTCCTTACAATATAATTCAAAGTCTTTCTGTAGCCTTCATCTTTCGTGTAACTTTACATCCCCTTCACATCAGCAGCCACTGACAAACTCTATGATTTTTAGGTCCGCCCTCAAGGGCAACAGCGGGGCCGGCGTGGACCACGGTGCAAGGAAGGCAGGAAAGACCAACCGTGTTCACTGCCACCCGCTCACACCCTGGGAGCCCAGCATCAGCGTGTGCCTTAAGCCTGTGAGCTGCTCTCTAGTTTCTTTTCCTCTCAAGGCAACAGTCACAGCTCTGTCCTCTTACTGATAGCTGCGTTCCAGCCACGAGGGTTTGCTCTGTGCTGAGCTTTCTCACTGAACCATTTACTCCTTGCCTCATTATAATGTTTCTAAATCCTGCCAGAAGATGCGCTGCCTTGCTCTCGCTTCTCTTAATGACTTCACTTTTATTTGTCCCTTCTTAACTGGGTCACCTGTCTTGACAATTGAGGTGTGGTGCTTCATACTCTGCACCTGGGCCCTGAAAAGTGCCAAGTGGCAGGGCACGATGCCGGCCAGCCAGCCGCTCCCTGGGGACAGCAGGAGCATCCCATGGGGGAGCAGGGCAGGTTGGGTGAGTGGGTGGGAGCCAGGGACAGCCCCAGTGCTGGACCTGGGGCACCTCCGTGGGGAGAGGACAGGACATTGGCAGAGCTACAGAAGATGGGCACTGCTGCAGGGTCAGCTGGGCCAGAGACTGATGGCCTTAGGCTGGGCTGATATGGGGTCTGGGGCCTTGGGCAGGGGTGGAAGGGGGTCCCAGGTGGGGCTGGGCAGGGACACTAAGGTCTATCAGTGCCCCCAGGGCCCTGACATTGTCCCTCAGGCAGCTCATTTGTACTGTCCAGGTCACTGGGACACAGAAAATCCTGTACTGTGTGGTGATGGGCTAAGACTGGCTAATATTTCAGCTGCTTTTATATGCTAATACAGCTTACATCCTTGCTCTTAACTAAGATAAATCCACAGAATCATGTGTACTCTAGTAACATCCTCAATAGATACTTCTTTCAAAACACTCATGTCATAGCATACAGGTCATTTCCCACATTTGTGAAAATTTTCCTTCCTTTCAAATCACCAATACCCAGACTGAAAATATGATCTTTTCAACTTTGTGCCATATTAAACTTTTCCCCAGGATGCAGCTGGCTTTCTGGGCTGTGAGTGCACATTGCCGGCTTATGTTGAGCTTGTCATCCACCAACATCCCCAGGTCCTTCTCAGGGCTGCTCTCAAGCCATTCTTCACCCAGCCTGGATTTGTGCTTGGAACTGCCCTGACCCAAGTGCAGGACCCTGCACTTGGCCTTGCTGAACTTCATGAGACTCACACAGGCCACCTCTCAAGCCTGTCCAGGTCCCTCTGGATGGTATCCCTTCCCTCCAGCTTGTCGACTGCCCCACACAGCTTGGTGTCATCACCATATCCCCACAGTCTCACTCTCGGTGATGTACACGCCACTCTATCCTGTTGATCACTTCAGTTTATCCTGTAGGGTTGTGAGAGCCCTAAGCCTGCTGTCCCCAGCAGATTTCACTAGCAGCAGTATGTAAGGCGGTTGTGCCATTAGTGCCAAGGAGCAGCTAGGTAGCAGCTATGGTCCTTGCTCTCAAGGGTGATGCTGTGGTCACTTAGGACAGTGACAGAGACGGACAGGTTCAGGCTGGAGAAGCCTGTATGTACAACACAGGGGCATCTGCGAGATACCTTTGGTGCTGTAGAGCACTGGGATCAGTGTGCAGAACAGACATGACCTATCCAACATAAACCAGGGTGCGCTGCTCGCCCAAAGAGCCACGCGATGATCTGCACCTACCAGAGCAATTTACACATAGCCTCTGTTAGTCATCCAGCTGTAATTTATGGATTCATAAAATCCTATAGCAACTAACCAGAGTTGCCATTAAACAAGAATACCTTCAATTTAGAGCTTTATTCTGGTCTTTGTGCTGCTATTCCCTCAAGCTGCCAGAATTGTTTCTGCAGCCAGGTGAGAACCTGATCAGGAAACTCATCTAAGTGGAAACCAACCTGGCAAAGAAATATAACAGTATTAATCAAAACCAGTTCTCTAACCTCAACTGCAGAAAACATCTGCCAACACAGAGGAAACAACAGCTTGAAATGGGAATGGGTAGTAGGATTACTTCTTTTTCTGGCAGTGGTACCAGTTTAAGTGTTTATAAAACTACAGCCTGCCGTATTCAACAAGACTTGTAAAGTTAGCTCAGACAGAAAAGTTTTTAAAAGTCTTCTTGCAATAAACTCCCAGAAGAGAATCATATCAGAGAAAGATCAGGATGAATGATTTTTCCTCATTATTTTATGATCAACATTTTGTACTTTCTTGTGTTGTTTGCTTCTTTTTAAATAGAAGGAAAACATTTCAGTCTGCTACCTAATGATCTAAATGAAGCAACGCTGGGCTAAATCATTACTTGGTTGAAGAGACTCTAAGGAAAATGGGTGTTACAGAGGATAACACCGGTAATACGTAACCTCTGCATTAGCTACAAACTTCCTTTATGAAGTCCTGTTTTAACCTCCTTGCCTCCTCAGCTTGAAAGCAGCATGAACAAAAAATTACCATAGTTGTTGGGAAGACAGAGAACAGTGCATATGCAAACTATGAAACCCCACTACTGAGTCATTAAATGATTAGCACAAAGAAATACTAAAATATCTTTTTTTCTTTCCCATGAATCTAGAAACACCTTGTTAATGCTCCTTTCAACTTTCCCCCGATCCTATCTCAACTAAACCTCCTTAAAATCTCACCTGTGAGCTATATTTGAAGACAATACATAACACTTAAACAAAACTATTAAGGATTTTTTTTTTCAGACAATAGAAGACTCAATTCAACTCACAGTGATATCAAGGTTTTTTTTTCACCATCTTTTTATCAGTGACTTCATTTAAAGGAGTATTGTTTGGTACTGGCAAGATCCTCAGGTGTAAATGAGGAGCATTTAGAACAATGAATACTGGATAGCTGTGGGATCATAGTCTCTCATCAGTTTAAGATAAGATTTACCCCTAAATGTGTGTAAAGTTGCTCTCTGTTAAGTGCAACAACTTAAAGACAAAATTATTTCTTTGTTATGACTAAAGAGAAAGATTTTCCCTTGCTCTCTTAGCAAAAAAAACCCAGGATTTTTTTCCAGTAAATGGAATTCCAGTCCCACAGGTGATAGTTTTTCCATTATTTAACATGTAGGTGAACTGTTACAGAGATCATATGAGCATCCCAAGCGCACACAGAGATTTAATAAAAACCCCAAACAGCCAACATGTATCTTCAGTACCGTGACAACTGGAAAGTGTTCTAAAATTTTAACATCTTTCCAAGGTTAAGCTATATTACGATTCCTGTTCCTTTATTAACCTATTGTATCTGATCTGCTACCTATCCATTGATACCACAGTATATCATACTACAAAACAGGACTGTATCTTGATAATGATGTTGTAAAATCACCAAATTTGATTATAGTAGAAATAGAATGTTAGAATGTTGTGTGTTTTGAAACTCGTAACCATAGAAGCCTCACCAGATAGTTACTGTTTTGTATCAAGAAGCTAATAGGAACAGGACGAAACAATGAAGAATTGAATAGAGAAGCTTCGTTTGAGTCCTGTAACTATAGAAACTTGTTATGCACCAGTGATGCTGCTTGGAAACCCCCTTACCCTTCCCATCTTGATTTGAATATCAAGAACCAATCAACAGATATTAATAGAAACAACTACTGATTATTTTGTGTATGGATATTGATAGAATTGTATAATCAAGAGACCAATCAATGAAAATCAAAACCATGATATGTATTTTGTGATAAACAATTTGTGTAATGGTAACTAGGTATGATCTATCTATGATTTAATTATAAATTAACTGTTAAACATATACTTGACAAGAAAGTGCTAAGTTTTAGGCCTGGTTAGTAAATCAAGAAAATCTGCTGGAGGTTCCAAGATTAAAGGGGGAATGGAATTTTGCAACCAAGCTGAGCATTCGCAAAGATCAGGTTCAACTAGCAGACATAATGAGGAAGACTATGGATGACCAGCAGAGGGTCTTGGACGACCACCAGTGTACCTGAAAGCGCATGCGTCACAGACATTTACAGATATTAATGAGTTGTCGGAAATCGTATGAATATGCTAATTGTTTCTCGAAAATACGATGAATATGTATATTTTGATTGTATGTAATTTTTGTAGCGGAGCAACTTGGCACGCACACTAGGTGGAGTGATCCAGCGCTGTAATAAAGAAGTGCCTGCTTTCTAAACTTAAATTAAGTGTTAGAAACTTTTGTTTCTGCTGACTTACGGTAACAATGATGCCTAGAGGTGCGGGTTTCCCAAGTATGGATAAAAATGCTTTAAAACATTTTCTGTACTTTGAAAATCATTAGAAAATGTTTCCATTGTAAACTTATAAATAATATTCATTTACTTAAAAAAAAACAACAACGACATATCAAGACCTGATAAGAGACATTCTACTTCCCCCCTTTGGTAACTGAGAGACTTGCTTGCTGAAAAAGGACAAAGCCAAAAAGGCATTATCCATTAAAAAAAAAATCAGGGAGGTTATATATGGTGTGATGCATTTACATTTGCTGAAATTTCTGCATTTATGCAGGCATATCAGAAAACAAGTTAATAGCACAAACATATTTTTCAAATGCATGAAGATCTTTGCAGTCAGATGAAATGAAGGTAAAAAAACCTACACTGAAGTACAAAGCACTGGTCCAGATCCCTTCGCTTACATCTTTGTGAACAACACAGTTATCTATCAACTCATTTAGAAAAGCCAACTACTTAAAAGCAAGAAAATGAGTATTTAAGGACCCTATAAATCTTAGGCTGCCTATATCATAGACAGACTATTATTTCTAGGTATAAATAAATGTCTATTTCATCATAACAAAACAGCCTTAGCTACAGAATTCAGAGTAAACATTATTCTCTATGTAAACATAGCATAAAAAACCCTGAAAAAAAGAAGCATGAAAGTATGCAATATGAAACACCATTCGGCCTCAAAAATAAGACAAATGTAAACAGTTTTACTATAAAACAAAATTGAAGACTGTTCCTCTTCAACAGCAGGTACAGCGTTATTGTCAAGAAACAGCACATATAAATATTTTATCACACATTTCTTGACAGTCAGAGGGTTTTTTTATCAGGTGGAAGGACATGTCCATACTAGTCTCCCTACATGGTGTACTGCATATCTATAAAACAGCAAACACTATCCGCAAAAGCATGTGCCTCCCAGTGTCCTCAATACCACCTTCAAGTTTACTGCCTCACAGAAACCAGCTGTCATGCATCATAGGACAGTTACTGTGTACTATGGATACCCTATATTTCTGTTAAGAAATGTTTTGTAGCTTCCCTTACATTTGACAGCATCTGTAGATAGATTTCCAACAGGAATCCACTTCATTCAGCAGACAAGGTGGATGATAGTCTCTTAACACTTCGCTTTTTCCTCGTTCAGTGACAGACTCACGCCTCTTTTACTGCATGCTATTCAAATCCTGCTTTAAAAAAATAAAATAATCAAGTTTTTCCTTGCCCCCTTTTTTTACGCCCTTAAGATTTCTTAACAAAAGTGTGCCTGGTTGTTTCTTGAGCAGTGAGCTTACTCTGACAAATACCTAGCAGGTACTAAGAGTGTTGCTGGTGGCAGCTAAAGACCTGAGATCAGAAGAATCCACTGATTTTAAATGTAAATTGAGGCATTGCTTCCAAAAGAGAGGGCAACACCAGCACAGAGTACTGCTTGTGGAACATGTTTCCTAGCGGCTAGTGTTGAACTGGGCAACCTGCCTTCTGCATCTTTCTACTAGTTTCAGATTTTTAGGGACCAATTGCAGTTTCCATCAATCCGAAGTCTCACTAAAGTACTTATCAGTGAATTTTATGTACAAAGAATGTCATGGCTTTAAATCCATTTGAAAATTGGAAAATCTCACTCAAAGTACAGATTTTTTTCAAGTGCTGACTAATAGCATATTTCTCATCTTTGAATCTCCAGATCATGCATTACAATTTAGATGTCTCAGGCACTCATGGCTGTAAATTAAATAAATTGTCACTGTGCCTAAGAATATGAAGTACTGAAAAATACTAATTGCTATAAAGACAAACAAAAACAAAAAAAACATGCTAAGAGATGTCTCTCTTAGCAAAACACTTCTCTTCCTCTCCCTTCCAGCTCCATGTTTCTTAACTCATCAACAAAACTGGGACAGCACACCCTTGCACAGAGTAGAGCAAAACACAGATGACACGATACCTATGTACATTAGATGACAGGTGCAGATAGTGCAATGAAAATATGAAAATATATTGCTTTTAGATGCAACATGTCTCATAAGCATGAGCGTTGCACATCTGCAGCACAAATTATCCAGAAACCTGGATAATCCACCCATGGATAAATCAAAAGTGGGCTGCACGCCAATGCCAAGACTGCATATGATACCCATGGTTACTGAGAACCTTCAAGTACTCCAGAAGAAATGCTATCTCTAGCCTCCTCAAGCTCCTAAATATTTCACCACCTCCTTNCTTAAGAGTATTTGATTTGATTCAGGCTCAGGGTGCTGATCCTATTGATAGGATAAGTAGGTTAGTGTGGGAAAAACGTGTTCTTCTTGGACAACATGCAAAATATTGACTATCATGCAGAAGTTTAGTTTTAAGGCACAGAGATATCCGTAAAGACCTTATTAAATATATATCACTGTTTCTGCAGAGCAAAGTTAAATAAGACAAAAATAAACACTCATTTGTAAAAAGCTTAATAGCTCAATTTTTAAAGGTTGTTAACTTCTTTTTAGCTATTTATTCTTGCTGTCTCAGCTTTGGAAGAGGTTTTCCTTAACGGTGACTGAAAATCCCAAATTCATTTCTTGGATATCCCTTAAACTCTGTAATTCACTTTCCCTATATATTACTTGGTTCAACAGCTTCTTTTATAATATATTAAAAGTAAAAATACAATTCCTTAGGGAAAAAATACCATTATGTCTACCCTTGATTTCTGGGGAAAAAAAGAAAAAAAAAATCAAAGTTAAGAGATACACCAGAAACAATTACTTATACATCTGACTTGGTGTTTTAACTTGTCTTACTCTTGTCTTTACTCAGTTCCCCTAGACTAAATGGTATTTTGAATTTGTACAAGGATGAGATAAAATAACCTTTGAGTTTTATTACACTTTGAAAGCTGCATGGCTTTTTGCAGTTGTGCTCAATAGCACATTAACACTCCGAAGTTGAAGGCATACTGTAACCAGTTTGTTAAAAGTCCCCAGAAACAGGCAAGGCTGCAAATTTTCTAAAAGACCCAAAAAATCTAACTACCACTGCAGATGGTAGGTACTGCTTTCTGGCTTGTATTTCCCCTGACTGTGGACTGTTCCATTACCTTGGGAGAGAGAGAGATCCAAGCCAAGCAAGACAAAACCCAAAAATTTGTGGATGCTGAAAGTGTTTGCAGGCATATAAACTCTACAGTGGACCAAAGGGAGACAGGAGAAGTGCCTGCTTTTTAAACAGACCAGGCAAGCTTGGTCTCTCAAGGAAGAGATTCTATAGCAAGCAGCAGAAGGACCATAAATTGCTTTCCGCCAACATTAGGTGAAGAATGATGGTTTCCACTGTGTCAAATTCCAAAGACTTACCTTGAAACCTGTTATGAAAGGCTGTAACAGAGAGACTAGAGGCAGGGTTCGGTTTTGAGATGAAGATACATAAATCTAGGTGTCTACATGCAGGTGATTATACATGCACTTTGTATATAAGGTTGCATTACAATCAAATGGAAATACAGTCAATATTACCTAGTGGTATCCAGAAAGCTATTGAGCTGACCAGCCATAAGGTATCTACTTTAGAGTAATCAAAGTCAGTCTCTGGCCTCCACTGACTAAATTACACAGTCAATGAGACCTTATGGTTGACAAGAGCTTATGCACCTAGAGGACAGGCAGAAGCCCAGATGATTAATTCTTGAAAGCACTAATCCTATTTACAGCAATAAAAAAGAGATTCCAACCATGAGGGAAATGGCTTCCTCTGGCTCAGGCAACCTCAGCGAGTGGCACCAATCATTTTCACAGACCCGTTCATCACCACATGAATAAAGTTTATAACCAGGTGGAACCCATGTGGCATGAGATGGAACAAAGTGATCCTCATCATGTTGAGCAAAGCAGAAGACAGAATAACTCTGCGCTGCCAGAGGGGACTCCATTTATCCCACGTGGAGTAGGTATGAAGGACAGGAAAATGTAATGTATTATGCCTGCACCTCTCCAATCGGTCGATATCAGTAGGTGCGCCACAGTCTAAACTGCTTTTGAGGAAGCTTACTGGGGTGAAATATGCTTGTTGCAGAAGTTCAAGATTGTACATCTTCCTCTGACCTTTCATAACACCAACTGTATGTAATGTGCAACAAGCCATGCATCAGCAACAGTTTTGACATAGAGTTTCAGGAGGTCAGCCTTACAGACTGTTGCAGCCAAAGGAAGTTAGGAAAAGACTGGCTAAAGAAAAGCACGGCTAGAAACAGGACTAGCTATGTTACATTAAGTCAAAATGTCATCATGGAGGATATTCACAGGGAAATGGACTGACAAAAGGAACCATTGCCATACTCCCCCCCCAGAGTTTTGTGACTCTACCCATATATGCACCCAGCATCCTGGAAGCAAGACCATATTTAATGAAAACCACCACCAAACCAACAACTTGTACTGAACAAATTGCAAAGTATTTGAGGCTTCTGGAAAATTTAGCCCGTGACAGCTAAGACATTTTTATGTATTGAGAAGCTTAATCTTGATTTAGCATGTCTTTACCTAAATGAATATACAAAGTCTGTTTAATGGTAAGCTTGCTATCACTTTACAAAAACCTTCCGAAGTGCTGTGGTTAGGAACTAGGACAAAACCAAAATCATACAAACAGGTGAAAATACATAATAAAATGTGCATCTGCCTTGGTGTCCACCAGGTAAAATCACCAGCTATCCAGAGTTCTTCATGCACACTGGCTTGAGTTTTTTGGCTCAGAACTGGCAACAAATGCTGCCTAGCAAATGGGGTTTTCTGTTGATTTTCCCCCAGCTTCCTTCAGTCAACAGCAGATGAAATTTCATTTTTCTAACAATGACTATAAGCTTAGAATAACAACTCTTACATTTCCAGCAGAGATGATGGAAAGCAACAACAACAATAAAAAAATCCCACACAAACATTCTGGCCATCTGGACACTGAAATACAGAAATAATGCTTCTCTACAGCTAGGCTCTTGTAACATGCCCACAGTCTCACCATGGGTAGATTTAGGCACTGTATTTCTACAAACTATCATGTGTAGATAGTAACATAACTTGATATTCATAAAGAAATAGCTTTCTACAAATATAGAAATTGTTAATAAACCTGACAGTTTCATAAGAGTTTACGGTGATGCAGCCAAAACCATGACATCTGTTTGTAAAATGAGAATAAAAGCTTACATGTGAAAAATAGCTCAAGTAATTAGTATTTTTTAAATTAAGACAGTTACTGCTGCAAAGATCTGCAAACTTGGTACAAACTAATCTTTTGTTTGAAGTCTGGTAGAGCACAATTTACAATACAGTCAGAGAATGGAGAAAAATTGACAGTCTTGACCTATTTTGCAGCTAGGACTGAGCAGAGGAGTGCTGTAAATGCTTTTGGATTGCCGAGATATGTTACTATGACAAAATATTCCACTCCTTCAGAAATATGGTTCACCTTAATATTGGTGTGTTTGTAAATATTACTTAAGGCTAATGACCCCACTTTGAAGTAAGTAATTACTATTACAATGATGATAAAGTAGAGTTCTAATAATGTACAGAAGAATCTTGAAAATGGCATCAAAGAAATCTCTTTTCACAGATAATTTTCTAACCGAGGTAGCAGAAACCAAATTGAACAGATATACCCCTGACTTTGAACTGGTCAACTGTGTCTTCTTTGGACAAATCCAGCATTAAGTGACTGTATATTAGTTAAGGAGTATTTTATTGAAATTTGCCCCTTCCCTCCCAGTATAGGGAAGAGTGTAGAGAAATCCTGCTTTTTCCTTTCTTTTTCCCAATATTTAAAAAGAATTATTAAAACACACAAAAAATGAATGGAAACATTTAATTTTGGACAAAGCACGTCAACCGGTCCTCCACTGTTTGGATTTTTTGCCTCTCTTTGCCAAAAAACAACAAAAATGTTTCCAGCTAATACAAAATTTTGATTTTTAGAATATTTTAGGGAAGGAACTATTAATAATTCACATAGCTCCTCTACTGTACTGACCCTCTTTAAGATGCTATAGAGCTCTACCTCCTTGGGGAAATGGGTGTTATGTCTTCCAGAGCAATGTGATGCACAGTGATGAACATTCCTTATGCATCAGAAACCTATATAAACGTGCTAACTAGCCTAGACAGCCGTCTTTGGTACTTGGTAGCACTGGATGAGCACAACACATTAGAAATAGTTTATAGCAGGGACAATTCGATTAGGAGACTACAAGAACAACAGTTGTGCTCATTCCCTGCAAGAGTATTGTAAAAAAGGTGAGCTCTCACACATTCTCAAACATCTTCCTCACTGGGGAGAACAGCTGTGTTTAAGACACCTTGGTTTTAGCAGAACTGAAAAAAAAATAATTTGAAAACACAGGAAAGAGCTTTCAGACCTAACTTTACATAAATTAGCAGGGAATCAAGACTAACAATTGGAGTCAACATATCTTAGAGACCACTAGAAGAAATCTTCCCATTTCTTAGCCATATTAATGGAAAAGGTTTGGATATTCTTGTGTAAGTACAGTTTATTTTTAAACATAAACATTAATCCCTTTCTAAGAATTATATTTTATTCTCATTCTTTTCATCAATTTTCAAACTTCTAAGTCAGTCAATATTTTGAAATGCAGCTTTTGTAAAAGATCTCTCACACAACCCCTGACTTTGCAATTGTGATTTTTGTTAATTAGGAGTTACTTAGTTCTGTTATTTAAGAATAAACTGCATTTCATTTCCACTCATATTGTTTCTCACTGAGGACCAAGAGACAACATGGTATTCTGAGGGGCTAATTAAGTGATCAGTGGTGACATTTTAGCAAATCCAATTCCCTGCTGGGAGATAGCCCTTTAATTCCCTCTTTCATAATTTTTGGACTAGAAAGGAACAGCCAAGAAAACAAAGCCTTTTTATAGATAGCTATTTTGAGGAACTTGGGGTTTTAACAGCTGATCACATAAATACTGCAAAACAGAGACAATGACAAGAAAACCTGTAATGACACTGTAACCTTGGATCAACACTGAGTTTGTTACCTGCCAGTAGAATTGCAGGTGCTGACGCCTGTATTATCACACAGCGCTGAATATTTTCTAATTATCAAGTCTTTTGCGTGGTGTACATCAGGACTTCTTATACAACAGAACAGACACGTTTCCAATTAAAATACTTGCTGGGAATTCTTCAGAAACCTTCCAGGCAACAATGTCCAACCATACAAGCATAAAAAACAGAAAGAGGAAATGCCTAGAATCCAACTAAGTGACACCAGAAAACTCCTTATTGAAAGAACATTTTATAAATGAACCTTTTTTCTTAAGCACTATGAGTGCTTTAGTTACAATGAATAAGACAGGTAAAGCAATTTAAAAAGCTACACTTCTGGAATAATAAAATGTGTAAACAGTGGAGAAAATGCTTATCTACTTAACTAAAATATATATATTTTTAAAAAAGGTATTTTTTCTTCACCCATTTATTGCATTTCAGCAAGATATCTGTATTCGACTTCTTGGCTTCTTTTCAGCAAACTACACCTGAAATGCCTCACCCTCGGTAATAACAGATGACCTGTCAAAGCCTCATACCTTCAACGGACCTGGCATGGTGGGTGATGCAATCATGTGGGCAGTGACCTTTTCAATTTAAATCCAATGTGTCTTGCGAGGGCAATGCTGGATTCGTCTTTCAGTTCCTCTTTACGTGTTCTCTGCCCCCTACTGAGACAAAATTACAATCTTTATTTTCAGCATTCAGGCTGAAGACAGAGTTGGATGCAAAGCCCTGTCTCGGGGTGACTTTCTTCTTGTCTCATACAGTTATTTCTGATGATTATTTTTGCTGCTGGAACAAGACACTACTTAGCATTTTCTAGAACGGGACTTCATACTGCTCTACTCTACCTGCAAACCAGAAACTTGGTTTAACCTGGATGAACAAAGAGCTAAACTGCAAGCCTTGGAGTGATTCCATATTTCTCCAGACCATGCTTGGAGTTGGTGTTTTAACTGGAGCCAGTCTGAATGTTTCCCAAACAAACTCTCTGGGGAAGGTTTCCTGCATCACTAAGACTGCATCTGCCTACTCATGCTTTTTGATTACTTAGCTCAAACACTTCATGGGCCAGAATTTCTCCTGTGCCAAAAACTGTTAAGGGCAGGTTATGGTTTCCCAAGTCTGCGGTGCACATGCAAGCCGTGGGGTTGCTCTCACTTGTGCCAGCTGGCAGAGGGACCCGGTGGGCCAGCTGGCAGCCAAGGCTGGCTGGAGTGCAGGCACCCCCCAAACACCCCTTCTCTCGCTTTCTGCTCACTGGGAGACTGATGCCAGCTCCTACCTGCCAGTGAGCGATCAGATGCAATCTCTGTCTGGCAGGGCTGGGTTGCCCCAGATGAGCTATGCTGGAGGTACAGTCTGATCTTAAACTGTTGTAATAATGAAAGGGAAGGATTTTGAAGCTGTTCTAATGGGATATTCTGATTACAACAGAACTGCACGGGACATCGCTGTTGCCTGATGCTAATGTTAACATTCAGCTCCCTAAACCAGCATAAAGTATTTTCATGTACTGTACTTTGGTTTCTCACCCTGGAAAATAACCAGTCATTACAAAAGCATAGGAGTGATCCCTGGCTTACATTCAACCAGGATGATACTGATATCTTCTACTGTACTGGGTCGAGTCTTGGCCCAGTTCTACAAACTGATACATAGGTCGGTGTTCCCATGAAAATCAAGTAGCTTAATTTACTATATAAAGGGTTGCAAGGTCTCTCATATGCTTATCTCTTTTCTCAAAAGTGTATTATTTCTTGAATCTAGTCTACCTATTCTAAGTTTTAACTCAATTATTGTACAGAGTTGTAAGACTAAACAAGCTGTGATCAAACCTAATAAGCTTATTTATTCTTTACTTCGCAGAAGCAGCATATAAACAAATGTGGTGCTAAAGCCTAAAAAGGATACTGCCAATATCAGTGATTTTTTTTTAAAAAGAGGATTAAGTACTTAAGCTTTTCGTTTTTGCTTTTACTTAAAAGCTTAAGTAAACTCTATACACATGTACAGCTAGTTTACAGTGAGGTCTAACTACAGCAATCATTTTAGCAGATGTTCACCTGGACGTAGGGGAGTATATGGACTACAAATACAGAGCTCACTTCAGTTCAGGGTCTCTCAAAGTAAGACCCTGAGCCTTTTAACGCCCACACTTTTGCATAGGCCTACTGAGCTTAAGACTGCTCAAACATGTCAGCACTGCAGATTCAACATCTAAATTTAGTGCTATTGCACCCAATGAAAAATGCATTACACATCAGGTGGTATTATTTCAAGACTTGGTACAAGAAAGCACTCTGGGAAGAAAATGGTATAAAACTTTCAGGAACTATAATAACAACAAAGTAACACAGAGCAAAGATTACTCAATTTACAGTTAAGGTTATTGAGAAATAGATAGCTTTGTATTTTTATGTAATTGTCTATCATACTGTACTACAAGGTGAGTATATAAAGAAGGCAAAATGTATTCATAAATGAATGTTTAAAAGCTGACTAGAGACATTAAATGCTTGTTTTGGGCCAGGCCATTATCTCTGACAGTTTTTAACTGCTCAGGGTAACAGAAGTTGGGACCCAGCAAGAGATTCACACAAAACCATTCCTGAAAATGTAGTCAAAATGACTGATACACAGGAACAGAAAAATACACATTTATACAACTGTGCCAAAATATCAGCTCTTCTTTTCCCAGTTTACTTCAGCTCCAATCTACGTTCCAATCTTTAAGACGTACAAGCTCAGCAAAGGCTAACGTCAACCTGTAGCATAAGTTGTGAGAAAATGGCATCCTCTACAGCGCCATATTAACTGTGTTAAAAAGCTGCCCTGCAGAGCATGCATGGTGGAGAATACTCCTCTTGTAAATACTCTTATCTATGTTTATTATGCAGACTCAAACACTTCTGTTTAGATTCTGATGGGCTGGGTGCTGTACAAAACTAAGAAAAACATTGTCTATCCTAAAAACTTTATAAACGAAACTGGTAACGTATATATCAATTTAAGAAGCACTGTGAATGTCACTGTGACATTGCACACGTAAATAAGCTGTACAGGTCCCTGACTCAGAGAACACAGAGTGCTGGAAGAAAATTAGCAGAAAAACAGAAGCAAGTAGGAAGACAATACAGCAATAAAGCTACTGTTTGCATAAATCACATGGGGGTTGTCCTTAGAAATTTGTTATTTTGTATGAAATGCATTTCTTAATCAGTACGTTCTTTCTGAAATAGAAGCAGATATATTTTGGTGTAAGTTTGTTCATTTTAACATTTGCATAGGCATTTTGCTTCTGACAGTTATTACGTTGTCACACACATTGTTTTTACTTTGCAACCAGATCAGCGGGGAGGCGTACCTGTGTATCCTCACAGTACCTTGAAATTGCTCAAAGTACACCTTAACTAAATACAACAGAAGTATAATGCTGGACAAGACCTACAGAAGCCATACAAAATGTAATGAAAGAAATTTGTCATTAAACTGTAATTAAAAGTTCTAATGATGAATATGGAGTGATTTTTGCTTGGTAGCCCGTAACAATATTTAATTGTTCTTACAGAATTTCTTATGTCAACTTCTACTTTCCCTGGCTATAAATACAGTCTATTACTCATCTTTTCAATTGACATAAAGGAGGTTTTATTATTTTTCTAAAAACCTGCTACATACTGGAGGACAAATCATCTTTTACTCCCCAAATCTTCACTTTTCTTCATCAAACAGACAATTATTTTGACTTTGCTTCATCAGTCATCTGTTCTTCAGCGTTATAATCTTTTATAATCACACGTGGATATTTTGCATCCATCTGAAAACTTAGTGCCCAAATCTGAACAAAGTATTTCACCTGAGGGCTTGTAATTATTTGACTCTACTCATTAGCAAACTTCCAAGCCTTAATTCCTCTTAGACCATTGTAAAACAGTGCTTGTCATCTGCCATAAACCCCCAGGCCTCCCCAGCCTGCTTCTGTTGTACCAATTATTCCACACTTTTCATTTGTGGAGGGTCTGTTCATTTTGTTTCTGAAGTGATATAGTCTTCATTCTTTCTGGAATTTATGAAGTTATGCGCTCATTCTTAAAACTTTT
Organism: Ibidorhyncha struthersii; assembly: GCA_013398815.1. NCBI lineage: Eukaryota > Metazoa > Chordata > Aves > Charadriiformes > Charadriidae > Ibidorhyncha > Ibidorhyncha struthersii. Next base: position 120,733 of record VZSZ01000627.1, read on the forward strand.
TTCAGTTGCACCAGCTAAGTCACTGCCTTTCACCAGGAGGGATTTCCATTGGCCAATTGCACTTCATCTGAACAACTTATTTCTAAGCATTCAACATTGACTGTCTGTAGTATTTCACTAAGTTGAATCTCGGTTTTTATATTGTAAGGTGACATAAAAGTAAGATCATCCTATTCTACCATGCCCGTCGTAAAGACCTCAAGAAAATGCCTTCTAAAACTTTCTTTTTAACTAAACCCTTTTAAATTCTGGTTTGCAGCGTCCTCTTTTTAGTCACTTTTATGTTTTTCTTTGAAACCTAACCAAGAATGGGGCTCCTCTGTGTGGCAAGCGTTGCTCACACACAGAATACTAACCCTACAGAGTTTTGCAAGCCGTGTGCTTCAGAAGAGAAGAGGATGGAGAAATGGGGTATAAAACAAAGGAATAGAGAAAAAGCACAATGGTTGTATGTGGAGGGAGAGAACGAGACAATCAGGAAAAAAAAGAGTCACTAGTGACCATATGGGGGGCATGGCACAGAAAAAAGTAAAGGGACATGAGTTGAAGTTAACTGAGCTGACGACAATATGAAAGAAGGAATGGGGAAAAAACGTGACCCGGCAAGACAGGACAGATTGTTGTAAAATCACTAGATTTTGGTTATAGAAAAAGTAAAATGTTAAAGCACTGTGCGTTCTGAGACTCATATCCATAGAATCCTTACCAGGTGATTATTGTTCTGTAACAAGGAACAAGTAGAACCAGACAAAACAATGAAGAATGGAATAGAGAAGTTTTATTTGAGTTTGGTAGTTCTAGAGACTTGTTAAGCACCAGCAATGCTGCTTAGAAACCCCTTACCCTTTCCATCTTGATTTAAATATCGAGAATCAAATTAATAGATATTAGTAGAAATAACTAGTTGATTATTTGGGTTTTGATAGATATTGGAAGTAATGTGTAATCAAGAAGTTAATCAATGAAAGCTATAATAGGTAATTGATGATAAATGATCTAACTAATTGTTAGACAAGTAGCTTGGAAGTACCTGTCAAGGAAAGTGATAAATTGGAGGCCTGGTCAGTAAACCGAGAGGATCTTATGGAAGTTCCAAGATTAAGGGGGGTTGTAATTTTGTCACTAAGGTGAGCATGTGCGAGAATTGGGTTCAACCAGCGGACACAGTGAGGAAGACTATGAACAACCACCAGAGGACCCTGGACGACCACCAGTGTACCTGAAGGCGCATGCGTCATGGACATTTACATAGACTAATGAGGTCCCGGGAACTGTATGATTATGTTAATTATTCTTTGGGAAAATGATGAATATGTATATTTTGATTGTATATAGTTTCTGTAAGTAGAGCACCCAGGTATGCACACTAGGTGGAGCGATCCCCTGTGCGTCCGGCACTGTATTAAAGAAGTGCCTGCTTTCTAAACCTGAGTCTAGAAAGTTTGTTCCTGCCCGTTTTCGGTAACAAGATGAAGTCTACCTAAAACTGCAGAATTCTCTGAATGTCTGAGGCTCTGTGCTTTCCTATTTCTGCAGCTGTGTCTGCCTGCTGGAGTCCACCCATGCACAACTTTGCTTCACTGACCACTTGATCGTCTCTTTCTGCAGTTTCATTCTCATCTCAGCATTTTTGAGCACAGATAACCAAAAATATGTGGTAAATAGTACAGATCTCACCCACAGACACCCTTGCTTTGTATTACATTGTGCCTCGACAGAGCTACTAGTAAGGACAATTAAAAAGTGTATATTCTCTGGGAAGGACTAGAATTAGCCATCTGATCCAGAACTCATTGGGAGAACGTGGAACGTTTCTGCAATTTAATACAAATCCGGCTTGATTAGGGTTATCTACTCGTTGTATTGCTATCTGCCTGGCCTTAAAGACCTAACTTTCTGTGCAGAGTGTACCCTGGGAGGGGTACAGAGCAGCCATTAACAGCTCCCAGCAACTGCACAGGTCACACAATGGCTGAATAAAACAGTAGTTACAGACAGAACGAACGGCGTTCTTACCACATTTCAAAGAGATCGAGTGGAAAGCAAGCAGGAATTACTTGCACCAAGTCAGTCTTTAAAAATTACAGAGGGGAAAAAAGCTCCCTAAGCAGGACCTCAAGAGAGCTTGCCTGCAGAAGGAAGCAACTTTGATGCTTTGAGGCTAAACAAGCCAAACACCACGAAATTCAGGAAGAAACCTCCATGGCTTAGAAAGAAAAGTCCAGGAACACGGATCTGAAAAATCTATAAATCTTGTGGTGCGATGGGACAACAGGGTCACAATGTTCGTTAGTAACAGAGCCTTGTGTGTTGTTTGCTCTAGCAGAAGCAAAGAGCAATTATTTTAAAAATTCTCTTTGAAGACTGCGTCTGACTGTTTTTGTAACCATGAACTAGAATGCATCCAAGCTCTGGGAAAGGATGACCTTAAAAGCCTGCAAGACAGCAAGTAAAGGTGGGATATTTAGCACAGGTAATATGGATATTTCAGGGATTTTGTTTTTTAAGCAAAAGAGTAGAACATTTCAAAAGGACTGCCGGACAGACAATGCAACAAAAGGCTAAAGGAGAATGTTGTCTGCATTCCTAGATTAAAGGGAATATTAAAAGCACACAGAGTCACTGATGGAATCTAAACATAAATGGGATTTAAACCAGCTGAGTGCCAGTTAAAGAAAAATTTTGATGGCACTGTGGCAGTCCTATTTTTGACAGTAAGCAATGCAAGATACTTAGGAAACGTTTAATTTTAAATTCAAGGCATTAACACTGGTTTATGCCATCATTATGCAGCAAGACACATTTTAAAATAGTGTATCTGAAACCCCAGGAGGGCAGGTAAAGTGAGTTTCTAAATGATTACCTGAAGATGGTTCAAAATGTTTGTACATTTTATAAAGAGAAACGTATGGTGAAAATACATTGTTTGAAGGTTAAAACTAGGCAACACACCTGGGGAGCAGGTCTATGTTTCAGAAATGTTAGGGTCCTAGGTATAGTAAAACATCAGTGCCTCTTATCTACTCCTAGAGGGTTCCCCCCCCCTCCATTTAATGAACTTATGTGCTTTAGAAGACCAAGTTCTTTATAAAAGTAATTTACCTTTTATTTTAGGTCAAGGTGTTTCACCCTGCAAGCTTAGCACCTTAAATCTTACCTGTAAACTGGCACCTAAGACAGGGCATGAGAACTGCAGCTTTTACGTTTGCCTGCCTTCATTTATACTGCTCTAAGGCAGCACATGATGCGGGAGTCACTGCTTTCAAGCTGTAACGACAGCGGAGGACGTTACCTTCTCCACAGTCGCTTCGCACTAGCGCTAATCCCACGTTACTACCATACCGCAGGCAGAAAAGGCCAGGAGCGAGGCCGCAAGCGAGCCAAGGCCTGACAGGTCAGTCAGGCTCAGAGTCTGCCAAACCGCCGCTTCTCCCGCCGCCGGCCAGGCCCTGCCCCGTGAGTCAGCGGCAGTTGCGCCCGGCCGAAGGCGGGAAGGACACACAG
>VZSZ01000627.1:125608-142192 GCA_013398815.1 Ibidorhyncha struthersii
CGGGTACGGTTAGACACCCCCGGCTAACGTGGCCGCCTGGTTTTTAGGTTGGGCGCTCTAACAGTGCAAGTTTTATAGGCATAGGATAGATGGGGTGGCATCGTGGAATGCAAATGTTAAATTAAGTCTTGTTCTCAGAATGCTGCATTAAATAGGGCAGCCGTAGTTACCAGGTGGATTTTACTAGTTCAACAAAACATCTATATTGTGTGTGTGTTTTTTTTTTTTTAATAAAAAGAGCTGTTTCTCAAAATACTCCTATCTGGAACCCTCAACATAAGAAGGACATGGACCTGCTGGAGCAGGTCCAGAGGAGGGCCATGAAGATGATCAGAGGGCCGGAGCACCTCTCCTATGAAGACTGGCTGAGAGAGGTGGGGGTGTTCAGCCTGGAGAAGAGAGTGCTCCAGGGAGACCTTATAGTGGCCTTCCAGTGTCCGAAGGGGGCCTACAAGAAAGCTGGAGAGGGACTTTTTACAAGGGCATGTTGTGATAGGACAAGGGGTAACAGTTTTAAACTGGAAGAAGGTAGATCTAGATTACACATTAGGAAGAATTTTTCACTGAGGGTGGTGAGGCACAGCAGGTTGCCCAGAGAAGTTGTGGATGCCCCATCCCTGGAAGTGTTCAAGGTCAGGTTGGATGGGGCTTTGAGCCCTGGTTGGGTGTAGTGGGAGGTGTCCCTGCCCATGGCAGGGGGGGTTGGAACTAGATGATCTTTAAGGTCCCTTCCACACTAAAGCATTCTGTGATTCTATCTCAACCTGTTCAGATCATTTGCTACAAAAACTTCCGGAAGATTGTGTATATCAGATAGAGGTGGTTTTGTGTTGCTTCTTGTTAGAAAACGTGTCTAGGGTTCTCTTGCTCCTGTCTTCATGTATATTAGATTCTGTTGTCTTCTCCTATTTTCAGTATTGATAGAGAGAAAATGTGTAAAGACAGGTAGGTGTAAAGAACCTAGAGCCCAGGCCAACTGTTTACCCCTCTTCTATTAATGCAGAACAGGCTTTCTAGTTAATGTCATGCTTGTTGTGCTTCAGTGGCTGGGTTAACAGTGGTAATTTGATCTGCCGTGGAATACGATGGTGTAATTCAAGGTCTTGCTAGGCTTTCAGCTGTGGCTGCTGCCAAAGAGATGCAGTCTTGTCTTCCTCTGGTTGCTTTTTTATACCCTTGTAGGAAACTGGACTGGGGAGCCAATATGACTTTTAAATAAGTATTTTTATTTTTTTTAATGGGTTAGGTTTAAATAGTTCCCCAGTCTGCTGAGAATCATGCAGGGCACGGTAGGGCCTCTGCTTTCAGGTTGGTGTGGTTTATGCCATTTAAAGTGTTTACATAAAAGAGTTTTTTGTCACTGTACTTCCAAAAGATCCTAATAACTTGACCTTATTTGTGAAGTTTGTCAGACCAAAATTCACGGCTTAGGCGTGTGATCTCTGTAAGACTGCTGTGCAGCTGGATTTACTGTTCTGTTTAAAAATATTTCGTCGGCTAAACAATATGTTCTGTAACCATATATTGTTATACTTTTCAGCCCTGAAATTCAACTATTTGTGGAATTCTTTTTAACTGGCCAGGTCTGAATCACAAACCTAAGAGGGTTTTTTGAAGAGTTTTAATTCTTGCACTCGTTTGAGACCTAAATTGCTACAAAACTACATCTTTGAAAAGTCCTCATATTTAGCGTCAGCTGATAGAATCGTAGTTAGTAATTTTTTTTTTTTCATATAACCTTTGAGTAATGTGATTGCTTGCCAAGTCCTTCAGATACCAAATAACATAACTGGATTAATTTGTTGTTTTTGTACACAGCTGATAAGTTGTACTTCAGTAAAACGGAACTCGTAAGTGAAAACTGTTACAGACATTCCTTCTCCAAAGTTGCTTTTTCTTTACATTGCAGAGAGAACTAGCAAAGTGATGATTGGCTGCTTACATTAATTGCTCTAAAATCCGTGATACGCTTTAAGCGTCCTTTGGAGGAAAAATAATTAGATTTATTTGTAATAGAATTTTTCAGATTTCTGATTAGTAATATTCTACTGGTCCTGGGTTTTGTAGGAGAGCATTGTTTTCTTTCTTATCCAAAGTAAGCTTTTTGTCCAGTTGCTGCAGTAGGTCCTCATCAGTATTTATTTTAGACGCTATAAAGCAACTTAATTTTCTCTTGCAAGACTATGGCTGATTACATGGGTATCGTGAAGCAAGATGGAGTGGAATATGGAATGTTTTAAACAGATCTTTTTTTCCATATTTTTGGGGTTTTTTTTTTGCAGCTCTTCAGAGTAAGCGGTGACCAGGTATATGGGTTATGGGACTGACAGGAATTTCTCTAGCAGCAATGCTGCTAAAGAAAACTTATCCCATAATTGAACTGCGTGTTTCTGTTGTTGCTTAAATTTACTATCAAATATGGCTAATCACCATAACTGTATTCTCAAGTGCTTTTGATTGTTGTTACAACAACAGTAGTTAAAAAGACTTGGTTTTCAAATGTCATTCCAACTTTGACCTACTTCTGTATGAACTCGGATTCCCATTACTTGTTCTAAGTGATACAAATTGAAGACCACTGTTGCTTAGAATTTATTCTCCATGCAATTGTTTCTATGCATTTCTTATATTTTTTTTTTTCCACACAGGTGTGGAAAAATGGCAAAGAGAATTGCAGAGAAGGAACTGACTGACAGAAACTGGGATCAGGAGGATGAAGCTGAGGAGGTAAAATATATGTTAGATCCCCCTCTCACCCCTGCAGGTACTAGGGTTGTTATTTGCATGTGCTATTTATCTTCTGTGTGTAATCTACATTATAATTGGTTGAAAGTGTAGCAATTAAAGATAATTTTATATAAGTGATTTTTTTTATAAAGCTTCCAGTATAGGCAGACCATATGGCAAAGCAGCTTTTAACAGTTAAAATGACATCAGCAGCTAAGGGGAAAGGAACTTTACATTTCTAAAGGGAACCCCGGGCTTGTTAAAATGCATAATGCTTTTGAACTCTTGAAATGCATGATAGGTATTCATTGAGTTCACAAGAAAAGCTTTTTTGATTTCATAGAATGGTTAGAGTTGGAAAGGACCTTGAAGATCCCCTAGTTCCACCCCCCCGGCCATGGGCAGGGACACCTCCCACCAGACCAGGTTGCTCAAAGCCCCATCCAGCCTGGCCTTGAACACTTCCAGGGATGGGGCATCCACAACTTCCCTGGGCAACCTGTGCCAGTGTCTCACCACCATTTCTGGAGATAGTTGACTCTAGGCTTCACTGACATAACACAGTCTAAATAAATTTTCTTCATGTTGCGTGGCCTTTTTTTAAGGTCAGTAATAGTTAATTTCAGAAATATGGAGTGCTTAGCTGAATGTCCCTACACAGCCAGAGGAATTAAGTAAACAGTCAAATGATGCATTTAATCTGATTGTAAAAAGAGACTTCCATGTTTAGTGTCTCATATTTATTTATGGTTTGTATATTATCTCTAAACAAACTAGCTAGCTTCTGTGCTACTAAAATATTAAATGTTTAGGCCTATAAAATATGATAAACAAAGCTGACAGTACTCTTCCAGAAATTTGAATACAAGAAAGTTTAATTTCCTCATTTATTGTGAGGTAGTAATTGGTCATTAGCTGCCTTTGCTAATACTTGAACTACAGCAAACTGCAGGAGATTGACTTTGACTATACATTTCAATATACCTTCTCTAAACTGAAGAGTTTTTGTAACAGTGCAGTACTGACAGATTACCATCAGCAAAGATATCTCATGTCCTTGCTAAAAAAAAAAAGCTGAATTATTTGGTGTAATAAAATTGAGATTGTACAAAGGGAAATGTAATGCAGAACAAGAAAGAGTTTTGAAAGTACCAACTAATTGTCCAAGTAGCTGGCAAGCTAATCACAATACTGCATTATCTGGGTTGGTTTTGGTTTTTTTTACTTATTTGTTAGGGAGAAGTGTTACAGTTTTGTTAAAAAACTGATCTCAGCCATGTCTTCAGACTATGATGACTTTATGCATTCTGGGAAGTTCACTAATGATTCCCTAACTTCTTCTTAAAGGTGGGAACCTTCTCAGTAGCTAGCGAAGAAGTCCTGAAGAACAGAGCAATTAAAAAAGCAAAGCGCCGAAATGTTGGATCAGAGGTATTCTAATCATTGAGCATTAATGTTGTAGTTTGACTCAGTTGCAAAATATGACATCCGTGCTCATTTTTTTACTTATTTGGGCTTGTAATAATACTGTATAAAGCTATCATTTAGAAAGTATATGCAATTAGTCCAGATTATACATGCAAATTACTTTTTGCTTACTGTTCCGTAGCAACAATAAGGCTAGAACAAAAAATGGGTAATACTAGTATTGACTGGGTGAAGGGAGATGTGTATTTTTGACGTATAAACGCAGAGTGTTTCAGACACAGTGTCTTCTACAGTTGGGTAAAATAGCGTTTGAAGTGCTCTAGTTTCATTCTTTGCGGAGATGGAAGCCTGGAAATCAAGTTACTAGTCGTCCATACTGGTGGGCTGGGAGATGTCTCAGGCAGATGCTAAATAAGTAAAAGCCAAAATATTAAGCTGTTCTGAGAATGAAAAAGATGTCTTTTGTTAAAAATGCTGCTACGTTTTTTTTTCCTCCTGTGAAGAGCTTTAGTGCCACCTACTCTTTGCAATAACAAATTGAAAATTGAAAGGAAGGTGGCCTTTATTACAGGTTTAGTCCTTGTGAAAGCATTAACCCAATCCAACCAAATTGTAGTTCTTTCAAAAATCCTTGACAGATGCTTTCTCATATATATCTTTCTATGAAACATTCTTTCAACAGTGCATGCCCCGTGTTAAAATTAGGACAGAAACTTTACCTATCACTCAAAATGATTTTGCATTGAATGGGACTAGGCACAACTGGGGGCTAGATAGTTTTCTCCTGTGCTTTCGCTTTCCCTTCTGCTGTCCAAGCAATGTAAATGAGCAAGCTGTCCTATCCCGCTTTTGCCTACAGTAGTTTTAGCCACAAATGTGGTAGAGGATGCAGTTACTTAAGGATTGTACTGGGAAAAGGTGATGCAAGAAATAAACCACGACTGAATAGGAGGGATTCAGGGGCAAATGGAATAGGAAAAATGGAACTGACTGAGAAAGGGGACCAGGTGATTGTAGAAGAAATAGCCAGGAGGCTGGGAGTCAGCTGTTAGAGATCAAAGCTGGAAAAAGAGCTGGGATAGGCTGGGTAAAAGACACGGCAGGACAGCTGAGGCTATGTAAGAAACCTGTGAAATAGTTACAGAAAGCTAAACCTGAAAATTATTGAAGCCCCTAAATGGAGTAAGCAGAACACTGTAAAGAAAACGACCGCAGTTTAATTTGAATGTCCAGAGAGAGAGGTATGAAGGCCTGATCAAAGAGTAAAAATACCTACCTAGAAATGAGAAACAGAGGACTGCACTGGAAAAGGTAAAGTACAAAGGGAAGCAAAAAGAGCTCATACCCACAAGACCAGATACTGGAATAGAACCTCAGATTGGTAAGTTTTGCTATTTATTCAGTGGCAAAAGCAGATGAAACTCAGAAGCAAGTCTCTTTGATGGCTTTCCAGAGACGTTGAAAGTCCAGTTCTGGGAATAAGTGGTCATTACCTCAAAAGACATTATGTCTAGTACCTAAAAGTCATAGTACCTATTTGCGTGTTAATCGCGCTGTATCTTTTAAAAACACGTAAGAAATTATACCATAAACCAATACGGCTGTAAAGATAGTGTTCAGAACTAGGTAATGAGAAGGCTGCAGAAAGCATTCATATTATGTTATCAAGTACAGTCTATCTTTGCTTCTCCCATCAGTCACATTGGAATATTTTTGGTAAATCACTTAAACGTTACATAGGTGACTACAAAATATGCTGTTTTGATGAGTGGCTTGAAGTGTTGGACCCTAATTGCAGTTGTAAATGCTAAAAGTTGCTGAAAATAAGTCTGCAATTATATATTGCTATGTAATTATTTAAAGAAAACAAGATGCTATGAATGTCTAAATAGGTAGTCAAACACATCCGCTGCTCCAAACAACTTTTATGTATCCACTTCCTATATCTAGTTTATTTTCATACCAAACATCTGAGTCCTTTAAAAATAGTAGCAGTATGTGTCATAAGGAAGCTATTAAATTTGTTTACATAGCTCACTTAGAATAAGGCATGAAATGGCACACCAAACCAGGGTAAAATAAATGGAATATTAAGTGGGCATAGGATTTTTGTGGAGATGTGTGTAACTGGTTGTCTTTCCCCCCCCCCCTCTCTCCCCAGTCTGAAAGTGGAGGAGCCTTTAAAGGGTTTAAAGGCTTTATATTGCCTTCTGGAAAAGGAGGAGGTGGCTTCAGCGGATTTGGTAATGGTGCAGGAATAAAGCCTTTAGAAGGGCTGTCTAACGGAAGCAGTAGTATCTCTAGCACTCCTTCTTTTGGCAGTTTAAAGACCACTTCTGAAACGCAGTCAGCATTTGGTAAGTTTTAAATAAGCACGCGTATTTATCAACAAATTCAGCTGTAAAATCTGTAGGGTTATTTTAATAGTGAAAAACCAATGCAAACCACCCTGTAGTTCTGTTTGAAGTTTTTTAGACTTTATTCCTCTTTGTAAGTTTTCTAGAAAAGATTTTTAGACTGCTGGAGGGACAAGTTATCAAATGCATGCAGTTTTAAGAGGTGGAAACTAAATTCGTATTTGATCTGATACTGGAGGTAAAAGCTGTATAGGCACAAATGGGAACGGAAGACATTGGCATAAGACACTCTCCAAATTGTGTAAAACAGCTGGTAACATGTTCCAGTTAAATAATTGTCCCAATTCTCTGAATTCAGTTAAAAAAAAAAAAAAGCTAATGGAAAATGTCCATTTAGTAAGACTGCAGTTTCTTTGTGTGAGTTTTTTTTTTGAGGGTTTTGTTTGTTTTTGTTTTAAGGTCTTGTTTCTGTATTTTTTGCAGTTCTTGGTAAATATATGCTGCATAGCTGAAGTCTTAATCTTTTTTCCCTGCACATCTTACACTGCAAACAGGCATACTAGAATCTTATCTGTTACATTCATACCTACATTTTAAGACACTTGAAACATTTAGGCAAACCTAATTCTAGTCTCATGCTTTGGTAGTGCCTGAAGAGTATTGGTTCTATCCCTTTGTGTTGAAGATGCAGAAATGTTAACCATATCACACTGTTTTAGAGTCAGCGTGCCACAGGATAGAAATGGTGGAGTTTGAAGTTTAGAGTAACTTAGATTTCAGTGAGCTTATCTAAATTAGGAGAAAACAAATATTTAATGAGAATTTTCTTCATTTGCTTATTATGGTTTTTACACGGAAACCACTCAAAAATGTGCAAAATCATGGGCTAGTGTGTTCAGAGTATTTTAAAGCATGACTAGCAAGAGGATAACTGAATCTTTTGTTTTGATAACTGTTACAGCTTGGTAAAACTTGAATTAAGATTTTGGGGATTTTGGTGAAATACAAACTTAGTTTTTTCAGTTTTATCCTGTAAGATTTCTTTGTTTTTGTTTTTTTTTTTTTTAATACAACTGTGTGCCGCATCTACCCCTGAACTAACTTCCTTGTCTAAACTTATCGAGATTAGGTCTCTTTCACAACACGGTCTGTTTACTTGTACCACAGTATCTGGTACACGGTGTTTTGATAAAAGACAGGGTTCCTAGCTGATCAAGAATGAGTGATTTGATAAAGAAATATTGAACATTTAGTTTAGGGTTTTGAGAATAGTTTAGGGTTTTGACAATTGTGCTTTCTGGAAAAAAAAATAGTTCTAAACCATGTTTTTGTTCTAATAGGATCCACAATGTCGAATGGTCCTACTACTACTGCATTTACTGAGAAAAAGGCAGCAAGCCCGAAAGCTAATGGTGGCAGTCAACCATCCTCATCTGGCTATGCTCAGAGTAAAGTTTGTAGCTCTAGTGTTTACCACAAACAGTTAGCAGCTTTAAACTGTTCTGTGCGTGACTGGATAGTTAAGCATGTAAACACAAACCCACTATGTGACCTGACACCCATCTTTAGAGACTATGAGAAGTATTTAGCAAATATTGAACAGCAACATGGAAGCAGTAGTGATAGCGGCTCTGAAAATGAAAGCAACAAGACACCTGGCGCTCAGTCTGTTTCTCCATTTGGGAATTCAAAGCTACAGCAAGGATCAACTTTTTTGTTTAACCCTACCACCACTGAGGATACGTTGGACAAAAAACCTGAAGCTGCGTCTGAAAAAAAAGACCCATCACTAGGAGCTACGTCAACCATCTCATTTAATTTTGGCAAGAGTGTCGACAGTTCTGTTTTGGGTTCCCTTGGTTCAGGAACACTTAGTAGTTTCTCATTTTCTCCTGGGAATTCAGGTTTGTTTGGAAAAGATGCAAACCAGGCTAAGTCTGCCACTGCAGTATCCACCAATGTATTGGAAGCTCAGACAGAAAGTGGCAATAGCGATGATAAAGGTAAATTCTATTTAAAACACTGATTTTAATGGCAAGCTGTGAATGTATGTGACTTAAGAATACTGCAAAGATGAAGTAATACTAAGTTGAACTAGATCATAATTGTTCTTGAATTTAAAAGCTGCAAAACTGTATCACTAATCTGGAAATACCTCAGTCTTGCATGCTGCTTAAGTAACACTAAATGTATATGGTTACCAAACGCTGTATTTCTATCAGATTTATACTTTCTGTAACAGAATATAATTCTTTAGCTGAATACAAGACTTGAAACGATGAAATTGAAATCAACTGGAATGTTCCATCTTTGAGCCTGCAGGACACTTCAATCCTGCTGCTTTTCCCAGTAGGTTTATCAAGAGATCACTCAGTAAAATGCGTAAGATACGGAACAATTTCATTCATCTTTCTTACAAGACTGTAAGGCAAATGAAGTTACATACTACCTGGCAGTTTTACTCTGCTATTTAGCTAAGCTGGGTACAGTAAACTGATAGAAATCCTAGCAGTTGAGGGACTGGAAAGGCATAATCCTGCCACTGTCTCTTGGCTGTCATTCTTGCAACTCATTACCTTTCTACCAAATTAAACTTGGCTGTTGGAAGTAATTATTGTGCTTTACTTGGACCCATTTGTGGAGTCTATGCTTTGAAATGTTGTAACTGTTTCCCCCCTGGCAGAAGGTTTTGACTTAAGTTTGACCGGTTGAGCTTTGCATTTTTTTGGTTTTGATTGTTTGGTGGAGGGTTGGGTATTTTTATCCCATTTAAATTGAAGATGAGCATAAAGTTGCTTGAGGGCTGTGGCTGAATGAAAAGAAAATAAGACTTTTCTTCTGTAGCTGAAGCTGCTTCTGAGCCTGCATGGATTTAAACGTATTTCAGCAATCATTGACAGGCTACACATGTATATGTCAAATATAGCATGTATAAGCTAGTTCTAGTACCATGCCAAAAATACCTTCCAGATTATATGCTTACAACATTAACATACAGAATGTATTAAAACTTTTTATTTAAAGGAGGAGAAGAGGAGGAAGAAGAGCCACCAAAAGTCATTGTTAATGAAATAAAAGAGGATGATGCTTTCTACTCAAAGAAGTAAGTGACTTTAACTTGGAATAGTGAATAGCGTTGTAACTTGGAGAATAAAATTAATACTTGCATATTGCTATTCTTCACCACTACAGTGCATAATCAATGATGTATATATTCTGGACTTCCTAGTTAATAAAGCTTGTTAGGAAGCCATAGAGAATATGAAATTCCACTTGTAAAAAAGTTAATTACAGGCAAAAATATGTAAGATCTTACTAAAATTCTTGTGTTTTGGACACAGTACTGATAGCTAGTTTGTGTTCTACTTGTGATCAGTTTTTTACAAATGAAGATGTTTCTGCCTTCCTCAGGTTTTGTAAGTTTAAATTGTAGGGCTTGTACCACAGAAATAACATGCTGTACTTCAGAAAAATCAGTCAGGTGCTTAGCTATTTGCATAGCCTAAAATAAGACTCCTCAGTTGGAAAATGCTGATTGTTGCATGAAGTAGTGAACAAGTTGCACTTTTAAGATCAAAATGAGACTACCTGTACTTGACGCAGGTTTTCAAAGCATGTTCAGTAGTCCAAGTAATTGCATGTCTGCTTAACACTTAGCACAGAATTTGTCCTTCTACAAAAAGTCTTTTGCTTTATCTGAGAAGAAGGTACGTGCTAATTTATGAAGAATGGCATGGAGTTTATTATAGCTTCACTTAAAAATGTTTTTATATTTTACATGTGTCCTGTTACAACTTCAGTATGATACAGCAAGTTCTTACGTTTTGTAATTAGTGTTTTTAAACAGTAGCTTACAGTTACTCCTTAAAGATCATCTAGTTTGAACCCCCCTGCCGCGGGCAGGGACACCTCCCACTAGACCAGGTTGCTCAAAGCCCCATCCAACCTGGCCTTGAATGCTTCCGGGAATGGGGCATCCACAACTTCTCTGGGCAACCTGTTCTGGTGCCTCACCACCCTCACAGAAAGAATTTCTTCCTAATATCTAACCTAAATCTACCCTTTTTTGGTTTAAAACTGTTGCGCCCTCATCCGATCGCTACACTCCCTGATAAAGAGTCCCTCCCCATCTTTCCTGTAGGCCCCCTTTAGGTACTAGAAAGCTGCTGTGAGGTCTCCCTGGGGTCTCCTCCAGGCTGAACAACCCCAACTCTCTCAGCCTGTCCTCATAGGAGAGGTGCTCCAGCCCTCTCATCATCTTCATGGCCCTCCTCTGGACCTGCTCCAGCAGGTCCGTGTCCTTATGTTGGGGGCCCCAAAGCTGGATGCAGTACTCCAGGTGGGGTCTCACCAGAGTGGAGTAGAGGGGCACCTCCCTGGACCTGCTGGCCACGCTTATTCTGATGCAGCCCAGGATACGGTTGGCCTTCTGGGCTGCAAGTGCACATTGCCGGCTCATGTTGAGCTTCTCTTCAAAGTTTCAATGCTGAAAGAAATCACTAAGTTTCTCTTCCTGAATTGGATGTACTATCTGTTAGCACATGAAACAAGGTCAAGAAGAATAAAGATTTATGCTACTCACAGCATGTTAACTCCTGATTATTGTTGAACTATAGGCTTACTGTGAGTCAGTTGTATACATATATATGTGTGTGTGTATTTGGGAGATATAGTTGTATTTAATCTCTGCACATCTGCACAAACAAGTTTGGGTGTTTCTATTTGCACAGGTGCAAACTATTCTACAAAAAGGATAACGAATTTAAAGAAAAAGGTGTAGGAACATTACACTTAAAACCGGCAGGAAATGAAAAAACTCAACTCCTAATCCGAGCAGATACCAATTTAGGTAAGTAAATTTCTTCTAGTAGCAAGTCTTGACGTGAAATTCCCTGCTAAGCATTAGGATTTTTTTTTGTTACACAGCGTAACAGACACGATTAGTGAAAACCTTTCTACTTTTTTTTGAATAATTTCAAGCACTGAACAAGTAGTTGGATGCCTCTAGTGAGCATTACAAAATAGTGCACGTGAAGCACTGAAAGGAAGTAAAAGGTTACGGTTATGTTTGGGTATTTCCTCCCCCCGCTCCCCCTTTTTTAATGTTTTTTCTCCATCCCTGACTTGAGTGGCTTTGAAGTGTGGCTTAAGATCCACAGTGAAGTCTAGATTTATCAGGTGTGATGAATGAAGAGGAACAAATTTTGTGCTAAAATGCAGGATAACCGTCACTTGCCTGCAATTCATCCTGAGTATGTAAATAGTTGGGCATGTGAGCAGACATCCATTGTACTTGGGGGTAAAGGGGGAGCATTAGATAGATCAGGCATGCAGGGTTTTGCTATATGCACTGCTCTTAAAATGCGTTCTGAAGTCCAACTGTTGAACTGTACTTTAGGTAACTTCAGTTGGATCACAAATTGTAGGTTGACCCTACAGAATTAGGGTAACCTGTAGTGCGATAGTTCCTCAGAATGTCTTTTGAGATGAATATTAACATATACAGCTAATTAAAGAGGGAAAAACCCCCGAACTGTTTCTTTGCTTTTAGAACTTAGTTGATATATTAAAGTTTTTAAGGTGTAATGTTCTGTCTGAAGAGTGTTTACACGCTCAAACTGTGCAAATCAATGTTTTGATAATCATTGTTGAGAAACTTCGCTACACTTCAGTACGTAATTTCAACAAACTTGCATATGGGGTTCACATGCTCTTGATAACTTCTGTAAAATAGAATAAATATTATGCTTATGAAAGACCTGAGGACTAAAGCCACGCAGCACCGTAGGCCATTGGTAAGTCTCACCTCACTTCCAGTTTATAATGCATTCTGGCAAGTCTATACAGAGTCTCTGCAGGCCCATTAGGGGCAGTTTTCAAATACCTGGTGAGACTGGGACTCCTATGTCAGTCACTTCTAAATCACTAACTTCTTTCAGTGGAGACGAGGTTCGCCAGATAAAGGGCAGTTCTTAGCAGTAAGGCTGAAGGCATATGTATGGCAGCACTGTCAGTGCTTTCAGCGTTCCAGCGTTTCCGTGGGTATTTGAACATGTTGAATACAGTAGATGAAAATTTGATTTCTCCAAGTTACCTGCCCTTTAACACAAGTCTTGATTTTCACTTAGCTGATGCTAATTTTCATGATGTTGATTTACTTTCCCTCTACCTCCATCTGAGGTGATGCGTTAGGAAATCTTTCTTCAGCTCATACACTAAGATGTCTCAGCTTGGTCTTTCCAAGCATTGGTTTCTAGAAGCTGCTGCAGTCATAGTGATGCACACTTTCCTTTTTGCTATCTTCACACAGTGCTGTAATCCTTTCCTAAAATCTCACTGTGTTGAAAAACTGAACTGGAAAGGAAGGCGAAGACTTGACTTTTCCCTAAATACTACTACCGTGTTCTGAACTGTTTACCAGGTTTACAAAATGTGTGCGTCTTCTGTGGAAGCATATTTGAGTTTGTGACTGTTTTAATAGACCACTAATACCGGAGCTCTCCAACTCACTACATGATTTAACAAGTTGACATAGAGCTGCTAGTAACCCAGTGGAAGACCACATCAGATGTGTTGTACAATTTGAGGATACAATGTACTTGCTCTACCATAGTTTGTCCAATTTTACATTAACATGTTGGTATGTGTGTTAAGGCTAACTACTTGCTTCTGCTTATGAATTGTGCTTGATGGTCAGAACGAGTAACTTGCATAAGCGTAAACTAAGCACTGACCACATTCCTCATTTGCTGCTTCTCCCTTGTCCCCTTCCCTTTTTCCTGCGTGTCCCTACTATCATTTGATATTCTTCAGGTTCCTCCCTTTAAAAAAGGAGGACACAGTATTTTCAGAGATTTCCTCGTTCCTAAAGAGGAAAGAAATATGTGAGAGCAGTGGCCACGAGCGGATGCTTAGGGAAGAATAAGACAAGTATATATGATATTTGTGAATTGCCTTCCTTTCAAACACAAACTTAAATCCCTATTTAGTAAATATACTAACATCTGTATTGTAGTAAAAGCTGAAAAATTGCTAACTGTAATTTTTTTCCTCCTTTCACGCAGGAAACATACTCTTGAATGTTCTAATTCCACACAAGATGCCATGTACAAGAACAGGAAAAAACAATGTTCTTATAGTTTGTGTTCCTAATCCACCGATTGATGAGAAGAATCCAGCTGTTCCTGTCACTATGTTAATAAGGGTGAAAACAAGTGAGGATGCAGATGAGTTGCACAAAATCTTACTGGAGAAAAAGGAGGCTTAAATAAGTTGCAGTCAGTGATTTGAGGAATTATTGCCAAACTGCTGCTGCTCTTTTTTTCTTCCATAACTTCACTTGAACACTTAACTCTTTACCCTGATATTAAGAACTGTTATAGGAATTCTGGAAAAAAAAATCTGTGAGGAAAAGCTAAACTAGCTAATAAAAGCTTTAATAGAACACAAGTGTTGGACTGTGCTCCCTCATTTTTCAATATGTAAATGCAGGACCTCTTCTGGATAAAGCACATTGATTTAAATGAAAGCGTATGTTTCTAACGTGGTCAATTTGACCGAAGGGACTGAAATCAGAGTACAAAAATATGGTACCAGAGCTTCCTCACAGACTGCTGTGCAATGCAACAACCTCCTGCTTTGAGAAGGGAGGATGTTGAAGTTTAACTATGGAAACTGTTTCTAGACTCCAGATTTTTAATTTTAATTGGTCTGTCATATTCTGGTGAGACTAATTTTTCAAACCGTTGGTGACAACAATTTAGCCCAACAACAATGGTATTATATATTGTACTGTGTTTTAACTCTTACAGTGCTTTTGGGACTCAGAGACTGCATCTCCGACTATTTAAAAGAAAATTTGTTTGCGTAGTCTTGTTGACAGTAGTGCTTCTTAGAGAAGAACTGTCAGTTCTGTTCTTACAGTAGCAACAGGCTAAACGATGTGCAATAGTACAAGCAGAGAACTGGAAGACTGTTTGTCTTGGACCACAACCACAGCTGGCATTTGCTGACCTCTGACAAGGCAGAGGCAAAGGGTTGCACTTCCATTACGGTCCCTCCGAGGTACTCTTCCCTAGTCCCCTGGGCTAGAACTGAAACCCAGCAGAGGCAGAGTCGTAAATGTTGTAGTTGTGTCGCTACTAGTACTTTTCTGAAGATAGCTCTTTTCACAAACAAATTTCAGGATTTTTATAGAACTTTATATTGCCTCTGGCCATTACCAAGAATACATGCATAAATGTGTGTGTGTGTGTGTGTGTGTCGATAATTACTTTTCCTGTGTGCTAAAACTACCGTGCTTTACTGCATTACATTAAGTAAAGCGGTAGTTTGCAGCTTTAGGACAAGCTTTCTGTCACAAAAGTAGGGAGCACTAGGTAAATCTATAAATTAGTTTTCAGCTGTGTTAAAATTAACCATGTGGCAATAATTTGCGGATCAGAACATCATTCCCTTCTCAGTTTCCATCTCAACTTTATCAGACCTTGTTTGGTTATTTAATCTTTTTCAAATCTTGTTTGCTGGAAACACCTTCCCTAATAATTGTTTTTTCTGCTTCACTTCCAGCTCTGGAAACTATCCAAGATCTAGATGGTAATATTAAACTTGAACTGCTCTGTCACATTGACCACCTCTGGGGCGATGGAAGAAACATGCCAACATCTCTGGCTAATGTGGCACAGAGGGAAAAAAAAAAATATAATTCCATTCTTTCTTTTAAAAAAAAAAGCAGCATGATGCAATTCTCACAGGGGACCTGGAAATCCACAATAGTGGTATCCTATGGGTGGAGAAAAAGTAGCAGCACCATTTGATTAGATGCAGCACATCTTACCTGCTCCCCCACTGCTCTCCGGGGAGGGGGTGACAAATGGCTGCCTTTAGTCCTCGCTCACTGCACAACTCAGGTTATGGCCTTTTTTTCCCTTCTTAAGTAAAAGGAGGAAAAACTTCATAGGATCTATAGCCTTCTTGACCAAAGTTCAAAAACAAAGGCCTCTGCCCATATTTCAGCTGCACTGAGGTCACAGGAATTGCATTTTTAACACTGAAGTGTAAAGGAAGCTAAGATTTCAATTATTATTTGAGATATAAACTGGTGCCTTTTTTCTTTTTCATCTGGCTCAGTACTTAACCATTAAAAGTAAGTGACATTACTTTCCTCAAAATAATGTGCTTTTTTAAAAAAAAAAAAGTGTTGCTGATAATTGGAGGCCGAAAGCTGAAGGATGGCATGTTAATTGTGTATGAATAAAAAGCAGAATATTGCCTGGAAATTTATTACAGGCTCAGGTTTAATGTCCAAGGGCTCAGTTATTTTTGCATTTGTTGTTTGACTGTAGTGTCTTAAACATGTCTCGATGCAGAGGTTTATAGGCTGGATGTGGTTAAGCACATTTGTTAACGCATCCCACTTTAAGAGCAGCTCTGTAGAGATTTTATCAGTGGTCTTGGGTTTGTGTTTGTTTACTTCCAAAAGCTCATGGATATGTAACTGTTTCTTCATCCATTGAAACGTGGACCAACTAACTTGAACAAGTGAGAGACAAACTGAATTTCCTATGTGTCCTTACAATTTGCCTCTGAAGTGAGGCAGTCTTCGGGGTTTTTACACACACGAAGTTGGCCCAATTCTAAAGCTGGCAAACTGAGTAACGGCTAGTGCCTCTCTGTCCTGTTTTTAAGGGTGAGCACAGAGCGTAAGGAAAAATAAATAGAATAGTAATATGTTGTGTTGTAAAAATTAAACCTTACAATATCCATGATAGCAAGTAATATCTTCTATTAGCTGTGGGAAAGACTAATTGAGATGAGACACCTTAATTCTTTAGCGATGTATGTATTTATCAGAAAAGCTAAGGGAAGGTATATAATTGGAATCTTGTGTTAATTAGAGTGTCAATTATATGCATAAACATTTTACATGGCAAAAGTTGCCACTAAAAGACTAGGGAAGAATTTTACTGCAAATTAGAGATTTTAATGGGCATCATTCATAGCGATCCTACAATTATCTGGATTATGAAGCAGGATAAAAGCACACCACTTTCTCAGTACTGTGTTTTATATA
>VZSZ01000627.1:142228-228480 GCA_013398815.1 Ibidorhyncha struthersii
TATATATAAAAAAGAAGATGCTGCTTCAGTTTCTAGTTCAGAAATATTAAAATGCATAAATAGTGTAAAAAGCCAGAGATTATTACATAGAAATAAAGGCCTAAAATAAGTTAAAAGCAAAAGTTAGTCGAGAGCACAGAAATCAATATGCTAATGCCTTCATAACAAAGTGGCACATGCTATACAGGGAAGGAATTTTGATCAGAATTCCAACTCAGCGAGGCATTCCTTTATCTTGGTAGATACTTAATATATTTAACAGCTGGATATCAGATACCTGATGTTAAAGATGGGAGCTTCCTCCTTATTTTGAGTTAATGCCTTCACTGTTTCAGCTGTACATTGGTATTGGAGTGTCTCACGGATCATGCATTCTTCCTTCTGATGTAATTTTGAAGTTTCAGCTGCTTCACTTTCCCTCTCACCTCCCCAAAACAGAAAATGAAGATCTCTGTTTCTTTTAATTATCAGAATAATAAGTAAAGGAGATTATTACAGTTGGTTTGAATTTTATTTTAACATCAAATTGCTGTACGCAGGTTTTTTTTGTAGTGTACTTAAAATTATCTATTTGGGAGCACAACAGCGTGTTCATATCCCTTTTGGTTGATGGATGTGAAAGTTTAAATTAAATTTACAATTCAAGTGAACATGTTGTAGAACATAAAGCAATTAGGAGGTACGCTTTACTATTAAGAACGTCAGTTCAGCTCCCTTTGCAGCACTGTAACATTTAAAATGTCCTTAAAGACTTTCTTTCCGATGCCTTAACTTATTTGCATTTGCTAAAATTTTGTAGCTGGTGCCTGTGTGAAGAAATTAACTGACATTAAACAATTTAAAGTGGCATGAGCTAGTATAAATCCAAGGAAATTCCTGAATGTGACTATTTGTTCATTGTTAATAGAATTCAAACTGCTCGTGATTTTTCAGTGGATACTTAAGTTTCACATAACTTGTCACATGACAATGTTTTCATTAGTTCTAATACATTAAGGAAGTGTACAAAAATCCATGGAAAATGTGAATAAATGAATGGGAGATAAGTGTCTCGTGTGTATCCCTTTCACTTTGACTGTATAACACTATATTAATAAAACGAGTTTTACCATCAGTTGCGTGCCCATGAGCTCCTGCCCAGAAAATCCCGCGCGCAGCCTTACTGCTGCTAAAAGAAGCAATGATGTCCTCCCGTGCCCCTTCCTCGCGCTGGCTTTGAAACCTGTCACATTGCTGAGAGCCAGTTCAGCAAAAACACTTTTCTCCTGCGAGGTCAGTGAGCTGCATCAGCTCGGGGGGGGCGGGGGAGCTTGGGCTGCTTTTGACTAGAGAGAGAAAAAGTAGTTCTTAGATGCCAAGAAAATGACTGTAGAGATCCACGTCTAAAAATTGCTCCACTTGGAATATTAAAAGATCTAAGAGCAAAAGTAATCTGTGTGTGCCTGATTGCATATGTAGAATGTATTTTTAGTGCTATCTCCTAAAGCCGGGCCACAAAGTCATTCTTCACTTCATTGGTTTGTGACAGTTTGGCAAATAGGGGAAAAAAAAAAGAACAAAATCAAGACAGAGTTGTTCTGAAAAATGTAGATCATCTTTCCAATGCACCAGGAACTGCTGAGGCCATGACGGCGCCTGTCACCCAACTGTACTTTCTGCTATTAGCCACTATTATGCTGTTTAGACCTCAATTCCCTTTATGGTCCTGGAGCTATCCCAAGTTATGCCCACAAATGGGAGCTGTTTCTTGCACAAGGATACAACCATTGGTTAGCAAAGATTATCATCTCGACACCCCCCACAATTACAATGACTGGGAAACCCAGGAGCCTATGTTACCCTTTTAAGGATGCAGTCGCTATCAATAGTGTGCCACTCTTCCACCTAAATTGACCACAACCAACCACCCCCCCAAAAAAAACCCAAAACAAACCCACAACAAACCCCAATTTCATCTACTTGGATCTTGGCATTATTCCACATTTTGGACATCTCCTCCTCCTTAAAAATGCAGCCAGCACTGCTTGCAGAGTCTCTATAGCTTTCAGCAGCCATAAAGACAAGAAAGCAAAGCAACAGTTCTCAAGAGCAGAAACAAGCTGCTTACTCATTTCGGGCTGGGGCAATCTAGGATGTCTAACGCTTAATGCTTTGCTAATCACCAACATTTTTACCACTTGCACAACAGGAAGGGGCAAAAGTCATAGTGCAGAAGACAGCAAGTCCTGAACATCCTGCTTAAAAAAAATGCAACATTCCAACACCAATCCGTGTTCAGCAAGATCAGTCTCTTTCCTAATCCAGCGGGAAAATGCCCCTCACAGCAGACTACTTACAGCAACCCAGTCAGACAGAACTCAGAACTGATTCATCTGAAATGCGCAGCAAGTATAAGCTAAAGGCTACGTACATGTCATCGGCTAAAAAAATAGTGAAGGTGACAAGTAAGCTTCAACCATGATCCAAACGATGCATGGACAGACAGGTTACCCGCTGCCATCGATCTCCTGCTAAAGACAAAACTGAAAGCCAGATGAAGAGCGAGAGCCAGCCAAGTCATTTTGAGTAACGTAGCCCTGCATATGACCCGACCTTTGAAGTGGTGAATGAGTTCAGACTCAAAGTGTGGTAAACAGTTTGCTTTGGCAAAATACTTGCGTCATACATAGGTCCTAAGACTGAGAGACAACCAAAGTTTAGCTGGAGAAGAGCAACAAACTACTTTGGATATTCAGCAGGTGACAACTGGATTACAAACCTCTGCACTAGTGCACAAGTTACAGTATGTGACTGCGTGAGCACCTGTGACTGACTGACCTGCTTGAAACACAGGAGGAGCGGCAGCGGCACACAAGAACCAAAGGCTGCACAAGATGTGTAAAGAGGTAGAAAAATAATTTACACTGTTTGAAGTAGTCATTGATGTACTTATCCAATCTTCTGTCAGGGTAGCATATGGCCCTTTTTTTTTCTTTTTTAAGGCATCATACTCATTTAGAAATTCTTATTTGCATCTAGGCATCCTGAATAAGTATTATAATAAAAATAAATATTCACAATCATTGGTTTAGTGGGTATTAGGGACATCGTAAGCATTACTGAGAGATAGTGCAGAAATGGTAATCTCTGGAAGTCTGTAGGGGCTTGAAAGACACAAACAGAATTTGCCTGCTTAGGCAGTACCACTACGTAAATAATCTCTGATTTTGGTATACTATCTTATATCATAGATGACATAACAGAGTACTAAATTTTTTAACTAAATTATGGTCAATGATAGTTTTGGAGTCCTACCTGAACTGGTGGGCACTCAAGACATTCTTCTTACCTGCAAATGGTAATTCTGTTGACTGCAATTCCAGGGAAAACTTACAGGTGGTTTCTCCATTGTAAAAAGCAAATTCCTAACAGAAAACGGTAGATCATACACCAAAATACATTATTTTGGCAGTGCTTGAAGTAAATGTTTCCCTACCTTTACAACGAAGTCAGAAATGACTACTGTGAACAATCGCCTATGCTGATCTTCTCCTTAAGTGCTGGGCAGGTTAACCATGGAGGTACCTACCAGGAAGCACATAATTCAGAATTCTTGCTGAGAAGGAAACTTGAATAATATCTCTTCTTGCTCCCTGATGCTACAAAACCTAGTCTGACACTTGCAGCAACGAGCAGGGACAGAAGAGTGGGTTCTGCCAACCTTCGTGTCCTTCAGGAGCAAAGGACTTGGTGCAACCTTAAGACATTCCCTAAGTGACAGAGGGTTTAGATGAACGCAGTGGTTGCATCTGAATTAAAGGTTGAGTACAGAGACTTCAGAGAGTCCTGTAGTCTAGTAAGCTGCTTTTGCTGGATTTCCACAGCAATATTGCTCCAACAAGAAATGCAGAACCATAAACATAAACACCCTTTTATGTTGCAGGGAGATGGGAGGCAGAAGAGCACGGGTTGAGTAATCACATATTGTGAAACACTTGAAATACTAAATTATGAATCACCAGAATCAACAGAATGTTGGCATAAACGGGTAACGGGGGAAACATTAAAGCAGCTGGAACTAACACTTTGAGACGAAGCTTTTTTTAAATGTAGGTGGTCTCCACTGATCTGTGCAGGGTGACTTGGTCTTTTTGAAAGTTATCAGCCAGCTCCGTTCCTCTCAATAGGGTTTTGCAACTCTTTATTCCCACCTCCCTTTAACCAATTTCTTTGAAGTGAACTCAGAACCACGCGAGCTAACTACTTGCATACTTATTATTCACACATTTATGTTATTGCCTGAAGTTCTGCGTCTTCAGCAGCGTGCTCGCACCTCCACAGGCAGCGGCTGCCCCGGTCTACGTTATTTAACAGGATGCCTCCTCACCCTCTCCCACTCCTCACGTTCATCCTATGCTCTGACAAGGATGTTTTGCCAAAAGATCATTCTTTTTGTGCAGGTGCCATAGGGTATACACTGCATGCAGGTACAACGGCAGCTACGTGGGCTGGCCAATTTTATCTTCTGCAGTGGAAGTGCAGTAGAGGGAAGAAGTCCACGCTCCTCACACTAAGTAAATCCAATTTGTGCACACAAACACTTCTGTCTTGTCTGAACAAGAAAATGGATCACCTACCTTGGTTTTCACACCACCATCTCAATCGACATTAACCCTACCAGGAAAAGCCAACCAGCCTGACTTGGGGAAGAGTGTTCTGGCTTAACCAATCGTAAATGACTTATTTCCCATGACGAGATGACTAGATCCCACCCTTACCCCTGTGAGGAACCAAGCTGGGAACAGAACTTGGATTAACTAGTATTTTCCTTTCCTTCCTTATGTATTTTCATATGTTTTCTTCACTGAGCAGCATCTCCTACTCCCAGATTCCCATTTACACTGTTAATGGAAAATCGGACCCACAGTCTTCCTGCATTTCACTTTTTTGCTTTCTGCAAACTTTTAACTACGAGTTTCAGGAACAACATTTCTCACAGGAGTACACAAGTAACTATTTGCTAGCTAAGAAGCGTATTTTTTCTTCTATCTCCGAAGCGTGATTTTACAAAGTAAAAATCAGACCTTGACGATAAACTTGCGTGCGAAGCAATACTACAGTATTCCTTGGGAGCATCTCTCCAGATGAGGACAGGCAAGACACAAAACACTCCAGGAGGAAAGGACATGAGTTAACTTGGTTTCCCAAAGCAGGGACTCTCTTGAACAAGATATACTGCCACACTGTTAAAACAATATTTTTCTTTTAGCATATTTATGAAATTAATTCATTAAAGTTGTGAAAGCTTTTCAAAGATGTATGTGGCAGTCTTCTGTCCCACCAGCATTTGGATTAAAAAGCAAAAACAAAAGAAGCACACCTCTTCCTGTCACTAACTCATGTTGAAAGACTAAACAGGTGAGGTTTACGACCGTGATTTGTAAGCTTCTGCGGCTCTTTGCCTTTTGTTCTGTTTTAAATAATGCTTCCTCCACTACGGCTACTTTCAAAAGCTTTCAATTTAAAGCATTCAAGGAAAATCACATTGTTTGTTTCTAAGCCATATTTTAGTATTTCCCAACCAGCTAAGATTCCTGTCCAGTTGCATGTGCACGCATAGAGCAACACTGCCAACAATCTGCTCAAATACCCATATAAAGAACTAAAACACCCTGTTCCCCTTCCTAAGCTCTGTTTCTTAATTTTGCCTAACATACCACACGTCTCCAAGCTATCATGCATGGCTTAGCAGAGACATTGCCAGACCACACATGGTGTCCTGGTTTGAGGTAAAACAGAACTAACTTTCTTTTTGATAGTTTTACTTTTCAGTTAAGCCTCTTCTAACTCTCTGAAATTAACAGCATGGGTTCGTAAAACAGTCCGACCAGGATTCTTTGGAATGGCATCATCAGCAAGTCACCTCCTATCTGTAGTTGGTAACGTTTGTTTGATGAGTGTTTCATTGTAACTAATTTAGATAGAAAAATCCCCCGAAGAAGCCTACTGTGAAATGTTAGTCACAAAAATCAGGTGGAGAGGGAGGATGCAGTGCCTTGCAGGTCATTAAACCAAAACCGATTCAATATTGGTACACACAATTTAAGGCAGTATACACAGTTAAGCACTAAAGGGCAATCTCATTTTTACAACGTTGCACAAACCCGTATTGAAGTTTTTCCTGAATTTATCAGCAACAAACCATTACAGCCATCAGTCTCTCAATCTTATACACTGCACAAACCTAAATGTTAAGGACTACATAATTAAGTTTAAAACAAAACGCGGGTCATTTTAGAAGGGCTGGTTGGGGGATTTTTTTGTGTTTTGTTGTTTGGATTTTTTTTTTTTTTTTAATACTAACATCTAAAGGAAAAACCAAAAAGCCTTTTAAACAAATTCAGGAGTACATTGACTTTTACCTTCTTCCCCCTTATACAATGTCAAGTTGTCAGAGGCTCATCACTGAAAGATTCAGCAAGCAGAGTCAGAAGTTGGGCTTTGCTCAAAGTGGAATAAGAATGAAGAGTAAAGAGGCTACTTTGTCTCACGAGCATCTACGTGGCAATGCTTACCCTGAGTGCCACAGACCATTATTCCGCCGTTTACACTTGCCACCAGTAAGGAATATGCTGAAACTCAGACACAACTGGGCACAGTAGAGAGAAAGCACTATTAACAGCATTCATGGTCATTTACGAGGTCTGTTTATTGGCTGCAGGGTCCAACACTTTCTGCACTGCTGCCAGTCGCAACATCAACTGCATTTTTGGTGCACAAAGGTTCTCCTTGCTCTTTGTTCAAAGGGCTCAGTACTGCGCCAGCATGATTTTCAACCCATCATCTTTTATTCAACCCATCATCTTTTAATCAACACTGATGATCAATGAGGCAAAAAAACCCAAACCATGCAACACGTGTTAAGTCTGACAAAATTAGGCTGAGAATATTTATATATTTACACAGAGAACGTTCAACATTGTAACCTGCTTGCAGCCTTGTATTATCTTAACCAAGCATCCAAACAGCTACATTCTGGTGTAAAATACTCTTTCGTTTAAGGTTTGGTGTAAAAGCTACTTATTTCACAATGCCTTTAACTGGATTCTACCGCACCTATTTTTGACATAGAATTTCTACACACCAGCGCCACACACTTTCAGTCATACCTCACACAACAAGATAAGGCATTCGCAGATATCTGACTGCTGTGATCACAAGAAATCCATTTTCCAGAGCTTTCTGCCACGATCTTTGGAAACCGTGTGAGTCTTGCAAACACGAAGGGCGAGTCCGTAGGAGACGGCCAGTTCTTCCCAGAACTATAAACTTCTCATTTCTTGACACTGCTACACACAACACACATAGAATTTAAGACTACTTTATTCATTTCCTAAATAAAAATTTGTTCTTAAACCCCACTGGATAACAACAGGGCTTAGGCACTTCTGAAGATTTTATCTTAGATCTATCTTTAATAAGGGGAAGCTTTAGACTACAAAATACAGGACAAGCAATCATCTGGAAAGGAAAAAATTAATGATTGGCAAGAATCAAGTGAATCGCCTAAAAGCGTAGACTATTTATGTGGACTTCAACATCCATACAGAACCTCAATGACCAGATGGGATTCTGTACATGAGAGTCTGACAGAACAAATCTGTCTGCAGAGCCAAGGACTTCACTGTTTTAACTTGGTGTAAAAATATACTTTGGGAAAAGCATTTTACTGGGATAAGTCACCTGTGCAAACAATTTCGTTTACAGGAAAGCACACCGTGCCCAAAAATGGAAAACTGAGTAACAGTAATCCAGAGCCCAACATGCTCGAGCTTTGTAAACAATGAGGACCAAGAGAATAAAAAGAGAAGGAACATGCACCTACACACACTGGATTAGCCAAGACAGCTGAAAGATTTGTGGCATTTCTATAGATGGCTTTTTTTTTTTCCTTCACAAGGAGACCTGGAACCCACCCTGTGCTGGCTGGCGACAACAGAATGCGATTTCACACACGCGGTAGTCTCTAAGGCAGAACAATAATCTGCTAATATAAAATAATTGATTTAAGAGCTTTCTTAAAAAACAAAGTCTTTTTACTCGTTAAACTGACAGCAGTGAAAAACCTGTTTTACAGGTTTACATCCTTGCATCTGACATCTATCAATATAAATCATCTATGGACAGTTCAAGTGGTAAGTCTCGATCTCCAGAGGGAGCGAATGGGCGGAAGGATAGAAGTTAACTCAGTAATGAGGTATGGAGGGATTCTGTAAATTTATAAAGCTGTTCTGCAAAGCTTCCCAAATTCGTTAACCGTGCTGCTTTCTCAAGCATGAACATAACTGTTAACAAATGAAAACTGTTAACACTGTGCTCCAACAGTTAAGACACCGACAGCCATAGAGCCTTTATGGCATTTAGGACACGCCAGATCATTCCTCAGCAATTATTTAAATGGCCAACAGAGGCTCAGAATGGTTTACTGCTTAGGACCTACAGAATTAAAACCCCCTCCAAAATAAAAGGGTGAGAGGTTCCTATTAACATTCCCTTTGCTTTTCGGTATAGTGCAATAGCATGTTAAGGGCCCAGCTGTGCCATCTTGGCCCAAGCAAAACTCTGATCATCTTCCCTGTCAATCTGTCTATACAAGGACAATAAATTATGATTTTCAGGGTTTGTTTAAAAGCAAAACAAAACGCAAAATTTGTTTTCCCCACTTGATAAGGAACCAGGGGCTATACATAAGAAGTCTAAGTCAGTTGTTTAGAGAAGGAATAACTGAAAATCTGGCACGTCTACTTCTTTCTAAAAAGCACTAGTGACATTCAGTAGACTTTTACCTCTATTTTCTGTGGATGTCCATCTGGGCATACCTGTAGCCCTTTTCTACTAAAAAAGGCAAGTCTTCAATGTACCTATAGCATATCCACTAGCAGGATACAATAAAACAATTGACTTTTTTCAGGTCACATACATTGCAACCCTTCAAAAACTAGACATCAAAATCCACCCACATACAGGTAACAAAGCAGATGTTAGTTCCTGCATAACAGATGTGAGATCTGAACTGTACTTTCTGTAACAAACACTGGCTTTATACTAATGTACTAGTTTGGAATCATTCTTCATTTGCTCTGAAATCTTACACAGGAAGATTTGCTCAGGCTTTCAGACCACATGAAATTAAGCTCCCTAAATATAATACACTATACGAAAAAACCATTACAAATTACTGTTGACTGAGCAGTATGCAGGCACCTACCACTTGGGTTCCAATCTGGATACATTCCCTTTTCACGTGTATTATTCCTCTGGCTGTTTGACTGAAAGGTATTGTCACTAGTAGTACCAATATTAACCCTCTCTCCCTTCCCTCCCCAATGAATATTTAAAGGAAAATCGAGCACTGATTTGCCCAGCTCAGCAGTACGGAATTGCAGAATAAGCAGCATCTTCAGAGACCTCAGAGTAGGACTGGTCTTCTAGCTGAAAAGTGGTTTAATTCGCGGCATGGGCAGAATATTTGTCTCGACTGACATTAGGCACTACCTCGGGATGTCAGGTAAGCTACCCAGGTTGCCTACCGAGTTCCTGGAGAGGGCACTTCAGCTGCTGATTTAGGACTCCACCTCTCCCCCCGGCTCAGGAAGGAAGCCTCAGCACCCAAGTTACGTGCCTCCCGTTAGACTGCGTGAACGCCCTCGCACACACGCACGCACAAGTGCACGCTCCCGCAGAGCAAAGTTCAAAGGCTGCAACGTGAAAAGTGGCCGTGCTGGTAATGACAAAGTGAACTTTTTTCTAACGCTGCTGCAACACGTTTGAAGCGAATTAAAATCTGGTCACCCATCCCTGTCATGCACTCATGCTGCCGGTGTTAGAAATGTCACCACTCTACATTAAGGTGACTGCTTCCAGGCATAGCCTCAAATGAAAAAAGACCTCCTTACCATGCTGGATTCACCACGTTGGGCTGAATGATAAAGTTAGTCTACCTTTATGCTGAAGTGGAGCTACTCCCATGGAATCTGGCCTGAGGGGAAAAAAGCAGAAAGTCCTGTTTGAGAGGTGAAGTCATCAGATGCTATTGAGAGAATAACAACAAAGCTCTTGGGGAAAGGCTGGGTATGAGGGAGACAAAGGTCCAGGCTCAGAGCACATGCCATTTGGTAACTGTGGTAACAGCGTAAGTTTAGGTGCTCAGAGTCCGAAAAGTGACAAAAATGGCATCTTTGCTCTCCATTTGTACATATATTGGAGACCCGCATGCCTGAAGTGACACGCTACCCCACCCTTTGCTGTGCCAGTTACGCAGTCGTAAATAAACTGAAGCACTGACTGGGTCCCATATCAAAACAGTGAACCAGACTGCAGTAATCTCAGTATTCAAGCATTTAGCTTTCAAATGTCAAGGACAGCAGAGTTTTGCTACTTAAGAGAAAGCTGCATGTTACCTGTAAACATAAGGCTGTTTTCCTGAGAGCTCCTGACACAATTTTCAGACCTCCCACTATACTATTTTTAGTCACTTTTCAGAGCAGAATTACATTTCAGTCTTTTTCAGGAAAACTCTCTCTCCTTCAGCACATAACAGTACAGTGAAACACCACCAGGAGATGAAGAACCTGGGCAAACCGCCCAGCCATTAATCAGCTCTCACGTCCTCCTTGGCTACAAACCCTACCTCAAGGATGACTCTACCTACTCTGAAGTCCAGTGCGTGCAGGAGGATGGTGGTTATTGATAGGGTTTTTAGGTTTCGGAGTCCAATTGCGGCCTCCTATTTTTCCACTTTAGACTCAAACTTGTATCAAACTCAGCTAACAGAGATAAGCAGCATTAGTACTGGGTATGAACCTCGGCTTTACTATAGCAGCACATTTTAGCCTTCTTTTCACTGGCTTATTTTCTTAGCCAGCTCTTGAGGATGAAAATGTTGCTGTTCTTTGGTAGATACGGAAATCTGTCAGCAGAGTTCACCTGTCCTAAAACTGACACATGAACAAAAGGGAACATTTTCAGCCTCTTAAGCTCTGACCTGACCCATGCATGTACCAAAATGGTGATGTATCTTTGTAGCATCTTTTTCCTTTTCCTCCCTCAGTAGGAAATTATTCTCTCATCCCTTCAATCCACACACACACACACGCACGCGCACACATTAAGCCAAACCGACAAGGAGAGTGTATGGGCAAGAGTCTATGGAATGACGTTCATTAGTACATCATTACGAAATTCTCAGGTTGTTTCGCTCAAAGAATATAAAGTTTAACACATTCTGTACATATTGTTGGTTTCTTAGTTATAAAGTAAACACAGTAACAAACTGTCCATAAAGCGTTGACTTGTTTTAAACACAGCCCCTTCTCGTTGTATCTTGCTGAAAGTCCTTTTCCAGTCAGAAACACTCAAGCGATGTACTGCAAGTGTGCATACGGTGTATGACAGCAGAGGAAGGAAGAAAGAGGCACTTTTGATCGGCTGGTATTCTTGGACTTCCCTTTTTCCTGCGGAGGTTTATGTTCCTGACACTAGATGGTAGTGTTAGCACAGAAAACCGCTGTGGTTAGGCACTTGGCAACAAGGCTCCAAGGCAGTGCCCGCTCTCTGCTATGTCATCAGAATTGGTTTCTGCCGCACTTCCAGGATATCTGGGCAAGGGAGAGAAACAGAGATACGGCAAACTTAGGAGGCTCCTCAAAGTAGCCACAGAACCAGAAAGCATGAAGAACCAGAGGTGCAACTATGGACCGCAGCACAGTCCACCCTGGTACGCCAGTAAAAGAATTTAAAACACAACAGGTATGTCACTTTGCCTACTAAAGTCCAATTTGATTCCTCCCCAGCTGCATCCTAGTTGAGAGACAGTAAGCCATAAATATATCCCATCACGTAGAGATGACAGCTAATCTACTAAGTATCATTTATAGTGGGATGAAACATCATGTGTCAGACAGAGTGGCGTGATCGTCCAGAGAAACAAGTGGAAGTGCCATTACAGGAGATGCCAAGTGTTTTCCCTTTCTGGAAGGGGGAAATGCACCATTCCCAAGATCCTTAAGGAGACTTTTGGCTCAGAAGATATGGGTACAACGAATTCAACTGATTCATCCATTCCATATCCTGAAGCCTACACTTCTGCACTCAAAAAGCTGCCACGAAACCCACCCCTTTCATTGGCTCCTCAGCTCCATTTTGTCCAAATGTGACACAATATGAACGTGTAAAATATCTGTCATTATCACAGGTGTCTTTCCAAATGTGGACAGTAAAACCAGCATGCTGGCATGGCAGTATGTAGAAGTTATCTGGAAACTGGGCTGCTATGTCCTTTTCAAGGCTACAGAGAGAATAAAGGACATGGGAAAAAGGAACACACGCTTAATTAATAGGCTGATCACATACAGCTGCACAAAGAGGATGATGTGAGTAAAAATTGATCCACGGCTCCAGAGGGCTCTAGCCACACTTGTAAAGACTGAAACACAGTGGAGTGAGTCCAGTGAAGGGCCACAAAGATGATTAAGGGGTTGGAGCATCTGACATACGAGGAGAGGCTGAGAGAACTGGGATTGTCTAGCATGGAGAGAAGGCTCAGAGCGAAGGAGCTCTTACCAATATTTATAAACTCCAGACATTTTAAAATGTACTTTGACTGCTATCACTGGGATTTTAATTTCTTAGCGCAGGCTTCCTAAATTACCCAAGGGAGATGAGCATCTTTCCCACTTCACCCTGCCCCACATGTAATGCTCCTGTTTGTCGGAAAGCTGCAACTGGCACAAATGCATTAATTACAAAAAGGCACTGGAAACGGACTCTAGCTGATGTGCCAAGCTAAAGCAAACACGGGTAGTGAAAAACTGCAGATTAAAATTCTGCCTTACAGCCCAGACATTTCATGTCCTATTTCTGCACATCTCGATGTATACACTGACTCCTGCAACCGTATGTTAAACAAATTAAGTCTCAGAAAGAATGTTCAAGCTCAAAGCAAATATTTGAGCATGGAGGCATTTATGCCACCCACTTGAACAAGTATTAAATGCCAGCAGGAACAATACCTCTTCTGTGAACTCCAAAATGCCTGTAGCAAGAGAGTGAGTGAGCTTGATAACACCAGCTAACTAGCTGCGAGATTATCAATACAATTATCATAAAGAAAAATTACATAGTTTGTTCAAAATCCACCCTTAATTACAGAGGATCAATTTTTACTGGAATCTGTAATTTCTTCTAAATTGAAATCAGTCCCTACATACAGTGAAAGGGCAAATGTAGAAACACCCCTTTGCCAAGTATGATTTCCACTTCCAGCTTATCAGTTACAATTTTCTTCTCTGTAGAGTAACAGTCAGTCTACTTTTGCAACAGGCTCTGAGATCTCGGCCTGCAAACGAGGGAGGACAAGACTGCAGCTATTATTACTATTACACTAGCACAATACAATCAATGACATTAACACCAATACGATCTTCTCATCTCTTTTAGCAGCAGATTAAGCTGCTTAACAACAGATTTCCTAACTTCTTTCCTTTTAGCTACCTTTCAGGAACAGCCTGGAAATAACAGCCTAAGAAATGGCTGTGCAGCTGGATAAAACCTTCTTTCTGCTCACAATGATCAACGAGAAGGCACTTCAGGGCTTCACTTAGGAAGAATGAAGAGAGTGGACAGTAACACTAGTAATGTCTATATAAAAGAAACTGCCGCTGCATTTAGACAGAGAACACAGCCCTTAACCACCGCTGCTTTCTCAGTTTTCAGACTTATCTCCAGAGCCCCATGGGTACCCTCATACCGCAAGCTGTATCCCTGAAAGGCTAACAGGCTTCCTGATGGATAGAGTTCAAACAAACCTATTGTTTTCTCTAGTCCACCTGTATTTGTAGGCAGGCAACAGTTATCTGGATGAAAATCAAAACTTCAGTACTGCCTGCAGACTGTAAAACCCAACTTACTGCAACTTACCAACAAACGCAGGGTTGATTGTCATCAATGTAGCAATTGGCATAGTTAGACCAACGACACGGGGGACTCTGATTATTCATGGTAGGACACAGAAACATCGTTATATGTCATTAGAGACAGATTTATGGGCATCAGTGTGGGTACTTCGATCAGTCCAAGCAACTTAGATTTAGTTCCTGTATTAGGGTCAAAATTGGTAACGGAGGTCACTCCAGATTCCAGAGCTGCCTTTCTGTAACGCTCACAGCCACAGGTCTCTGCTACAACTATTGCTGTTAGTGGATGGGCTCACAATGAGTTGCCTTGCACTCATGAGATGGATGAAGTCTGAATTCCAGTATCAAAGCAACGAGCGCTCCTCTGGAACTTTGTTAGAGCAATCTACCAACTTATTTGAAACATCACCAAGAAAAACTGTCCCAAAGACAGAAGACAGGTTGACACCATTCTACTTGTTCATGCTGATTTGCTGCTACAGTCAGCAAATGAGGTCTGCGAAGTGATGTTCCCTTACAGAGAAATACTTGTTCCTCTATCTTAATATCAAAATCTCACAATGCAGAAGGCTGTTTGGGAACCAAAGGACTCTCTGTTCATGCCTAATATACGTTAAAACCCACCTGTTAAAATTCGATGCAATGGCAAAGTGATATAAGTTAAGTGTGCATAGAGTAGAAAGTTTTCATCTGTTCTGTTCAGCTTCAGCCACGAGCCCACCAGAGACCGTCCTGTTCCAGACAAGGACCGTGACCGCAGATTTGTTGCATTGTGCAGATCTGTAAAGGCAGAAGACAGCAAGCTTAAAGTGACTATACTTTCGGCGTTTTATTGGAAGATCCAATAAAAGCTTCTGAAAGTCAAAAAAGGAAAAGTCTACTATTTATTGTTTAGAGAGAAATCACATGCAGGTCACCAGTATTACTATTTTTATTTTTTTAAATCACTCAGATGTTGCCCAGCACAGAATTCACCATTTACATTGAAACTAACGAATTGCATCAGCTGGCAGCAGTAGTAAACCATTATCCACTAACAGACCAGCCAGGAGAGGGAACGAAGCATTTGCTATCACACTGCACAAGCAGAATCCTAACCTAGCCTTCTCTCATATATAAAATGAGAGAATATCCCTACAATTAAGTAGTTATTTATGCAGAAATTCACAAGCGTAAGAGAAGTAAAATTGTATATTATGAAGAAAATTGACATCTACAAGACAGGGGGAGAGGCAGCGTTAATAAGGCAGTTCACTGCAGATTTCCAGGCATCCCCCAAGCCAAACCTGGGACCCTTCAGCAGTGCCATTCCTCCCATAATTAGTTTAGAGGTCCACAAATAGCTTTTAAAACAAAAGGATGCCAAATCCACTGTAGGCTAGAGGCAGTTTTCATAGATGCAGGTCTCTCTCACAGCCAGGAATGCATATGCCATGTACTTTGAGTGTTTCTAAATTTTCCCTCCATTCCGCTGTAAAACTCGGCCCTGTCCCACAGTGCTAAAAGCGGATATTGAAGCGAACGCAACAATTCTGGTCCAGAGTGATCCAAGCTCAGGGACTCATTTGTTTAAAAGTAGGTCCTGATCCACACGGAGAGGTCCTAGCATGGGAAAAATACGTAGCGGCAGCTACTCTAGCAAGACGCATAACAAGGTGGGAGGAAAAAACCCACTTCTTTTCCCTCCTTCCCTATAAATGTGTACAACCAAGCAGTCTATTCCCTCCCCCAACACATTGCCACTATGCCAAGAGCACTGTGGCGATCAGGTCAGAAGGCCCTGACTCTGGTAGCTGGAGTAAGTACAACTCTCCAGTTGTGTCATGTTTGCACACAGCACAAGTAAGTGAAGTGGGTCCTCACGAGCTCCTCCTATCCACAACGGGTCTGCCTGCACTTGGGGCACGTCTGTGGCAGCACCAGCCAGATCAAGGACACTGCTAGTCTTTAGACAACCAAGTTTTCCTCCACCCACAAAGCCAAGATGCACCCAAATATCTCCGCTTCTACAGTTCACCCAGTGATGGGCTTTTTGAAGTTAGCCTTTTCCCTCTGAAACAAGAGAATTTCACCACTGCAGCTCTTGAGCAAACACTGGTAGGACACTCACATTTCTGAAATTTGTAAAGAAGTCTCATTTAGTTACTCCTCCTTGTACAAATCTCATCTCTGAATAAATTAAACTTCCCAGCATAAGTTGTTAAAATATTCCTCTGTTTATTTTGAGGACCAGGAACAATAAGGTCAAAACATACACAATTCAATGAAATGACACTACTCAGTATTTTATGTGCGTGCTATAAAATGTTTGGAAAACCTGATATTTGTTGACTTCCATAAATATATTAGAAGGAAATGAAAATAAGAATGCTCACCATTATGATAACACACGCTAGGATCAGACCCTGTAAAACAATACTGAGCAGACCCTACCACTACCTGTGAAGGCTGCTGGATAAATGCTGTGAACTCGATTCTACCCTGTGAAACCTCCAGGAGAAAGATATCAAAAGCAGGATTCCATCTGGGAAAGCTACCACGCTACGTTGTAATTGACCAAAGCTCTACCCCCTTTGCCTAGTAAAAAATGGTAACACCCATCTCATTTGAAATAACAGACGTTTTGATGAGGCAAAAGAGATGAGGAAAGGTTTCCATTGATGGCAGCCTAAATTAGTTACGACCAGTTTAAGCTGCACAGAATTTAAGTTAAGAATTATCACTCCAGCTCAGTTTTTTAATGTGCAATTCCTTATTAGCTAAGCTGGTCCAGTACCGCTGATGAGTGACACCCTTGCTACTACAAACAGATTTTGTGAACTGGAAATTATCTTTGCATTTATCTGTTAGCATGCCAACAGATAGTTAGATTTTCTGGCTTTTCTACTGAATTGTTTTTAAATGCATGAAAAGCAGTTTGGACTTCAATGTTTGTGAGTTTCCTGCCTAACAAAACTACGATATGATTGGATTTATGCACTATATTCTGAATCAGACTTAATTTTTTATCTTGTTGATTGTTTCATATTGAGTAACTAGACTTCAAAGGAAGAGTTCCACTATGTGTTAAACCATTATATACATAAGAAATTACTTCATCAGTTTCTCTTTTTAGAGAGTTCAGAACCGATCCAAAGCCAGTTGAAGTAAATGCCTTTTTACCAACTCTGGATCAAATCAGGGAATTCAGAGGACGTGTCCATGAGAGTATGCTCTGCCCCACTACATTGCAATATCTGGAATGCCACCTGAAAGTGTGGTATCTGGGAAAGGGGGAGGATCTTTCCTGCTTATTCTCAAGTTTCTCTCAAATGCACCTATATAAAAAGGGTAGATAAGTTTTAAACATACGTAGGAATTGGTCTCCAGCCTTCAAAGAAACGCTAAGCCTGAGAATAACCACAGTTTCAGAGTGACACTGGGGTTGCACTTTCTGTGCAGTTAGGTTTTATTACACTGCAAACTTTTTGGAAAATCCAGCAATGGGATCCCTCTCCATAGCTCTGTGCCCTCTCCAGACAAGTCTGTTTAGCTGATACTACTCTCACCTCCACCATCTTCATCTCTGAAGAACTCCTCACTGTCATTTGCCGAGTGGGATTTTTTCATCTCAGCAATTCGATTTCGGGGCACTTTTCTCTTGAGGGATGGGGAGAAAAAGGATGGGCGATTGTTGCGTTCTGGGGTTGGCGGTGTGCTGAAAGAAGTGACCTGAAAGTGAAATGGAAGAAATGCTAGAGAAAGTTTTGTTAAAAAAGTTCTGTGCTTCTTGTAAGAAGTAATCAGTCTTAAATACGTGCCACAAGGCAGTCACATGTGCAAAAGTCAGAATCATGACTGGTGTCTAGCTGTAAGTTTTATCAAAGTGGCCAGAAAATATCAGCTGAACAGTCATCTCAGCTTCAAGATGCTCATCAAGATGAAAATATTTTGATATATCATCACTCTCAACTGTTACATGAACATGAAAAACCTCTCTCCTCAGCTGATCACTTAAAAAGGAATTATAGTCATATAAAGGAACAAAATACAGATAAATAATTTAGGCACCAAGAACATCAATCTTATTTTTGCACATTGAAATTCAGAAGACTTAATAGGCTAAGAATATATTGTACTGGACATACTAAAATTGTGCATCTTCATTTCTTTGGCAAGCACAAGGTAGTAGTTTCTCTGCTTAGAAGAATGCCACATGGGATTACTGTGAAAGGTCACAGTGTCTCTGGGAAGCAGGGTCACAAGGCAATTACTTAACTTAAGATGCTGACGCAAAAGTGAAGTCAATGTACATTTATATTTATATCGTATTTCAATATAGGATGGGGAAAAACAAGTTGAGAGGCCCCTGATGATTTAGTTAGTCAACAGAAGGATATGACAAACAGAAGGATTTAATCGTCTGTGGTGAAACACAGGTTAGGGACGAAATTGGAGAGACAATAGTCCTTTAGAGCAGTAGTTGCTCTCGCGTAAACCACGATTATGGCCAACTGTATCTATTTCAGAAAGAATTGAAACGCAGTGCTTATGCACTGTTTTTGCTAGTAGTATTTTAATAGTTTCAATTCAAATGAAAAAAAAAAATAGGGATAACTACTTTATAACGGAGGTGAACAACTTCTATCTCATCCTTCCTTCTTCACAAGGTTAATTTAATAATCCCATAGCTCTTCCTGAGATGAGATCTGATATTGCTCACATCTGTCCACACAAATAAGGAGGGAGGTTACATGTGAGTGGGGATGACAGACAAGCTGGGTTGCTGTTGCATTGCAGAACTACTCTATGTTATCCCTGTATCACTAACATAAAAATAAATAAATAAATCAGAAGCATTCTACCACCCAATTGATCCTCTCTTTATTGGACTTAATCTCTAATTTGTGCTTGTCTCTATTTTTAATTCTGAAGCCATTTCATGTCACACCTGGAGGGAAAACCACAAACGGACAAACCATCACTAAAACCATTAGCGAACATTATCACGTGTATTTTTTACATTGTCCAGTTGACACTGAAAGCCTTGGAGCCCAAAGATCAGGAAGTCCCTCCAGGCCTGACTTCTCCAGGCTGTATCTCTATGGTGGAGAGCAAGCACATCCAGTTAACGAGCTCCATGCAGGCAGCTCATTTTGCCCTTTAGGAAGCTTGCACGGAGACCTTTAGAAGCAGTCCTGCAGACCTTTAAACTACACAGGTTAGCTATGTTACACAGGAAACCAGACTAGAATCCATCAGGAACTTCCCAGCCCGGGTCAGGACACATCTGCACAGGTATTTTGAAGGCATGTTGCCTAATGCCCATTAACTAAGTAAAGCGCCTTAATTGAAAACAAAGCTCAGGACTGAGTAAGGGCCAGATCAGCATCTATGGACTAATTCTATTGGTATTTTACTGCATTTGCATTAAAATCAAGCATATGCATAAATGTGGTACTGTGTCTAGATCCATAACCTTTGCTTTAATATTATATAGGCTTCACACTGGCAGCATTCATCAACGGCAAAATCTCCTAACAGTACCATTTCCTGTGAAGTTCAGCAAGCAACCTACATAACATATGAATTCCATGTTTCTAGGTAAATCCCATCTTGTACAGAAATGGAATCTATTAATTTTCATAGAAAACAGGCAGAATCATCATTTTCCCTGGCATCAACATCACTGTTGTTTCAACAAAACACTCCTCCAGAAGTATGAATCATCCAGTTATCTCTGTATTCAGTATTTGCTCAAGGGAAACTACTAAAAATCCATCTGCATATACTGAGTATGTTCAAAAATATACACAGAAAAAACTAAGTTTAGCACCATGATATGAGTTAATCCCAGCTTCAGTCCATCTACTGGCTTTGGAACAAAACATATTCATGCCTAACCATAAGTCAGTATTTCTGTCTGCTACTTACTCTCTCATGCACTGGGGAGTCTGGATTTGAATCTTCTTCTGTCCCATATGGTGAAGTGTCACCAGTAGAAACTCTGCTCACTGCCATCTCTGCATGTCCTTTCCCTTGGGGCCCTTTCATTCGGACAAACTCCATGTTGTTATATTTATAAAAGCCAAAAGACATTCTTTGAGCCATCTTAGCTGCAACACTCACCTACAATGCATCAAGACAGGAAAGAAAACCATGTAATACCATCTCCATGTTTCAAAAAATTAACATTCTCTGAAAGTTACCTCAGAATAACTCAAAAACATGGTGGATAATGATCATTATCTTGATTCTTAAGAGCATTTTAAGCCACAATCTCAAGGGATTTCCAAAAGGGAGGCAATTTTACAGATACAAAACCAGAAGCTCGGAGAAGAATCAATTCCTTCAGCTATCCAAAAAGCAGAACTACCCAATGGCACACTGAGATAAAATAAAAGGGTTTTATCCAGACCCACACAATGTGTCACATCACAGCACAAGCAGGCACATGCACAACTCAGCCTGCAGGGACACTTGTTTAAGTCCAAAAAGCGATAGACGCACACAAGATGCCCCAAACTAGCAAAGCGCACTGCACAATTCTGGCACTACTTTGTGACAAGTCAATTCAGACATTTCTGTGTCCATATGCTCAAGCCCAAAGCATAAAGAACCAGCCCCCGTGCACAACTAACCTGCATCGCATTGCTCACCGCAAAACCCTGACAGCTTTTGAACCCTCTCAAGAGATAGAAGGGCTCAATTTCCAGTTAACACAACTGAACTGAAAACTGAACTGAGAACTGAAAAAAGGAACAGACCGATACGAAAACAGCCAAGGTTTTGCCAAGTGAAACATGTAGGACTTATCCATAAGTAAGTGGTTTATCACAGCTTCCAGCAGTTTATCGCCTAAAAGGGCCAAGATGCTCATTGTGTAATGCAACTCGTACTGTACTAAGAATGAACAGACACAACTGAAATCAAGTAACCTTCAGAAGCATAGAGAGCTTGCTTCTGTTCTCTTAAAAGAAAGGTCAAATTTCAAGTTTTTCTTTTGGAAATCAAGTATTTGAAGATCTAATGATTTTATTTCATCTAACAAAACAATGTAAAGTAGCAGCATGGTCAAACAGGACATTCCTAGGCTACGAGGTGACATTACCACATCAGATTTTGTCTTTCCACTGCAAGGCTTTCTTCTTATTTTGACTTTAGTGATTCTGTATTCCCGTGTATTTTAATAACCCACCTGCTGATTGTGAGAGGCCATAAGATGATGGTGGGACTGAGAAACAATTTCAGTTTCATGTTCTCTCGAAAAATTGCTTTAAGGGTATAAACTACTCACTTCTAAGGGATTGCATTCAGAAATTATTCAGGACCTCTCCTGAAAAGGGTAGGAAGAAAGGGAAATGAAGTTTGTAGTCACAGTACGTATTGATGATGTTTAGTTGTTTGGGTTTTCTTTTTTTGGGGGGGGAGTGGTGTGGGTTTTTTTTGTTTTTGTTTGTTTTTTTTTTTTTTTTAAAAACCCTCTGGACTGTGTTCATAGCAAACTGAGAAGTTTACTGGCTCTTGCACCCTCTTGACTTCAGCACTAAGTACTGAAATTGAAGCTGAAAGTGCCGGCATTTCATGTTCCTATAGGAAAGCAAAGAAAACTTTCCTCTGTGGCAGTGAAACTACGGTGGCCTGTTGAAAATACCACGTGAACAAAACAAACTAAGGACAAACACATTTTATATGTAGCAAGGGAGAGATCAGAGTTTAAGATCTCCCCCAAAAACATGCCTTCTCTGAAGTAACTAGAAATATCTATGACCTTTGAAGAAAATTAAGGGGCTCCCAGAACTCTGTTATTCGGATCCATTCCCATGTCATGCTCTTGGCTACTTAATCAACTTCACTCTTTTTGGTAAACACCAGAGAAATACATCCTGATTGGAACACTCTCAGCTGTCTGAGCCAAAAGCACTAGCTTTCAGGTAATTTTCAAAGCCAAAAAGGACAAACTACAATGCAGATGATCTAACAGGACAAAGAGCTAACAGCCTCAGCAGCAAATTATAACTGTGGTCAGAATATCATTGTCCAAATGATGTTGTCTTTCAGAAGTGCCTTACCCTATTGTCATAGACCTTCTTGAGT
Organism: Ibidorhyncha struthersii; assembly: GCA_013398815.1. Lineage (NCBI taxonomy): Eukaryota > Metazoa > Chordata > Aves > Charadriiformes > Charadriidae > Ibidorhyncha > Ibidorhyncha struthersii. The sequence continues at coordinate 164,257 of VZSZ01000627.1, forward strand.
GCTTCATAGCGGATGGACCCCTGAAAAATCACCCCTTGGAATGTGTTGCTTTTGTCACTGGCCACCAGCTCCACACAGACCATTTCTCCTTCTCCCACAGTCATGTCACTGAAAACCTGCCAAAGATGCAAGATGAAACACTTAAAGGCAAACTGCAGCTGTTAAAGTTCAAATATATTCAGATTCCCATGATTCTCCCTCGGCCCAAGGCACTTTCAACGTAAATGGGAGAAAGCAAGGGAGCTGTACGCTCCACCCTAGCCTTTCAAAAAACCAGACTTTGGGCAGTGCATACTGCAAATCATGTGTTGAGATAAGCAGCTATCACATCAGCCTGTCTTGCTTTAGCCCATCACAAAGACAGACACCAAAATCCAGCTTTAAGCTCAGATTTCAAACATTAAAGAAAGAGAGGAAGGTCAAATAAAATAAAATCTACTGGAAGATAATCCTCAATTAGCTGAGAACATTTGTTCAAGAGGTACAAGAAAACAGCTAATCAGGACATAAGATTAGAGCAAAAGTCTGCTGCTGCAACAAGGAACTCACCTCTTCAAAACTGTCAATCATGAAGAATATGTTGGGGTAGCTGATCTTTGACTCCTCTCCTTTGCTGTCCATTGGGTGTTTGCTAGGAGATGCAAACACTTGCTGAGAAAGAGATGGAAAGAAAACAAACCATCTTCTCAGTTAAACATGCTCAGGGATAGACGCACTGAACACAAGGCAAGCAATTCCGCAGTCCAATGCTGGGGAGGAATAACCCCATGCATCAGTACAGGTTGGGGGCCGACCTCCTGGAGAGCAGCTCTGTGGAAAGGGACCTGGGAGTCCTGGTGGACAACAGGATGACCATGCGCCAGCAATGTGCCCTGGCGGCCAAGAGGGCCAATGGCATCCTGGGGTGCATCAAAAGGAGTGTGGCCAGCAGGTCGAGGGAGGTCATCCTCCCCCTCTACTCTGCCCTGGTGAGCCGCATCTGGAATACTGCGTCCAGTTCTGGGCTCCCCAGTTCAAGAAGGACAGGGATCTGCTGGAGAGGGTCCAGCAAAGGGCTACAAAGATGATTAGGGGATTGGAACATCTTTCATATGAGGAAAGGCTGAGGGCTTTGGGTCTCTTTAGTCTGGAGAAAAGAAGATTGAGGGGGGATCTTATTAATGCTTTCAAATACTTGAAGGGAGGATGCCAGGGGGATGGGAGCAGTCTTTTTTCAGTGGTGCCTATTGATAGGACGAGGGGTAATGGGCACAAACTTGAACATAGGAAGTTCCATCTTAACATGAGGAGGAACTTCTTTACTTTGAGGGTGGTGGAGCACTGGAACAGGCTGCCCAGAGAGGTTGTGGAGTCTCCCACTCTGGAGACATTCAAAACCCGCCTGGACGCTGTCCTGTGCAACCTGTTGTAGGTGACCCTGCTCTGGCGGGGGGGTTGGACTAGGTGATCTCCAGAGGTCCCTTCCAACCCTGACGATTCTGTGATTCTGCTCAGTCAGACAACATTTTCACATTCACTAGAGACGCTGTACATCCAGCAGGCAAGGCTGAGCCGGTTTCTGACTACAGCCTGCTTTGCAATAATGACAGCACTTGTGAAATCCTTGCCTTTTCACATGCAAGTTATCAAATACTAGTTGCTCCACAGTAAACGTCCCTGTGCATACCTGACCTTTCACCATCCTACAGTACAGCTAAGGTACCTTTTCACTAACAGAGAAAACAGCCTTGAGCTGCCTTTACATTGATGCAACATGCTATAAAGTAAAAGCGCACACAGCAAGAAAGTTACTGTGGAGTAGCTGACCTAAACGTTGTTTGTTTGTACAGTTAATTTCATTGTTATTGGTTGCTTAGTACCATGATAAGATCAACATCACTCAGTACATGGCCCTCAGGAGGACAAGCACGTGATTTCTCATATTCATCTTCCGCTTCTGTTTCTTTCTCTGTCCACTGTGCTTCCTCTTGCACATTCCTCCCTCTGAAGCAGTTCTTGAACTCTTTCGGTCACTTCAGTCCTCAAAATAACCAATGTTTAAATAGCAAAAGGCTTTCGATTTTATCATTCCAACAAGATTAACAAGCAGGTAAGGAGGGAGAAGAATTCATACTGAGTAGCTTTCTTTGCTTCCACCTCTGTTTACAAAGCTTTGAATTAAAGAAACCTGTCAAATCTTAGCCTGCTGTGAATGTGTTGAAAGCTCTGAATCTGCCCAGATTGTCAGGCTTGTGATATTCTTGCTACAAACCATTCAACGTGAAATATGACTACGGGTGGGATATTATTCACAAGAGGGTTGCTTTTCCTTATTTGTACTTTTGAAGCCTACATGCAGATTTAAATACAGATTATTAAAAAGAAAGTTTGCTTCATGACAAGGAACAACATTAGAAAGTAACAAGACTCCTCAAAGATGATGCTTGCACCAATGCCTGAAACAAGGACAACTTCCAGCCATCCTTGTTCTTAAGCCATCCGATGTAAAGCAAAAACACCCCCCAAACTCAACTCCAGCCAGACACACCTGGGGAAAATACAGTTTGTAGAGATCTTATTGTCAAGCCAGCAGAGGAACAGTGTAGTCTGCAAAATAATTTAGGGGAAAGTCAACCTTTTTTACATTGGTTTTGTGCCTTCGGTACTCTATTGGGTATGAACACAGTCGCTTGTCATAGGTCTGGAGTAGCGCAGCAAGTCCGATACCTGAATAGGGCTTCTACCTATTCAACATCTGGCTGCACACTGACAGGATAATACATGCTTTCTAAACAAAGAACCACCAGAGCAGTAATATAGATCCCAAAAATTTGGCTTTTGTTCATTTAAAACTAAAAGCCTCAATGGTGCATGTTACAATGAAATGCCCTACTGCAAATGTGCTTTCCGCAGCGTACAGAATTGCTTCTCCTCTCTCCATAGATCAACTTCATGATGTTGAAATGTTACTAGTATGTACTGGTAAGTTTTAATGTGTGCTGAAGCTCTCCTAGAAAAGGGGAGACAAAGCAAAAATGTATAAGCAGTCTGACAGTATGAGCCTCTAGGAATGAGGAACAGAAAATCCCCTCCGTATTCTGAACACTGCTAACACACAGTGAGGGCAGGTCTCATCTTCATCTTCCTAGTTTTCAAACCTGCATGCATTATTTACAGATTTTCTCAAAATAATTTTGCAGAAGTTAACTCAGGGTGAAATTTGGACTAGCAAACAGTGGAAAAAGCAATGAGAAATAAAAGGCTTACAACAGTGTAATGTGGTGTCTCAGCAGCACCAGAAGGGAATTACGCACCTAACTAATGCAAATCACAAATACAGTAATCAGTGTTGCTAGAATTGTTTGTAGGCAAAGCAGTAATTGTTTTAAAATGGTAAAACAAAATTAAAGAGCATTGGTTTATTTTAGGTAGAGCCATGCAAGCAGCTGAACGACCTTAAGGAACGGAAATGTTCGCGAGAAACAGCCTTTTAATGGCAACAGGAGCCTTTTAAAAAATAATTTCTGCCAACTAGGAGAAGTTGTTGCAAGATCTGCTGGAAACTGAGTGAAGACGTCTGGGGTTTCTTGTTCCTATCCCCTCCATGCTTATTATTCAGTCTCCTCCATTATGCTAACCCCTGGATTAACCGCATGCTGCACACAAGCAAGTGATAAAAGCCTTTGGTGTGGAGATGGAAGGAATAAGCAGTTTAAGAAACAAGAAAACAATAAAAAGATAAACTGGTAATCAGTAAATTGTCCACCATTTAACAGCCCTACATTACAGATTTACCCCAAAGGCTTCTCATAACGCAGGTCTCATACAATTTCAGGTTTACCCTCAGATTGGTTAACAGTTGGGCATACTCCCTCGCAGCACACCCACCTCAAATCCAGTAGGCAAACGTATATATCTTGAAAGCATGCGGAGGTCTTTACAACTTTTTGAAAGAGGCTATAAAGAACATTTAGATCTCACATTTAGCTGACTGGCAGGAAATGTCACTAGACAAAAACTCAAGATACTTCACAAGGATGCATCTGTCGGAGCACAGCCCGAGAACCACTGCCCTGGTTTTGATACAGTTGTGCAGATTAGGTAATAATGAATGCCAACCTCTTATTCACAGTAATAACAGGGTAATCTCACCTGAGACTTCTTTTTGTGAATGTGAATATCTCCTCCATCGGAGCGTGTGCACACAGCACATGTCACCACATAATCCAGCTAAAACAGGGCACCAGATAGAGAAATAAAGGTTTAGAATTAGAAAAACAAAAACATTCATGTGCATGAAGCAGAACACATTCTGTCTTCACTTTTCTAGCTGTCTGGCTAAAAAGTAAGATGGTTTGGTATTGTAGTTTTCTTTATTCTCTATTATACTGAAACTCCTACAATTTTCAAGCCTGCGTGTTTATTAACTTGATACTGAAAGCTTTTGCAAAGATGCTTGCTGAGGTGCACAACCTATGAGTAAAGAAACTCCTGTCAATATTGTTTAACACTGGTCACCTGGAGGAATAAGCATGACATACACACAAGCACATTTTAAGGTAGAAATGGAAAAGATATCCTCCTTTTGAAAAGGGAAAAAATAGAAACACTAATGAACACAAGCAACACACCAGAGAGGTCACAAACCATTAACATAGCCTGCCAAACAACCTGAAAAAACTTGTGGACAGCAATGCCCAGCTGTAACAGCATCTCTGGATTCTGACTGCATTCTGGTTTTATTCAGCATCAAATAAAGGCAGAAACTGCTCTCTGCAGCGAATTCTGCAACGAGACTTTTGGGAGGAAGGAGAGAGAATGAAAACAATTTATTTTCCAGGATGTGCGCAATGAGCCAGCAGTCTCTTATTCCGAGATCATAATCAACAAAACTTTTAAGGGATCTTGAATGACTCTAGTAATGTTCAGCTTCCCTAAGCACCAATGTAGCATACGCAATAACTGAACAACCTATGAGTTAATTAAACAAATAATTTGTGCTAGCTTCATGTTTCCACCACCAAAATAAAGTTATTAAAGTTCTGATGTCAAGAGCAGCAAAATCCCAGTACAATACATAACACCTTTACTTCATTTCCACTTCACAGTTCCCTCTGTTAGTTGCAGCAGTAGTGTGAACTCTAATGAAAATGTTGCTTGTCTAGCAGTCTCCTTCACTCTCAGAAACTATTAAACTTGACAAAGACTTCTATTTTGCAAAACTTCGTTACAGAGCATAAAATTCAGCCCAGCTTCCCTGGGTATATTTAAAGTTTTTTGACAAAAGCTATTAGGACTCTACTGAAAATATAATAAATGTCTCAGTTTATGTTCATTTAGACTCTGAAAGGCAAAATTAAAATCATGTTCTCTTTATATCCTCCAGAAGTGTTCAAATCCCCCAAGCTAGGGAGAAAAAGGGACAGATCAAAGCCTTCCTCTAAACCTCTCTAGCATAAACAGCCCATGAAAATCACAAGCACCACTGTTACCTTCTGTAGAATGAGGTTCAAGTAGACGCTCTCTTCCCAGTCAATGTCGGGGTCTCCCAGGCCAGGAAGTTTCTTAGAATCTCTCCGGTAAACTTCAACTTCAACCTGCTAAGAAAATATAATATTTCCTTGAAAAGTATTACCTAAAGGTACCTATACGCGTACATAAAACTGACACCAGAAGCTACATGTTGTGTAGTTTCTTGCTGTATTTTTCTGTCAGGATCGGATTTTGTTGACTGTGTAAAGTCAGCCCTCACGGAAGGCTTTGCATGGAAGACGTCAAGCTGGGGGGACAGAGGATGTGAGGGAGAACAGGTGAGAAAGGCAGGTCTGTGCAGGGGAATCTCAGCTTTGGACAGCAGCTTCATTTATTCCTTACGATGGGTGTGTTTTAGCAAAAATGAAATAAGTAAAATTTTCCATTCACACACGTATGTACTTCTCTTAACACAACCCCTTGGAACCAAACATGTCACCAAACTAATGCTCAACATCGTCTAGCCGGTAGCTGTTGCTTGTTCCTAGGGGCAGCAGGAGACTCTGGGAAGATGAAGTCCACTAATTAATGCCTCACAGATGATATTTTGGTAACCCCTCTTCTAAATGTTTCACACTGACAGTACTTACTGGACCCCGCTACATGTGAGATTTTCAGTGTACTAAAACCAAGCCAATGAAAAATTCCATATAATCACAGAAAGCAGAAACAACTCCATCAGTGCTAACATACTGAAGCAACTGAGATAAATATAAAACTTGACTTAACATAGAGTTAAACAGTAGTTTGACACTTTACAAAAAAACCTGCAGCACAGCTTCACCACTGACCTGGTGTGTAACACAAAACAGGGTGACAAGCAGCACACTTAACAGATGTCAAAGCTATGCACTGCCTTGACAGAATACTTGGAAAAGCATTTTTTTTCTCTTTGTTCTCTTTGTCAAGCGTCTTTTTGGTTAACACAGTAACATACTTCAACAAGATGTTTAAGAAATATTTGGAATATTGTGACTAGTTGATACCTCTGCAAACATGGCAATTCATGAACCTTTTTTTGCTTTGGTTGGGACAAAGAAGGGTAGAGCTGATTTATCAGAAAACAGAGATTGTCATAAAAGTCAGAATATATGAATATAATCAAACGGAGTAAGATTAAGCCCTATAGTAACTGTATTTATTTCAACTCCTCTGGGAAGCATAAAGCTACAAGATCGAAATATAGCGAGCAGCAGTGAAACAGTACAATATGTCAGGACTGACACCATCGTTACATAACGTGAAAGCTGAATGCACTGTTTTCTTTTTTTTTTTACTTACAAATATCTTTTTAAAACTCCTATAGACTCATTTATGATTCCCTTGTTTTGTTTTTATTTCTTCTAAAGCTCCTAAGCATGAATTTTTCTATTGGCAAGATAATCACACAAACTAACGAGAGTAAAAATTGTAAAAAACTAGGAGCAGCTGATGGAAATAATCTAATTTAAATTCATCTCTAAATAAACAAAGGTGATATTTGCACTTTCGTGCCTAAAAGCACAGAAACATCACATTCGCAAGATTCCAGAAATACCCTTTGAAACAAAAGCCATCCTGTCTCTGAAGGAAGGACGCAGGGAGAGGACTGGGTGAAGGCAGGACTGAGTAACTGTGGGGTAAAACTCCAGCTCTAATGCGTGCCAGGGTGAGAGAGCTCCAGGGCTCGGCAGGCACCACCTCAGTCTCTTCAGCCTCCATATCCACGGAGCCTTTATCCAGGCAGAGTTTAATCATCTCTTAATGATAAAGTTTAAACCTCCCTTTGCAGAAGTCAGCCACTAACGTTTTCTGCTGGTGAAATTAATTCATGCACTGAACTACTTCTCCCCAGCAATTACAAAGCCATTGCACAACTCTTTTACAGAATGCCCCCCCCAACCCTGTCACAGATAATGACAGAAAAAGGGCCTCTTTTTAATCAGTTCTTCCCTAACCACTAATTTCAGGTAGGATTCCTGGGCAGTACAACCTGTGGGTCAGGGCACGGTTGGATCACCATGAATCACTGCCACGGCTGTTCCCTGAGCCAAGTGCTTAAGCCACACTGTATTCCAAAGGAATTTGATTCAGGGAATTCTTTTTTTTCTTTTTCCAGGCAATAAATACAGATCTCTGTTCAACAGGTCAAACCAGGCAGGACAGAAATGACCTCTTCCCAGAGACAAAGGAGCCATCAGCACCCAGAAGCAATAAAAGAAACACTTGTCCAACCCCAGAAAGACAGAAAATGGACTTCCAAATGCTCTGCACGGTGCTGGCATCTGTTGGACATGAGCTCCTGCTCAGGTAAGCTTCCTCGGTGAGCATCAGGAGCACAAACTAGCCCTACCCAGCACTAGGGCAGTAGTTACACCCAGCAGCAAGCCAGTAGTTTCCCATGCCTTACTTTCCACACCACCGAAGAAGGATCTACTTTATAAAACGCAATGATCTCTCACCAGGGTGCTATAACGAGCAGCACCACCACTCCCTGTCTGACTGGCAACACACTTCACAGTGCAGGCAACCGAATTACAAGTCACTTTTGAAAAAAATCTCACCCCTTATTTCGAACACCTCTATCTGCAACAGCTCCTTTACTAATTTCTAAACAATTCTTCCAGAAATAGCAAAAAGCCATCTCGACATAAAGCAAAGTACTAAATCTGGGTTGGCCAAAACAAACAACGTTTTCCAGGGGCTCAGTTTCCCATGCAAGTGCCGTCACAAATTAATCTCAACTACCCTCTACTGCCACGGTGCTGCACATGTGAAGGTGGCCACGAAGTATTATGTGAAATAAATCAACAGGCTCAGTTCAGCTCCTAGCAAATGATCCTGTTGTCACCAGCTGTCCGTGGTTTAGGCCAAATCGGCCACTGGGGATGTGGGGGACCCCAGATGGAACCGACAGATGATCCCCTCTACCCCTCTTCAAAAAAGAGAGGCAGAGGAGGGAAAAAGAGACTTAAGAGTTTAGAAGAAACTACTTTAATGAGATATTAATAATAACATACAAGAAAATAATGAAATATATACAAAACCGTATCAAGCTCCCAGGATGACAATCACAACACCGGCTGGCACTGGGGCAGTCCCAGGCTGGACTCAGTGGCAGACGGGAACTGGATTCTGGGTCTGCCTTCAGGATCGGGACCAAAGGCAGACGATTGAAGTGAAGAGAGCGAGAGAGCGAAAGAGCAAGAGAGCAGAAAAATAGAGCGAGAGAGCGAGAGGGATCTGACCCCCAGCTTTTATACTGAGCATGATGCAGATGGGACGGAATACCCCGTTCGTCAGTTTTGGGTCACCCGGCCTGTCCACTCCTCCCCACAGATGGGACCCCACTGCGCTTTTCTGCTTCCGACCCTCCAACGTGGCAAACAACAAAGTTGGTTGGCCTTGGCTGTTACAGTGATAAGTATAAGCAAGAGCCTCTCCCACATACCATGCCTGGACATCAGCTATAAACATTGGTCTTATCACTCTGAGAGTGAACATTGTCTGCACCACATGCTGTTAATTTCAGCAGTTAGAAGAGGCCCAGCTAAGCACACAGAATCACAGAATCACAGAACAGTCAGGGTTGGAAGGGACCTCTGGAGATCATCTAGTCCAAGCCCCCCACCAGAGCAGGGTCACCTACAACAGGTTGCACAGGACAGCGTCCAGGTGGGTTTTGANGTTTGTGCCCATTACCCCTCGTCCTATCAATGGGCACCACTGAAAAAAGACTGCTCCCATCCCCCTGGCATCCTCCCTTCAAGTATTTGAAAGCATTAACAAGATCCCCCCTCAATCTTCTTTTCTCTAGACTAAAGAGACCCAAAGCCCTCAGCCTTTCCTCATATGAAAGATGTTCCAATCCCCTAATCATCTTTGTAGCCCTTTGCTGGACCCTCTCCAGCAGATCCCTGTCCTTCTTGAACTGGGGAGCCCAGAACTGGACGCAGTATTCCAGATGCGGCCTCACCAGGGCAGAGCAGCGAAGTTACTGAACAAAATTGGTCCAGTTTTACCTCAAACCAGGACACCAGCACACTGTGCAGTCTCAGGCAGGACCAAAGATGTAAGAAAGACTGGGGCTGACTCCATTTGGGACCCGCAGCCACCTGCTCAGCATTAGCCAATAAAGGAGGCACGCAAATCAATCAGTAAAAATAATAAAAGAACCCAAACCAACGCCCCTCACAACAAAGGGCTTTAAACGCAAACTTTCTCCATTTCATACACGTCAATCACTATTGTTCACAATCAGCAATCTAAACTCCTTGGAAGGCTGACCTAATTTGTCCACGTCCCTAGGAAGCTCGTTCAACATCTGTACTCTTATCTTCCTGGTACTACGTATAAACGGCATATACGCCAAGAACGTAAAATCAAAACCTGAAGCCTCAGAAAGCCCCATGATTCAGGTTCCTTATATGCAAAAGAACTGCAGTTGTAAGATGACATAAATAGTGCAGAAGTAGTTATCTTTTAACTGTCAAGAGGTTTTCTTCATTGAACTCCAAATCCAAAAATCAAGTGGTAAGTATTAACCTTTTATATTTGAGTGAATCATTTCAAGTGAATGTAGGCATTTGGGGTTGACAGCACGGGGAACAGAAGACCAGCACGTTTCCTCTTCTGATCTCTGAGGGCTCGGACAAACAGGAGTCCCCTCAAAATCACGATGAGTTCCCAGAAACCATTACGTGAGTTTAGGTTAAGGCAGTGTTGGCAGCGCTGAGCACAGGGCTTCCTAAATGAAGAGAAACACCTACCTTGCAGAAGTGTTGCCTTGTATTTACATAGAAATCACATGGTAAATATGAGCCTAATTTTTTATATCCACAAAATAATATATATAATATAAAAAAATGATATAATGTCTTAGTATAATGCATGCTTTTCATCAGAACACCATTTTGTGATATTCTAGGCTTAGTTCATGTTGTCATGTTTGGCCTTCCAGAGTTAAGTAATGACACGGGCTAGAGAACATGCTGGATTTCAGACAGCTGAGTCCTCCCAAGAAAACAAGTCTGCCTCAACCGGGGATCCAGAAGACACTGGGGCTTTTTCCAGGTCTGCTGCTGATTCACTTGGCCGTATCTCACCTCTATGCTTGTTCATCTGACTTTAGATTAGATGTGCCTTCCTGCAAGTGTGAAAATTTATTAATAGAAAGAACTACGTAAACACTAATTATTTATTCCCAGTGAAATCCAACAGCCCACCTGGATATTTCCTCATTCAAGTCAAGATGATGACCCTTCCACAGTTTTAGCAAGCCAAAATCCATTATGCCACCTTTATAAAGTTTTCACAGGGGCTGCCAAGCTAAGGCTAGAAAGGAAAATTACATCAGCTTGGCTGGCCACCTACGTGTCACAGACATTTTTACCCTGTTACTTCTTCACAAAGCCCAGTTAATCACATTTGACTAGACAGTGCCTGGGAAAATACTTTATTTTGAGAACTCATTCCAATGATTAATCATCATCTTGGCTGAAAACGTGCAACTTCATTTAATTCAGCGGCTTTCCTTTTGCCAGCCTCTGGTTCTTGTCATGCCTATTTCCACTATATTAAGAAGCTCTTTAATACTCAGTTTTTGTGGGGTGGGTTTTTCTAATTTTTTTTTTTTTTTTAATTTGTTAACCTTCAGATAAACCAGACAGAATTCCTTTAGGAGGTCTCATAGCAGGGCAGCTCTGCAGATCTTGTGCTCCTTTTGCATCCTTTCAGTATTTCACCAGTATTGAAGTTTTCTGGTACTAGGCACAGCACTGGTGTACACATTGTTACTGCTCCCTCAGGATTGCAATTCTTCTGCACAGCAACATGATTGCATGCTAAATAACTTACATTCTGTGCCTTGCCTGTCCTTTCTAAAGCCTGCGCGCAGGCCTGGCACTGAAGTATTGAACTACACTAACAAACGGATCCACATTTCCCAGCAATTAGGCTGCGGAGTCCGATGGTCAAGCCCTTATTGTAATTCATGCAGCACCAATGTGCACCACCTGCAAATCTGAATCCACTGGAGTATTATAATCCCAGTTGCTGGTCTCTGCAGAGCCCCTTTACTAACACCTCCAACCAACGTCGTTTCCCCCTTTGACCGCTCCATTTTGCCACTCCTGCTAGCCAGGACCCCCATGGTCACCCTGCTTTTCCACAGCCTGTTTCTTTTCAACGCATGGTGAATGTTCTGGGTACCTTCTGACACAGCTCTCGCACACCAGTCAAGCTATGGTCCATCTTTAGGACTTCATGGGCTTCTGTGCCGCAATGTCTGGAGCGACACCAGAGGTCCTGGAGAGCCCCACAGCTACTCACACCCACAACACACATTATTACTGAAACTGTTGGCAGGAGCTATCACTTGCACAAAAAGAACACCGTAAGTGCAATGGAGCAAAGCATCTATTAACATTAGTGTATTTTATTCACTGAAATATGCCTTCTGGAGATGTATATATTGTGGACTGGTTATCTTTACAAAAAGAACTGAAGTCATACAAAATCACAGATCTTGTACTGGAAGCCAGTACAACACATACGTTAGCTGTATAGTTACAGAGAGCTGGAACATTTTTAACATAACACCAAGAAAAAAACATCTGAGATCCCAGTCTAGGTTTAAAACCTTTGTGATAAACTGGGTACTTTTTCCATCATGCCTATTTGCTTCCCAAAACTTCCTGCATATGCTTTATCTTTTTTTATTGATATTGATAATATGAATACTATGACATTTAGCACNTTCCCAAGGCATCAGAACTGTTTGATGAAACCCATGTGAATCGAAAATCATCTTGTTTGCAAAGCTCAGTGCATAAGCCTTTGAAAAACTCTTGAGAAGAAGTCTACAATCAAAATCAATACAGGCTGTCAGCTGGCCAGCACAGAAAGAATGGGGTCATAAGAACAGGGTTTACAAGGAGCACTATTTTGTTATATTCAGAAACCATCCAGAAAAAGAAGATTCTAGTTTTCTGTTAAAGAGAAGTCTAACGGGATTACAGGTCTATCTAGTGGTAGCACCACTTTTCAGTTTTTTTTCAGGCCACATTCACTAAAAAAACAGTAAAGGGAAGGGGGTTGAACATGAAAAGGGAGAGGAAGAAGATACAGTGAAAAAAATTCAAGACTTTATCCACCATACAAGTTCAGTGAGGAAATACTCCTACTGTCTCCAGAGGCAGCCACAATATGGAAACCGAAATTTGATTTTTAGGATTTTACATTGACAGGTTTGGTTCAAAAGATCAGGAAAAATCAGCAAAAGAAAAAAGGTTATTTCAAAAACTGGTCCATCTTCTACAAAACCAGAATTATCCCCCAGCACGTTCTCACCAGTGCACAGTTTTAAAAGCCCCCATCACACACTGCATCCAACAATTGCGAGGCCCAGTGGCTTTCAACATTAGAAGCATCTTTCTCACAGTTATCCAAGTATTTCCTCTTACCAGTCTTCCTTGTAGCACAAAGCTGTAATTCCAAAATGGTATCTTAAATAGTGACTAAATTAAATGGTCTTTCTAAATTCACTGACCAAAGGAACTAATGTCCTTCAATCCTGTGCTTCAGATCCACCCCCAAACACAGTCCTAGTTTGTTCTGCTCTTTCCTTGTGCATTATCTGCCAGCCTCTTGTTTTACTTCCTCCCACTTTTCAACAATCTCTTTTCAGCACTGATACACCTTTAAGTAAACAGTGTAACCCAGATGGACATTAATGGAGCAAATTGCTATTACCAGCAGCATAGCATGCCTCCATTTTCTAGACAACACTTTACACCTAATATTTTGTACCTCCACAGGCACTTATTTAAGCACCTAATCATATAGCTGGGATTTTTGTGAGGAATCCTGACCCCTCACACTCGCAACTAAACCTACGGCAGTAGGAACCCAGATAGCTTTGGTATCGATACCTACATAGCTGCAACGGCACGAGCCTGGCACAAGTCAGCAACTCAAGCTGTTAGGTAGGCTTTCTTGTTCCGTTTAAGCAGCTTCACACGCAGCAGCAGAACCACGGCATGAAGTTGGAAGTAAGGAGCTGTTTCAGAGCCTGCAGGCAGGCAAAGACACACACATCCAGACCCTCTCCAAGCAGAAGTGTTGGTTCTCCACAGGAGACAGAGCATCAGAAGAGCCTGTCCGCACACGTGTGATACTCAGCTGCTTTCGTATCAGACTCCTATGTAATCGATACATACCACGCTTCACACAGCACAAGGCATTTGGTTATAAATTTGGGACAGTGAAAGAAGATACATTTTACCAGTATAAAAAAAAAACCCACAATAAAACTTTTCTCTTAGGGGAATAAAAGACGTCTTTAAATGTTTTCTCTAACTTTTTTTGAAGTAAAACAAAGAAGTGCTGCTAAAATGCTAAAAAACAGTCATCAAACAATGTCAGGACAAAAATAAATTATAGTTAACTATAGCCGCAATGTTAATGTAATTGTAGTTATATTCCCAAGCTGGGCAGAACATTAAAACCCATTTTCTTTCTGGATCCTTTGAACATGTACAAATAACTTGAAACACTTCATACAGCACCAATAGTGCTACTATAGCAAGACAGCTTATGGATGTGAGGGAGAGAGAATTTGCGACTACAGCAGCTTTCTATTAGAACCAACTGGTTAGACAACACAAACAAACATCGGGCCATAAGCAGTCATCTTTTACTCCTTTCGCCACCAAAACTAACCTTTTTTTCCCCAACCTACACAAAGACATCAATTCTCACTCCCAAACCTCAGCTCTCCAATAACCCGAAAATACAGTGCCTTCAACAGATTCTCAAAACTCAATATACTTATGGACTTCTGCATCATCTCCAAGACTAATGTCACCAAGGCTGTCATTGACACAAATCCATTTTGGAGGCAGCAATCAAGCTGTGATAAGCTTGTAGAACACTTAGAAGAGTCCTAAAAAAGGCATTAAGAGAAAAATCCAGGTCCTCTGATAGAAGTGGACCTCTATTAGAATGCAAATTATAAAGGGCATTCGCTTTCTATGTTTTACTTCCCTGTAACTCTGAAATACTTCAAATCCCAGTAGGCTTGCTCCTAACAATGTTAAGTGAAAGAAAAAAAATAATACACCTGCACCCCCTTACAACTTTCAGAATATTATTTAATTTAAAGATGTAGCAACCCTAAGTTTTCAGTCAGCCTCGCAAATGTTTCAAGCTAATTTAATACACTGGTGATGGGAAAAGGAAGGGCTATATTGATTTCTGCATCTAAAAAAAAAAAAAAGTCAATAAGCCTCGTGACCCTGATTTAATGCAGAACACTCTATCCTGGTCTGAGCATTTTATGGTATTTTTAACAGCAGTTGTCAGGTCTGAGATTAGCAGATATTAGAAGGTAGATTCAGTCCAAGTCAAAGCTACCCAGTACCTGAAGAGGGTTTGTGTGCAGTCATTCCTGTTCATCTTGCTCTTGGGGAGGGGGTGGGGGTTATTCATAAAAAAAGGAAACATGAAAAATAAGACTGCTGCCTGAAACCCATCGGCAATACAGATCTGCATGACAAATACTGAAATCTTTGCAATGTCTCTGGCCTTAGCACCTCCTCCAGCTCATTGGAGTAAGGCTGGCTGCAGAGAGACTAACCTGCCAAACACATCCAAACTTTCCCTACAGTGTGGAGCTGCCATTACAGCAGCGTTCACTTTTCTTTGGGCTGAAATTGCCCACCTCCAGACCGCTGAGATGCAGGTCACTCCTTGCTTCCTTGTCTAGAACGTATCAACATGATGCAATTCAGAAGGAAAAGACAGTATCTCAGGAGCTGCCAGGACTCTTTGGCGCAGAAATAGGGCATTTTCTCAGAACAAGAAATCACCACTAATGACATGGAGGTCACTACTTTAATCTCCAAAGACTTTTGCCTCACATGTATTTAACAAGCTGGGAGAAGTCGGAATAACAGAGACCTGTATATGAAGCAGTGTTTTTGTGGTTTGTAATAGGCTGCCAAGCATTGTTGTAGAATATACACCCGATAAGACAATATGAACTGATCCAACCAAGTCACCCATGAAAATCCATCTGCTCGCTCATCCGCTCAGCATTGACAGACCTCTCTCTATTAAATGGGAAGAAAATCAAAGAAGTCTGGTATTTTCTGGAGCACGCAGAGAAGCCCTATGGGAAGGGTGCATCCCCAGTCCTGTCACACAGAGAAGCTGCAGAAGGGACAATGACACTGACAACAGACTATGTTATAAGCCTTGCCTAGAATATTTATATCCAAGATAATATTTAAAAGGGGACAACTGTATTTAACAATACAACAATGTACTAAAATGAAAAAGAAAGATTCAGATATCATACGAAGCTTTCTTCTTAGGATTAGGCCTACTGTAATTTTTTAGTGGCAGTAACTGTAAAGGACAAGAAAAAGAAAGCCCTCCAAAACAAAATTCCAATTCCCTTTTCCCAGATACTATTAATTATTCAGAAGTTGCACCTGATCCTCCTGGAACGCGCTCTGGAGCCCACATAAAGGCAGCATAATGCCCAGTAGCTATGGCAACTTGACACCCACCTTAGCTATAAAGCTGAAACAAAGCCCACTGCAATAATGCGACTGTAAACTGTTTTAGGCAAGATGCAAAGTTCAGCTACAGAGAAAACCACCCCTTTTCTAAAAATCTGCTTCACTATTAATTACTCGGAACTCTCTCGCCCCAACTAATTTGGTATAATCAAAAGCCAAACCAACAGAAAGAGCAGTGGATGATCTAAAAAAGCTGACTAATTTCTAGTGTCTCTGGATAAATCAGAACAGCAAGCAGGTATCTCAGACTCCAGTGTCTTGCAGAGGTTCTTTCAAAGGTCCAAATGGAACAAGTTGGTGCCCAACAGCACTTGCTCATCTTTTCTGTGAAGCGATTACCCAGGAGAATCTATTCATAGCTTTGGACTCCCTCTTCCTTTTGTTGGCATGATAAACGCTGGCTGACTGTAACTTCTCCTACTCATTCATGACCTACAGGTGAGAAATTTTGCAGCCCAGATCTTCCCAAAAGGTAGTATTTATGCCCAACTTCTGCCAACATCACGCTGACGTTTAGCTTCAACACTAAACTTGAAAGATTTACTGCAACTGCTACACGTATGTGTAGGCAAGGACGTGGGAAGGTGTTTGCAGGTGGAATAAGAGCCTTGGAGAATGGCAGTGGATTGTTCTCTTTCATCACTCAAGTTGCAGGATGGCTGACGACACATGAAAGGTGTCGCTGCAACAGACACGATTCCTACTCAGGCCCATACTAATCAGGCACTGGCGGTTCACAGGCAGCTACCAGCAAACATGCTTTTTAAACTGAAACATAAACAAAAAATTCACTCTGTTCTGTCACACATCTGTAAATGGGAGACCCATTCAAGTCAAAATCATTCAGACTAGGTTGCAAGAATAGTTGCAATATTTCCTATCCTGAAGAAGCTGTGTCAGTTTAAATAAGCAGAACTTCTTGCAAAAGGTCTTTTCCCTTCCTGTCCTCTTTCTCACATCTCTTGTGTGTATTTAGGACTTCACAACAGCAACAATGACCTCATGTGAATGTGTGATTACCAGACAGATGTCATCTTAGAGCAAACCAACTATATGCATAGAACGTTGCAGGGTTATGACATAATGGTGCATATGGGGAAAAACTCCACAACATCTGGTTTAAGAAAACAGGACTTACACAACTGAGTTCCTTCCTGCTCCCAGCCATCTTTCAAATGCGTTGGCCAACTTCAGGCAAACTTGACAGAGGTCTATCAGATCATACCATTGTGACAATCGGCAATCAGATACCCCCACGTTACTGCTGAAGAAGGGCCAGGGAAGCTCAGTCTTTTTTCAAACTTCTCAGCCACCGTTTGCCATGAACCACCCACAGCGCTGGCTACCTTTTGCACGGGTAGCAACCAAAAAAGAGACAGAAAGAGATCACACAAGGTAAAAGGCATGGGACATTGCTGGAGGGACACTGGGGACAGAGCAAGGAGGTGAGGGGCTTTAGTTTGAAGAGGTCCAGGGAATACTGCAGGAATGGAGACACAGCAGACAAAAAAGCAAGATTATTAGAGGTGCATTTTTACAAGGGATCAGACATATCCATAGGCCTGGCTATATTATACTGCAAATCACTGAATAGTTTATTCTACCCTTTATATTTAATGAGAATGAAATTATTCCCCACTGAAGTGAATGGCAAAATTCTCAGCAACTTTAGAGGGGCTGGGATTTCACCTCAAGATTTTCCAAGTATTTGTAACTTCTAAACGCACACCCCAAAGTAAATTGGACATTGGTGTATCTACAATAGTCTAGATCGAAATGTTTAAAAACTAGGCAAACCACTGTAACTATGATCAGATTCTAAAGAGGAATAATTAGACATAACATTCATTAATATGAAGATTCACCACACAGGACCTTTTCTTTTGGATCACAGTAATTTGCTGGACTTGTAGACCTCTTTGCAGTCCTATCATTAAAAGCCACAGACTTTATAAGGTTTATTAGTCTTCATGTAAGTAATATATAAAGCAAGAGTAATAATTATGAATAAGGTAATGAGTGATGAGGAAACTAAAAAGAAAACATCTGATTGTATGAAACATTTCTATTTGGTACAAAAATATAAAAGGAAGTAAAATATTGCATTATAAAAATTTAATTTATATTTTGTTGTCACTTGAAGACTCCGCTTGTAATTATGAAACTAGACAGATATGTTGGGGAAAGACAGACGTTGCAAGAAGAATCATTCGCATGATTTGCATGATACATACTATAATTTTTTTTATTCTCAAGGACTGATACTAGTCAAGAAGGTTAAAAAAGGCAGTGATTTAACCATATTTGATAAGGTTCAGCATGGTTCCCAAACACTTAAGTTCAGCTTTTATCAGACAAAAGCCAGAAGTACGCTTTCTTTTCATAGTTAATTTGGGATTTTAAAGAGAGAAGGACCTGGGGGTACTGGTCGACAGCCAGCTGAATATGAGCCAGCAGTGTGTCCAGGTGGCCAAGAAGGCCAACAATATCCTGGCTTGCATTAGAAATAGTATAGCCAACAGGACCAGGGAAGGGATCGTCCTGCTGTACTTGGCACTGATGAGGCCACACCTCGAGTACTGTGTTCAGTTTTGGACCCCTCACTACAAGAAAGACTGGAGCGTGTCCAGAGAAGGGCAACAAAGCTGGTGAGGGGTCTGGAGCACAAGTCTTATGAGGAGCGGCTGAGGGAACTGCGGTTTAGCTTGGAGAAAAGGAGGCTGAGGGGAGACCTTATTGCCCTCTACAACTACCTGAAAAGGGGTTGTAGCGAGGTGGGGGTCAGTCTCTTCTCCCAAGTAACAAGCGATAGGACAAGAAGAAATGGCCTCAAGTTGGGCCAGGGGAGGTTTAGATTAGATATTTGGAAAAATTTCTTCACAGAACGTGGTTTCAAGCATTGGAACAGGCTGCGCAGGGAAGTGGTGGAATTGCCATCCCTGGAGGTATTTAAAAGATGGGTAGATGTAGTGCTGAGGGATGTGGTTTAGTGGTAACTTGGCAGTGCTATGTTAACGGTTGGACTTTATCTTAAAGGTTTCTTCCAACCAAAAGGATTCTATGATCCTAAGATGAGTAGGCTGATTGTTCTGCCTTCTAACAATCAAACAGGACTTAAATCCTTAAGGGAATAAGATGATCATGAACTAGATGGCTTGGGAACGTTTTCTTATGCTAACCATGAGCTTTTAAGAAGAAAGCCTCGTACACCTGTGGAGAGCAAAGCAGGGCTCTGCTGTGCCTTGCCACATGGGTGCTTTGATTGTAGTGCTGCAGTGTTGTGTGAGACACTAGATAAAGGGAAGGGAGGACAGAAAAACCATCATGGATCATTATCTTAATTCGTAAAGAGGATTCTCCTGTCACATATTTTTCCATGCCCTTTTTTATCCCTTTTAAGTATTCTGAAGAATGAGGTTTCCAGTATTTCTGCTCAAGATTGTTCCTTGAACAAAGCTCTCAACAACATATGCTAATATCCTAATCTTGCACCACTCCATCACACAACCCTCTTGTACCTTCCATGGACTAATGCGCGGTAACGCTGAAAGGCTCAGGCTGGGGAGAACAGAGGAGACTGTACCCACAAACTGGTTGACTCACCACCTGTTCACTGAACAACCCCAGTTGCAGTCTAATCTTGAAAACAGCAAAGTCAACTCACACATAACCTTTATTCTCTACCAGTTCCTTTCTTCTTGATACTCAGTTCTGCAAAGCTATTCTCACTGCTCACATGGGTTTCAGTGCTACTGTAACTCCTTATAACCTGATCTTAACTCCTGTCATTTATTGATCTGGTTGCAGATGACGGCTTAATGGCGTAAGACTGCCCTAAACTCAACATTTTAGTTTACCTCATAGTGAGAAGTGCTTTGATTTGTGAAGTCCAGCCCTTGAAATTCAAGGTTAATTGCATTGCTCATTATTCCAACCCCTTTCAGAAAGGATAAGGCACCACTGTAAACATTACCCAACTTTGATCTGTTGGCATCCTCTCCTTTCACCCAGCTGCGCTTTTGGGGGAAGAACACACTTTGGTCTATGACCAGGTCTGAACTGAACAGTAAACTTGAAAAAGTGAGACCCCATTTATCTCTAATGAGACAAGAGTTAAAGGCATGCAGGGTGATCTATAGCATCAGTTGCCAGCTAGAAACAGTAGCTTCCTTCCTCTTCAAGGACAGGAAACATCCTCCTCTAACCTTTGCACTTCACCAATCTGTAGCAAAAAATACTGTTTGCCCCCCTCAGTTGAGGGCACACACCAAACACCAGGTTTTTCATATTCTGCACTGCCTTGAGATTGCGTTTTCTCACTGAATTCTCATTTTCTTTCTTCATTATTACATAAGTTTGTAGCTCAATATTAAAGAAATTACCTTAAAATTAATTATAGCTCTTGCAAAAGTAATTCTTAATCAATTCCTACCAAATGTATTCTGTTTTCTTCTTTTCAACAAGCACAAGACATTCCTTCTGGATTGGCAAGTCACAGTCAGAGAAAACAAAGATTTAACAAGCCTACACATCTAACTGTTTCCAGTGTCTGCATCTTGTACACCAAGAGGCAGAATCTGAAGTGATAAGAAGAACAAGTAAATTATAAGACTCAGAAAAGCTAATGGGACCCACAGAGTTAAAAGCTGGCTGAAACCAACCATAATGAAATTACTTATGTGAAAAGAAACCAAAAAGTCTAGTTCTGTCTTTGTAATTCCAGCAATAGCAAAAGAGGTATAAAAGATTAAAAATAAGGAGAGTGCAAGTTGTTCAAATTACTGGAACAGTCTGAATGTTTGATGAGCATCGTCAAACAAATGAGGGGAAAGCAACAACACGGACATCACAGGACACACAGGGTGTGGAAACTGTTTTCCTCCCGGCATAGCTCTGGCACCAAGAAAGCCATTGCAACTGTGGCTAAGCAAGACAAGGCTGAGAGTTAAAACATGCTGATCAGTATCAGCAAGAGGAGAAATCACTGTATTTGAGATACTGACAAAGCAATCCTAGCTGCTACCTGACACTTGTACTCTGTGAATCGCATCAGCTTTCATTCCCCAATTCAAATGCTCCATAAATCTGCTAAATCAGCTTACAAAAATCGAGAGGATAGATAAACGTGTGACTATTTAAGCACTATCAAATGTGACCCCCGACCACAGAGTAACTGGTATTTTCAGATCTAACAGGTTGCTCACTGTTACCTTATTCCTGTAATATTATTTACCAGCCTTCTGGAATTCCTCCCCAGAAAAGCACGAGTGCCTGAAGCAACACGTAGTGTGCCTCCTACAGAATACAGTCAGCAAAACAAGGAAAGGCACACTACATCAGTAACAAAGGCAGCAGACAAAGACACATGAGAAATAAGATTACAGAATGTTAATAAATCATTGTATTTCACACCATCTCTGTTGGATGTGGAAACACAAACTGGGTTACTGACCAGAAAACACAGGGGAACAAAAAACCCTGGTGGATAGAATACACAGTTGAGTTCTAATTACTAGTGTTATTAGAGACTTGATTACGATAATCCAGAGCTTCAGTTCAATTGCATATTAATTTCAACACTGAAACCAGGCATTTCCATACCTCGAATGAGCAAGCTGACACTGTGTAACCCACGGATCAAACACACTAAGCACTCTGCTGAACTAGTAGCCTGGGAAGGCTTTCAAGGAGCTCCAAGCAGACACTTTTACCTTTTCCCTTTTCCAGGGTGCGAAGTCCAGCCTAGCAGTGCTCTTCTGTCCNCAGATGGGGGAACTGGGTCTGGGCTTCTTTTCTTCCCCATGAACTTTCTCTCTGCTGCAGAGAATAGAGCACTGTCTGAGCCACATGACTCAGGGCTGCCACGTTTCAGTGCAATTCATATTAAATTCACTTCTGATCCTGGCTTTCTTGTCACTCTATTTGACTGCTTAAGGAGAGTTCTTCAGAGACTGGAAGCAATAAAAAGCAGTTCATTAGAAATGCCCCCACAGCCCACACCCCCTTCCTAAGTCAGGAGTTTACTGACTGTGATGCTGTGAAGATGTTTCAGCTTCATGCTTTGCCTCAAACACAAATTTACCCTGGAAATAGGACAGAATACAAAAGCATCTCCATCCCAAAGGCTCGTTAGGCTGCCAGGTATGTCACAAGCATACTCCAGGTCACAGATGGCCAGATCCAGTTCTGTGTGGGAAAGAGATGTTCTTGTCACACCCGTGGCAGTGTTCTCTTTGGTTTTGCAGTCTGTCACAGCACACATAGGAAATGGAGATGCTCTTGCAAAAAATAGCAGCTCCTTTACGTTCACGTTTTAGACAACCAAGCATAAGCAAAATACCATGAGGAAGCACAGGAAGTTCTGAGAGGGGTAATCGTAAAAGAAAAGCCAAATTTTTGCATTTAAGATGTTGAGCTCCTTACAGAAAATCATAATATCAATCTGACAATGCCAGTGTTCCTTTTCCATGTTTCAAAACGAGAGCAATGTGTTGATGCTGTCCTCTTGTGCAGAAGCCACTGTTCCTACTCACTGCAACACCTCCACAAACTTAGCACAACGGAAGGGTTGAGGCAGAGCAGCTGTCTGTCTGTACTGACTTGCACACGTTGCAATCATTGTTCCCACATACTATCCGTACACATGGAGAGAACTGATTCAGAAAAAAGATGCATTTTTGGCCATTTGTTTCTCTGTTGTATTCAGATGGTGACGTGGAACTGCCATGAAGTATACTGAACAGCTCTTCTGGAGACACCCTGTTTGCAAACAACATTTTTTTTAAAAAAAAAAAAAAAAAAAAAAAAAAGCACTGCTCTGAAAGGTACAACAGAGACAGCAACATTTCTGCTAGATGTGGAGTTCAGGTTGTCAAATCTTCCAGCCAGACAGATGGTGACAGTTAATTAGAGATTCAGCTATGAAAATCCTGTGATTTTCAGTGGGAGTCATGCGCCTAAAGTCATTTAGCTTTGGAAACTAACTGGTCTCCCACCACAGCCAGTATTTGTTGTGTCACAGGTACAGATGCACACAACTGTGTAAACCATGGCTCCTGTTCAGTTCTGTTTCTGACGCCGCAGCCACAACATCAGTAGCTTAAGCTTTTTGAAGACTTAACAGCCTGAATGACTACCCCATGCATTTGGCAGCAACTGTACCCCTCCACATTTACAGGATGCTGAAGAAAGCAGGACCTACTCCAAAATCCAGGCACGTTCAGAACATATACCAACAACATCTTTATCTTTTTTATTGCTTTTCCCTATAAATACAGCACCCTTTCCAGGTGACAAAGCACGATGCAAGGCTGAAGGGGTTAATACAACCTAGCTCTACTGGTCTGTTACTGAGGTTTTACCTTAGTTTCCCTACTCGGCAGTGGTCTCTGTTAACACAAAACCAGCATCTTTCATAGTTCCCTGAGAAAGTAAAGCTTCTCTCTACAGAAAGATCGGAAGCTTGCAGCTGTAACAAGCCATAAACCTTTATAAATGCCTTTTGCACTGGAAAGAGCCAGAGATATTAAATATTATCTAATACCTAATATCTAATAATAATAAATATAAATCTAATACCATTTCCAAATCAGAATCCCAAGTCCAACCACTTTAAGCATTTAAAGCTGTAGGTTTTGGCACTGTACAGGACCTTTTGTAAGTGAGGATCAGGGCTTACAAATGTAAGGTCCAGTAGGTCACATCAGCTGGTATGTGAGGCAGCAGCGAAGGTGTTTTGAGTCTTGACTTCATGGTGCATAAAGAGCAACAAGTAAAGGGATTCCACCTTAAAAAAAGCCTACAAAATCCCTTAACTTTGAGAAAAGGTATGCTCCACAGTGCCCTGCCTGCACAGATCCTGAGATGGGGTCTGTGGTTTTGCTTAAAGACATCGAGAGAAGTAATATCTCCAAAAATTGGCAAGAAAAACTGCAAGAGTGTTATTGCGACATGCCAAGGAAATAGAGTTGAACACATTTCTCTCAGATCCAAGAGCCCGTGTAATGGATATAGCCCAGAATCTGATATGGCAGTTCTGCCCATAGGCCTTTTTAAGAGCTTAATTGCTGTTTCACCCATACGTGTGCAGTTTAGAAATTGGTGGGGTGGAAAAGAGAGGCAAACAGAAAGTTGCTTAGACCAGAGGGTTTAATAAATTATCTACTTTGATAATTTATAAGCCCTTTTAAAATAAAATTTATGATAGTAGAGAAGTTAACCGGCATCACCTACTGATACACCAAATTGTGAGATTTATTACTTCAAGCTTCATCCAAAGCCCTTCTCATTCAGCCTTAAAATTGAGCAGAACCTCTAATCTTGATTCTATCCCATTTTTTCTGCTTCTCCTCTATTACACTTCAACTTAAAATCAAATGTTATTGCTGGCACTCTTCAGCACCAGTAAGAACAGAAAAAAACCCACAAGCAGGAGCGACTTGTAATCACACAGGATAGCCATCAAAACCCGCAAACTGTTTGATAACTTGCTTCTCATTGACATGAATCATCACACCATGGCATGCAAATGATGCAAACATGCTACATGAGGTCATCATCTCAGAAAACAAACATCACCATTGTTAACATTCAGACAAACAGTCCCTCCCCTCTCAATCCGGTTTTGTTGTCATTGTCATCAGTCCTACAGAAGATTACTGTGCTCAAATCTGTGCAGATCTTATTTTAATGAATATAAACTAGCGCTCTGAGATGTCATAGGACAACGATTCACCTCACACATCTCTGCCAGCATTCTTCAGTCACAACCGAGGACAGCCACGCAAATGCAGAGCAACTACATAGTGTCTATGGAAGAACTACAACGAACT
This sequence comes from Ibidorhyncha struthersii, assembly GCA_013398815.1. Taxonomy (NCBI): domain Eukaryota; kingdom Metazoa; phylum Chordata; class Aves; order Charadriiformes; family Charadriidae; genus Ibidorhyncha; species Ibidorhyncha struthersii. Next base: position 189,164 of record VZSZ01000627.1, read on the forward strand.
TGCTTAACTAGTATACCCAGCCTACAAAAAGACCCAACTTCTTCAGCAGCTCAAGGAACACCAAGGATTATAGAGCCCTGGGAGCAGCAGTGAGGGACTCTGCGCGCAGGTAGTTTTTTTCCATCAGTCCTCCCGGTCAAAGGGACGGAGGTTGATAGGGTCAGTTGAATCTGGCAAATCAACAAATGGCTACAGGACTGGTGCCACAGCCAAAGGTTTGGCTTCTTAGACCACGGGACTTGCTTTGAGAAACCTCATCTACTGGGGCCTGGTGGGGTCCATTTGTCAGAGAACGGGTAGAGTATCTCCAGTCAGAGGCTTGCCAGGCTTGTGAAGAGGGCTTTAAACTAGAGTTGCTGGAAGAGGGGAACCTCAATCTGTCCCACTCCTACCAGTATGACGCCAGTGCCAGTAATAGATGCTCAGAGCCTGGAGAAGGGTCGCAGGTCAACAGAAGAGCACCTGGAGTGCAGCACAAAGGAATACCAGCCACTAAGTTAGCTTTATCAGGAGCCCAACTTAAATGCCTCTATGCAAACGCACATAGCATGGGGAAGGAACAGAAGTTAGAGACATGCGGACACCTGCAGGGCTGTGATCTTACTGGCATGACGGAGACATGGTGGGATGGCTCCTATGACTGGCGTGTTGGAATGGAAGGATACTGGCTCTTCAGGAAGGACAGGCAGGGGTGTTGCCCTCTATGTCAACGACCAGCTTGAGTGCATGGAGCTCCACCTGGGGATGGATGAGGAGCTGACCAAGAGCTTATGGGTCAAGATTAAAGGGAGGGCAGGGACAGGTGATGTTACAGTAAGGGTCTGCTACAGGCCACCTGACCAGAAAGACCGAGCAGATGAGGTCCTCTGTAGACAGATAGCAGCAGCCTTGTGTTCACAAGCCCTGGTCCTCATGGGGGACTTCAACCACACTGATACCTGTTGGAGGGACAACACAGCAGGGCATAAGCAATCCAGGAGGTTCCTGGAATGCACCAATGATAACTTCCTTCTCCACGTGACAGAGGAGCCAACAAGGAGAGGTGCCATGATGGATCCTGTTCTCACCAATAAGGAGGGGCTGGTGGGGAATGTGAAGCCCAAGGGCAGCCTTGGCTGCAGTGACTATGAGATGGTGGAGTTCAAGATCCTTAGGGTGGTGAGGAGGGAGCACAGTAAGCTCACTACCCTGGACTTCAGGATCTGCTTGGTACAGTACTGTGGAATAATGCTCTGGAGGGGAGAGGGGCACAAGAAAGATGGTTAATATTCAAGGATCACCTCCTCCAAGCTCAGGAGCGATACATCCCAATTAAGAGGAAGTCTGGCAAAAACATAAGGAGGTCTGCATGGATGAACAAGAAGCTCCTGGAGAAACTCAAATTCAAAAAGGAAGCCTACGGAGGGCGGAAGCAAGGACAGGTAGCCTGGGAGGAATACAGAGTAATTGTCCAAGAAGCCAGGGACCAGGTTAGGAAAGCTAAAACCCTGCTAGAATTAAATCTGGCCAGGGATATCAAGGGCAGCAAGAAAAGCTTCTATAAGTATGTCGGTGATAAAAGGAAGACTAAGGAAAATGCAGGCCCTCTCTGGAAGGAAATGGGAGACCTGGTCACCAAGGATATGGAGAAGGCTGAGGTACTCAATGACGCTTTTGCCTCAGTCTTCACAGGCAAGTGCTCTAGCCACACTGCCCAGGTTGCGGAAGGCAAAGGCAGGGACTGGGAGAACAAGGAACTGCCCACTGTAGAAGACCACCAGGTCTGAGACCATCTAAGGAACATGAAGGTACACAAGTCCATGGTACTGGATGAGATTCCTGGGGGTCCTGAGGGAACTGGGAGATGAAGTTGCTAAGCCCCTATCCATCACATTTGAGAAGTCATGCCAGCCCGGTGAAGTTCCCACTGACTGGAAAAGGGGAAACAACCCCCATTTTTAAAAAGGGGGAAAAAAAAAAGACATGGGAAACTGCAGGCCAGTAAGTCTCACCTCTGTGACCAGCAAGATCATGAAGCAGATCCTCCTGGAAACTATGCTAAGGCACGTGGAAAATAAGGAGGTGATCGATGACAGCCAACATGGCTTCACTAAGGGCAAATAATGCCTGCCAAATTGGGTGGCCTCCTATGACAGCATTACAGCATTGGTGGATAAGGGAAGAGCAACTGACATCTTCTACATGGACTTGTGCAAAGCATTTCATGCTGTCCCACATGACATCCTTGTCTTTAAATTGGAGAGACACCAAAGAACCACCAAACTATGAAGTTTCACAAACCATCGAAGCACTTCAAAGTCACAGAAAGGCTGATTTCTCAGAGGCTGAGCAAAATGCAGTCAAGGGGGGAGTTACACTGCACGTATAAGGCACACTTCCCACCTGAGTTGTTATGGCAAGCAATTCACTAATGCTTATTTTGTTATAACTACCATTTATGACACCCCCCCAAATAAAAATTATTTATGATGCTTTTAGGAGGCTTAAATAAAGCTCTGAGAGCAAATGCAAGGATTTCTTTCACTGTCTTCTCTCCGTGAGAGGTTCAAACACTTTAAACTGTTAAGTTAAACAGATTGATCAGGGGTCTGTGAACAAATTTAAGTGTCCAGGCTTCCTCTGAGGTTCACCTTCCTTGTTGGGAAGGACAAGGGGTTAAACAACCCATGCTTTTATTAGGCTAAATAAAGCCACAAAACTGTTTGATGTGAAACAGGAATGTATTTGTAGTCATTTAAACTATGATTAGGACGAAAGATTCCTCCAAAAGTCTTAAAGCTTCAAGTACACTGGCCAAAGACTACTAAAGCACTAACCTGACAGAGAAAGAACAATACTTTGCCATCTTCTTCTTAGTGGTTGTCAGGATGGAACTTGGACGGGTGGGGACAAGAGAGAAAATAATTCCACCCATTTCCTGTAACTCCAACAAAAACATGGGAAAGTCTCCTGGAATCCTTTTCTCAAGGGAGTTGACAACTACGGTTCGTTATGTCATCACATTTAAACCCAGAGAACTCCGGTATACCTGGTTAAAAATACCCTTGCATATGCCACGTGCATGTATCTGTGATTCAACAACAGTGTAATTTATGTCAGGAAGTTAGTCCCAGTCTTTTCTTCCTCCGTTTATCTTCCTGCTTTTGATCCTCTGCAGCCATCTCCTTAATTCCCAGTAAAACCATTGTTTCTCTTGCTTCTGTTTCCCTTATCTAAGTTAAAAACTGCCATGAAATGCTGACAAGTTTCTCAAATCTCTAATGGTAAAACATCTGTGCAGCAGCACTAGGCTATCTGATTACGTGCTTTCAGGAAACAATACTTCTATAGGAGGTCATATTGTCTGAAATGTAGATTATGAGAATACAGTCATTTCTCCACTGTTTGTCACTACTGTATCCCGGCTCCAGGAGGCTGCAGGTACTCTGCTACTGAGTACCCAATAGGTGTTCATTCCTGATACTCTGGTATCTCAGGAAGGGTTCTTCCACAAATACCAGAGTGACCATCTTCCTCCTCTTTTATAGATTTAAACTTTCAATTTATAAACTATCATCATTGAAAAGCAAAACAAAAATCAGCATGGATATCCTCTCTTCCCCCCTAACAACATATAAGCTTCCCAAAAAATCATGCAGACTCTCTGATCTCCTTCCTGTGGTAGTGAGGCTCACTATACTGCTGCTGCTGTTCAGTGTTAACCACAGTATTTCCCTGTGGGTCAGTTTTGCATAACTTCTTGTGGTGGGCAGAACTGGAGATTCCTTATCCTTGGTCTGTAGTTCTCGTATGTGTCAGGTACTCCAGAACACCAAATCCCATGTTACCTTAAATTTGACAGGTTAAAATATATCATTACTCACCTTTTTCCCCTCTGTACTATCACCACTGACATAGGACAGTTTTCGACGGACATAGAAGAGCATATCGTCTTGCCGGGGGGCCCATTTCTCCATGAAATACGTTGAAAACATCCAAGTCCAGAACACAATACGGTCATCTTTGAAACATCCTAAAAGGCATAAAAGAAAGGAGAAATAAGAGTTGCGGAATTGGCATGTCACATCTGATTGTGCTTAACATGACACCCGCAATCTCTGCTACATATGGTGCAGTCCAGCCCAATGGCAGTAGAAATACCCTTGCACAGCTCAGAATAAGTTTTTCTACAGTGTACAGCACAACCACCATTCGGCACGAACCCACAGCTCATCTTTGGCCATTGTCAGCCAAACCAGCCTTCTGGCAACCAATCTGTCCCTGTGCACAACAAACACAGATCAGGGCCCACGAGTATATCCTGACTATGCATGTACCATGGAGAAGGACAGGACCAGCGCACTGAGCGAGAATACATCAAAGAAGCACTCAAGGAGTAATTTCAAGGGTATGTAGTGCCAATATATGCTCTAGTTAACACCATCAGCTGCCAACAGGTTGATTATTTGCTCTCAGGGAGTATAGCCAATCCTTCCAAAACGAGCAGCTGATACCTTCCTTAAATCAATAAATCAAACACAGGAACAAAAACATACCCACACAGGGGTGACTATAATTCACCCTCTCTCTGACGAGGAACAAAACCCAGCTCTTCCTCAAGGAAACAAGGAGTTTTGAAGTCCTGAATCCCAATTAAACAAGAAAAAGCCGGGAGGTTAGGGGGGTGGGGAATGGGAGGAGGAAGATGCAACAAAATCTTGTTCAAGGAGACAAATTACATCAGCAATAGCATGGCAGTTGGCTTCTTACCAGGTAAAGGAGGCACAGTAGAGGTGACATCACATTTTGTGAAACTCTTCAAAGCACTTAACTGTAATAAAACAGCAAAAGGCGCTGTATCTCTTCTATGTCCTAATGCCTGCACACTGACCATCATTTATACAGACAAGGAGAGAAGCTACTACTGTGCCTGGTGACAAGGGAGCTCAATTTCTCCACTGCTCCTCAGTCCTACTGGAGGCCCCTTGATAGAATAACTGCCTCCCCTCCCCGAAGCCCTACTGAGAGATAACTGCAGCTGTTAGCTAGAGTCTAGCTGTTTTAAAACCTGTGAAGAAAGAAACACTAAAAAAAATTAAATAAAAAGAATTATATTGCTGAGAAACACCAAAAACCTGAAATGGATGACGGACAGTAGAGTCATGTACAAGACAGGGAGAGAGCTGAGGGTGTGTTTATGTACACACATGCAGCCGACAACCCATCCTCCAGAGCATCTATCCTTTACAGTGGCTTATCTCCCTAAAAGCTATAGATTGGCTGCCAGATTGGTACACGCGTCGCTCCCCAACCCTCAGCTACCATTCAGGTTGGTGGGTTTCCCTCTCAGCAGTACACTGCATGTATGAAATAGTTCTAGAGAGAAGAACCTTGCATGAGACAGAAGTGACATTTATTTACGACAATACCTGGATAAAGCTTTAGAAGATTTTCCAGTCAATTGCCAAGAAAGCTGACACATACCATAACAATGAACATGATTTTTCTTAGACACTGCTGGCTAACTTCAGAGCTTCATAAAGCAATCAATCAATCTTTTAATCCACAAGTGTAACTCAGCACATTTTCCTACTTCATTGTGTGTGCAATATTTGCAAGAGAAATCTTTCTTGCAATCTTTAATTACTGTGGTGGGCAGGAGATTAGACTTTCAAATTTTTTAGTAGACAAATGGGTGATTGAAATCAAAACCTTAGGTCTCTCTGACTAAATCCAAAATTAATATTGAAAACAAAATTAAATTCCACTGATGGACCACGCACAGAATACGTTAATCAACATAAAGTAGGACGGTATTTGAAAATATGTACATAGTTGATAAAAAAAAAAGCCTGAGAGAACAGAAAAAGGCCAAGGCAGTTAGTTCCTGGTGCAGGTTAATTCCAGGCCATGCTGCAATTGCTTTATTTGCATGGCTGCAGTGAAGTCATTTCAATTACTCAAGGCAGCATAGAACAAGATGTGCAATCATGAATAAAATCTGTAATGCACTTAAGTACTATCCAGTTTTTCCAGCAGAGAAAAGGAATCAAGCACTGGCGAGATGAGATAGGGGATGCTGGGCATCTGCACCCCTCCCTTGGGCACAGGTGAGCAGGACTGTACAGCAAACAGCTATATCTGAGTGCCTACGACTTGAGAGTGGATTCAAATGTGTTGAGACTACCAAAACCAGGCTGAGAAAGGACAGGATATTTACAGATTATATTTACAGATAAACATCAAGAAGAGAAAATGGGTTAAGCATACACTGTTGACACAAGGACAAATGGCCCTAAACTACCCACCAACACATATGTAGGCTGGAAACTCGAAGCAGATGCCTAAGCATTCAAGCCATGAAGTTCTGGAGCAGCCCCCTCAGCTGAAATAGTGAAGGGAAACATCCCTACAGCTGTAAAGACAGAGCTCAACTTGGTTGAGAAGGTTCATGTGTTATCAGTTACAGCCAAGGACACCATGATGCAGTCCCCCCTCCATATTTAGCAAAGAGTAGCAAACAGGGCACACATTCATCCTGATTCATTCACGGTCTCAAACAAACTTATTAAATCTCATGGGTTTTGAGTACCTGAATTCCCAGCCCTAATTAAATGGAGGGGGAACAAAAGGGGGAAAGAGGATTGTCCTGAGTTTATCTGGAGTTCTAGGAAAATCAAAGGAAAATAAAAAAGAATCTACGTTCTGTAAGAATCATGTCTGAAAAAGTTTTAGTGTTCAGAAGTACACTTTGGTTTTGCTTCACAAATGAGTAAACAAAATAACCCTAGGCAAGCCACTGCTAAATTTATATAAGAATGTTTTTCTATTGGGGGGAAAATATTTTTTCCCTTATAAAGCAAAAATCATCAAGTTATCTAAACCCAGCATTATAAACGAGGGTTAAACAACTCTTAGATTCTGGCAGTACCTGCAAAAATCTGAGAAGCTGTCATGAGCTGCTTACACCATCAGATATGTTTTACACAATACAGCACAGGAGTTAATAGGCTCTTCTGCACAATTTCTGGGTGGTTATAACAGAGCGTTCATACATGCAGTAGAACAGAGTAAGGTACCAGGACTTTGTGTGTGCCTTTGCCCTTGCTAGGGAATGCGGGACAAACCAATTCAATGTATTCAACGTTAGTCTAAACAGAAAACTAGGGGACAGAAGTGCTGTAACAGTGAAGCTACTGCAGCACTGCAGCATAATGCAGAGGAATAAAACCCTGAAAACCCTTATAGCTCTGTTGGATGGCCGTCAATTTAAAACCCTACCTGCAACGGATTAGATGTAAAATCGTCCTCCAAGCTTCAGGGATACTTGCAGGCATTTCTGTAATTAAAATCAGCCTGAGGATGTTCTAACTGTTCCAACTGCAGTGGCTAAAGGACTTTTCTTGAAGCCAGAAAGAGCCAAATCACTGCAACACAGCTGTTTTTATTAAATTTTAGCAGAAGCAAGAAGGATGGGGAACAGCACACAGAAGAATTAGCCTTTAAAATCTACTATTAAATAGCATTAACTTGGAAAGGAGACAAGAAAATTTGTAATTGTAATCCAGACTTCTTAAAACTTGACAGGGGGAAAAAAATCTATTCCAATTTCAAGCCGGAAACTGTAAGATCCAATATGTCCGCTCAAGCTTGCCTTCAACTATTATATCCCCAAAAGCATGGTGTACCCTTACAGTTATTTTGGTGGTTTACAGCATCTCACTGGAAGACTTCCAGCTTTGCCAAGAAGAAACTTGAAAACTGCTTTGAAAATTGGTTTGGGGGACGGTTTTGAAACTGTCAGGCTAACAGCCCAGCAGACAAAATTATTCTTTTCAATAGCCAGAAGAAAGCACAGCGCCTTAATTTCTCAGCCTCTGCCACAGCACCCTGTTGCGGGGCCTCAGCTGCACTGGAGATGCTGGGGCTCAGAGAGCAGTTCTGTCCCCATTACGTGCCGCTCACAAAAGAACTGGACAGACTCAGCTCGCAGTTGGATTGCTGATGACCTTAACCCTCTGCTATTATATTCAATACTGCTTCTATCCACCTGGCAAGGACTGAGATCAAAAACAAGCCAATTTTTCATAGGCCAGACAATAACAAGTTGGCAGCAGTTTTCTCTCACGTTGATCCATCGCTGTTTGCACAACACTCAGAAGATGTGCATGCACACATATACGCTACCCTTAAGTTGGAAGGCACTTAATAAAACACATGGCACCTAAAAGCCCTTGAAGCTTTGACTTCAGTATTTGGGGAGACCTTTTAAAATGCTAACAGTTTTGGTTTTGCCAGAGGAGAATTTGAGCCTTCTGCAACACCAGAATTAGATGGTATTTGCAAAGGAATCAAATTCCATCTATAGTTGAGAGCATGTAGCAAGACAGCTTCCTGAAAACACTCCTCCCCCAGCAAATTCTGCTTCTAAACGAATAAAATGGAACTAAGAGTTCAGACTCTAAATCTTAATACACTAAAAGTTGATTATATAATTATGAGACCTTTGTCATGAATAAATCCTAATTACAACAATTTACTGTAATGATTCATTTACATGGATTTTATCCTCATTAGAGGCAAGATTTATGCCAGCTGCTATGTAATAAATGTCTTTCTTTTTACCTATTAGATTTTTATATTGAGCATTCATTTCAGGGAACTGACTCCAGATCCACATAAGAAGTTGTGATTTCTTTTTTTTTTTTTAATTAATGCTTTCCAAAAAATCAGTGGATAAAGAGAAGTGTCAGCATATTATTTTGCTTCAAAGGAATAGAAGAAAAGATTTCCCATTTGGTGGATAATCATTTTTTCAGCATGTACCACTCAGAGCTTAGAGGAACAGTAATTTCAGCTAGACAGGGTTTCTTCCTATGTTTTTATTCCTCTAGCCTGCCATGAGCCACTCTTAACTGTGAAACAGCATAAAACTCATTTCATCCAATTCCCCCACAGTGCTATCATCTGCAAAATGAGCATCCGTAGATGTTTAGGGGTTAATTAAATGCTTATGAAGATTTTTACAGCCCCAGCATGGAAAGCAAACTAGAGTTCTAAGTGATTCACACTATATTTATCTTTTGTTTTGAGCTTAGCTAAGTATTCTGCAAGGACAACATGAGAAGTGCTTCACATAGATTAAAGCTACCTTTGATATTATGAAGTTATAATTATGACTGCATAAAATCAGAACGGACGTTCCTAGTGCAGTGAACATTGCCAGCTAGCCAGGTCATTAGAAATCTAAAGTTCAGTCTTCTTCCCATGCCTACATAAAAGGACATAATTTAATCCCTTCAGTTTGACCTTATACAAACACAGAACTTCACCAAACTTCCAGAGGTTCACTGGCAACCAATTCAAGAGCAGGCAACACAGAGGGAACGCGTTGCCAAACGAGAGGCCCCCAGAGCACATCCTTGCAGCACATTCCTCTCCCATAAAGACTGGGGCTGGGAAAGGAGCACCACCACTGATGCCAGCTGTAGTGACATAGCAGAGTGAGAAGCGTGCTTTTGCAAGCACTCAAGTCCTAAATCTGTCAGAAAAAAAACAACATATACTTTCAACATAAGTTTTTCTGGCAGAACTCTAGCTAGAAAAGGAAGGCATCACGGTAACAGCAGTGACAGGGACAAGCAGATGCCACAGATTAAACGCACTACTCTGCCACAGACACAACCCTTCTCTTTTCACAGAATCACAGAATGGTCAGGGTTGGAAGGGGCCTCTGGAGATCATCTAGTCCAACCCCCCCGCCAGAGCAGGGTCACCTACAACAGGTTGCACAGGATGGCATCCAGGTGGGTTTTGAATGTCTCCAGAGTGGGAGACTCCACAACCTCTCTGGGCAGCCTGTGCCAGCGCTCTGCCACCCTCAAAGTAAAGAAGTCCCTCCTCATGTTTACATGGAACTTCCTGTGTTCAAGTTTGTGCCCGTTACCTCTTGTCCTATCACTGGGCACCACTGGAAAAAGACTGAAAAGACTGTTGCATCCACCTGGCACCCTCCCTTCAAGTATTTATAAGCATCGATAAGATCCCCCCTCAGTCTTCTTTTCTCCAGACTAAAAAGACCCAAGTCCCTCACCCTAAAACGGAGGTAGCTGTTCCGCTACCCCATCAAGTGTTGCATGCACACAGCCATTAACATAATACGAAGCGGATAAGCAGAATATAACTAAAGATGAGAGAATAATTTTCACAACAAATGCAGCACACACTTCTTAACTAACAGACAGTAATTAACAAGGAGGATGGATGGAAGCTTATTTGAAGTTGAATGAAGAAGAACAGTCCAAACCAAATAGAAATGTTGCTGCTCTTCCATTTCTTTCCACGGGCTTTTTAAGAATATAACCTCCATCATGCTTTCAAACCTGCATGCATATATTAGGCTTTTTTAAAGCAAAATAATTGGTTTAAACTTTGGCTTCATAGCATATCTATAAGGAAACTGACAAAATTTGAGCTTCAAGCATTGAGTCATCAATGTTAAAAGGCTATGAAAAACATTAGGCCAACTACTCTTACAGCTGCTGTTCCATATTTATTCATTTGCCAGTAGATGATATCACCTCTCTCATATTTATCACCCTCTCTAAGCACAACTAAATGGTACATATCAATGGTAGATCCCCAGAATCAATGTGCAGTTTCACGACACACCTTAAATTTGAAGCCTGTTCTCACCAGATAATTGACTCAAAGGCTCAAAATAACACGAGCCAGAAGCTGCCACTTGGATCAAAGACAAATGTGCTCCTCTGCGTGGAGAGGGAAAGATAAACACATTTCTACATTTAGGAATAGACTATAAAGTCTTCCATAAAGGCCTGTAAACAATTTCATGAAATAATAGGTCCAAAACACTTGAGATTCAGAGAAACTGAGCTCGTTGTCAACTGATGACTTCCATTTCCTGAAACACAGAAATGACTCAGAGCTGACTAAGTTGTGCTTAAGCCTTATGCTGAACTAAACAATAGCGGATAAAATGTAATTCTGTTCTAAAGCCCACAGTTTACCTTACCGGGTAATCGTTTCCTTCCTATACCACAGAGCTTTAACTTTGAAATTCTATGTAAAAGTCAAGCCACAGTTGTAGCGATGCAACTTCATGGTCCATACTGGTAAAGTACCTGTCAATCACATCACGTACTTATCCTCTACTTGCAAAGAGATGGAATTACATCACTCCGGAAAAAAAGAAGGAAAATTCCACAATGTAAAAACTTTTGATTCTGAAGAACAACGTATAACCTTGAAGTATATTTGACATTCACTACTGATGGCTCTCCACTGCCAAGTGCTCCTCCTGACCCGTCAGACTGTCCCCTAACTCTAATACAATTAATTTTCATTCATATAATCAGATACAGAATTTACCTAGATTCTGAAGTTCTCTTTTATCCGCAGAGGTTATACAATCAGGGTCAAGGCTAATGTGTCAAGTGACATGTGTTGAGGAGACGGCTTTTAGGAGGTATAGATTCCCTGCAACATACCCCTACCTAGTCACTTGCTGTTTCATTGCATGGGATAGATTTGTACCATAAATGTTGAGACAGAAGGCTTTGGTTTCAATATAGCACCATTTCCAAACATCTGAACAGCAGACACTTCACAGTTTCTCTTGTCACCACAATTTACTACCTTCTTCAACATAGCATACATGTCAACTACAACCAGTTTCCTGTCTCCCTGGAAAATAAGAAATAGTTCCTTTATACTACAGCATCACTTTGGAGATCATAAACAAGCTTTTCCTTTCTGCCTAGGAGAGAAAATAATTCATGCAAATTAAACTTTCCCAATATCTTCCGAAGTTGTTAGGAGTGCATATTCTTCCCAACTAAGAATCATCCACGAATAACTTTGATGCCACAAAATGTACCTTATCAAAATATCCAATAGAACGGAGACAGATGAGAATCAGACAACAAAATTTACATCCATCCGTTGTTTAAAGTTCCTTCTTTTGTGAATGGTCAGCAGAAAATAGTGCAAGGTGTATTATACACAGAAGACATTTCTAATGTTGACTGTGTTTTCTTCCATTTCAACAGCAAGAAAAGACAAGGATAACAATTTCCAGAGAAATAATTTGTCCCAAGAATGACACATATTTTGGCCTAGAATTTAGAGCAACATCCTCCCCCTAAGAAAAAAAAAAAAAAGTTTTACTCCTTTTCATAACTTACCTTCTTAGGAAAAGTTCCACCATCGTCATGGTTCTGGAAAGGGCCTAGAGAAACCCATTTTTTAGTAGCTATAAATTAGAGGCCAAATCCTGAATTCACTGAACTTGACCACTACACCTGTAAGGGTGCAAACTTAGTACTACTGGTCATCCATTCCCTTGGCTTTTACCTGTATGAGTAAGATGGGGAGGAAATTCTGCATGTTGAGGGATCAGATCTCGGTGCTCTAACACTACTAATTACCCCCTGATCGTAAAAAGGAACAATTAACATTAAATACATCAACAATCAGCAGATGTTCTACAGATCTTCTACATTTTTTGGCATTTCAATAACGAAACTAGGCTTCACAGTGGTATTTTCTGAGCTTTTCAGGTCAAATATTACACTGATGAATTTAGCAGCATAGGCAGGATATAAATATTGAAGTTACATGATGAAGAGTGATTACTTTATGGATAAGAACCTACAGGCCCAATTAAATCCCTTGAAGATGACAGTGACCAACTTCTCTTACACTACAAAAAATTCTCAAGAAATTAATATGTTTCAAGATAAATATTATGTAATAATACACTCCCTTCAGTGAAACCAAAGATACTACTTTTTCATACTAGCATTGAGAAGTGTTTGCCCTCTTGCCAGCAGTATAAAAATAGTATCTGTTAACATAAACAGTAACATAAGCCATCAGCTCTCCATGTGGAGGATTTGCTTACTGAAGACCAAAAATACTTGCCAATGAAGCAGGGCGGGCAGAGCAGGGGGAAGGTATCTTGAACCTGAAGAGATTATAGGGAAACACTATTAAGAAAACATGTGAAGGATAAAATATGAGAACTGCCATTCCAGCTCACTCCTGGAAGACCACGGAGTGCCACATCTTGTTTCTAACAAGGACCAGAAGCCTCAGAAAAAGGGGGAATAATTTCACAACAGGTAGGTATGGGGTAACCTTCTGCACACCCAAGTCTCACCCGTAACGCTTAGAAGCTGGAGCTTGTGCACCTTAAAACATGAACATTTTTGTCATTTCTAGAACCTTGGAATTACCTTAATTCGCCTCAATAACTTGGGGAAAAAAGTCTTATGAATATAGGAATTCGTCTCTGAAACTTGGCAGGCTCTCAAACGCGATTAATTAATTTTGATATAGAAGAGCAGTGTAGTTTTGGGGTTGGGTTTTTTGGGGGGGTGTTGGTTTTTTTGTTTGTTCGTTTTAATATTTTATAACACCCAGAACTAATTTTGATGAGGTCAATAATAGAAAAAGTGATACTGCTCATGTCAGAACTTTAACTTTGCCACTTCTGGAAAAATCACATTGGAAAACAGCCAGCTAGAGCATTCCTAGAGGAAGATAAAATTCCTCTTGCAGCTTACAAGAAACAAGTGTATTGTCATAGGAATGGATTAGCAACACTAGCTCTTGGTTACTAGTAGCAGGTGATAAATGTACACTTTCCAGATGCACTTCTCACAGGAAATGGTAATATTTCAAAAACACATCTAACTTAGAAATCCAGATCCCATTCCCAAGCAACTGCAAGCACTCAGGTGTAAGTTTCATGGAAAGCCAAAGGACTTGAGTTTCCAAGTACCACTTTATTATGTGACATCTTTATTGGTATTAATATTATACACATTTCCCTCTGCTCTATCCCTTGGCTTTGTTTTAAAATTCCCATTGTATGTCTCCTTTTCCCTGAGAATACACACAACAAATAGAATAAAATCAGGATATCAAAACAGCTAAGAAACAGTAGATAATCGCATAGAATCTTTTAAAACGTGAATACATTCATGCATGGAATCTCGAATTTAATTCTTTCTCCCCTTCCAAAGCCCTGAATTTCTCTATTAAATATGATTTATTTTAAGCCTTTTTCCATAAAAAGAAATTAACAGATTTTTATTTTTTGAAATGCAAACAAAAGCATCTGGGATGAAAACGGAGGACTAAATCAAGAGAAGGGAAAGGTCACTGGAAATGTTAACAGAGCTACTGAGCTAAGACAAAGCCTACCACAAATTATGCCAGATTTTGCAAGCTGCCATCATTACCAGAATCAGTGTAAGTTCTAGCCCTACTCTAGTAGCTACGTACTTAAAATATATGTCACTTAAGAACACAAGATAATAACGTACAATTATTATGAATATAGCAAAAAACAACCTTTAGAAGGTATTACATTTAATATAACTCCTCTGGCTACAAAACAGGAATTTCAAATGGTCTGTGATTTGTTTCAAGTGCATACAGAGGCCGGGAGTGATGCCTGAACGGTAAATCCTCCATCACAAGATCAACCTACAGTGAAGAAGTCTTGAATGTTTTAGCTCTTTCAGTAAACAGGGATACTTGTTTAAAAAAAGCGCTCACAGGTAGCAAGCAGTAAAAAGATAAATATAAACATCCTGGTAGAATAGGATTATGTCTTATGAATCCTTACATCCATGCATTTCAGGAGGTGAAAAAAAGCTAGTTTTAAAGTAAATAGCTAACTGAAGGTAGCAGTTATAATTTTGATCTCCAATGCTAAAAAAAGACCACACCAATCTACTTTCAGACGCTAACTTTCAAATCTTACTTTCTCATTAAAACCAACCCTGCAGAAGGAAAGAAGCAAGAGCACTTCAAAGCAATAGGTGGCACAACAGAGGGCTGCCATGACGGCCAGGACTGCAACACTCACTGACGCTTTGCTTTGGCTTCTGTTGCAGGCTATTTTGGCTACGCTGGGGAGCTGCCCTGTTTCCCCTCAGGAAAACAGAGTAAAGAATGCTCTCTCTTGTGGTCAGCTTTGTTTCTTTAAGTTGCAAAAACACATACAGGTGTTTTTTTTTAATTTTGTTTTTCCTTTTCAAGTCTTTGTACTTCTCAAGCAGCCTCTGAATTCTCCACTAGTGAAATACTACATGCAGTGAAAGCTATGCTGACTAAAAAAAAACAAGACAAAACCGAAACGTGCCCCATCCCTACCTACTTTAGTCACATTCTGTAAGCTTTAAGATACTATTTTCAAGGCCTTATCCATCTCTTTCTGCTCAACATTTGCATAGATGTCAGTAACTGCACAACATGCCAAGGTAAGGCATGCGTACATGGGGATGCTTGCAAGCTCTGCCACTGACTGCTGCAATGTGCTAATGTTTCACATTTGCAGCATAACAGTGATACCAGCATTACATGCCAGCTCTTCACAGTCTGAGTATCTTAAAATTCCTTAGACTGAGGCTGCAAAGCATACAAAAGGATATCCTTCCTAACTTGTTTTTCTTGCCTTTTTTCCTTTTTCTTTTTAGCCGTCTAGCCGTGAGACTGGGCCAGAACCAAACTTCCTTTCCAAACTTAGTATGCTTAACTGCTCTGGTATCTAAACTCTACTGAGATTTTACTGAAGACTCCTTGAATGTCACCTGAGCCAACTTCAGGAAAAGATGAAGCAGAGTATGAATAAAATAAAAACTGTGGTGACATGAACAAGCAGGGAACTGACAAGGGAGAGCCCTCAACACAAGCCCGTTTGCCAAGTAGCCAACGTAGACTGCACAGTGCGCAGCAACATCTCTTTTGTTGGTAAGTTACCCCAGAGCCAGTGTAACTTACCCTCAGTAAAAGAAGCAAGATAGGGTGTAACAGAAACAACAGAAAGGAAGGGGAACATGACTCATATCTTCTAACCTCATTTTGTTGTTTTACTTCACATCAAGCCCAGACTTATGGCACCATCGCAAAGTGAAAACTGCACTCATTTTCCCTCCATGCATACCAACATCCAGCTTCCTCTGGTATTTGTACCACCTGAGACCATTGACCAAACCACAGATGTTCCTGCATGTCTGGGGGAAAATGGGGAATCTACCATCAGGCTTTGAATGCCATTTTGACACAAATACTTTTGGCTACACAGAAGGAATGCATTTATTGAGTCAATTGTTCTTAGCCAAACATCTGAAAGATCAAAACAAGAAAAAAAAAAGGGGGGGAATTTAGTATTAAAAGTCATAAATATGTAACAACTCTTCTACAGTCTTTCAACATAGCTTAGAAATGCCAAACCTGAAAGGCATGTGCCAAGCAGTCAAGATAAATAAATATTTCTGGTTTTACTAACAAGGACCCCAAACTTTCTTGCTTCTGGTGAAACAAAAACTTCATTTCATTAGAGAATACACCTAAGCAAATGCAGCTGAGTGGCTGGTGTTTTGGGCAGGTAAGGCAGTCAGCTGGAAGAAAGAAAGGGAGTATAACAGAGTAGGGATAAACAACTTCTGACTTGCTAAAGGAAGAAGAGAGGGAAAAATGAGCTACCGCTGAGACCCAGAGCTTGTGCTTCACAAATTAAAAACCTCAATTCTTATCTGGTCTCCCATCCAGCTTTCTTTTGTGTAGGAAATCTGACATCTTGATACCTTTGACATATGCATTTCTTTCTGCAGGAAAAAAATGAGCTTTCTTCACAGTGTATCAGTTGTCAAGCTGTCACGATGACTAATGTTCATATCACTACCACATCACTATTGTTGTCCTGTTTAAGCGCTAAAAGCATTTGTCAGAAATTTTCTGTCAAATTAAAATACGGAAAAGAAAATAGCAGAAATCATTGTGAAAGATGATTCCCAGCTGGAGAAAGAAAAATAAAAATAAATGACTTAAATACAAAATTATCTCTCTTCCAAATATTCACATGGATGACTGTAATACCTGGAATAAACAAAAAGTTATTCCTAAACCTGATGTGTCAGGACGATCAATTGCCAGGAGGAAGACACTTTCATATATTAAAATTTTGTATAGTTAGGTGACTCTCTTGACTAAAATGTGTAACAAAGAAAAGAGGAAGAAAAAACAGCATTTCTCTAGTGCAGCACTTACCGAAAATAGCCTAGTGCACTATATGGATCACAAATTTTCTCCTGGGATGAACTGAAGTTCAAATCCTGAACACTAGCACAAGCAGCCTGGGGATAGGAAGGAACACATGAAACTATCACCTTTCCACCATGAATGTGCACAAAGCGACTCCAAGTACGCTTACACAATTTCTCTTGGAAAAAAATCAAAGGTTGTCATATGTGGCTGATGGTTCCTTCTTCCACTGTGAATTACTGCCCTTGGAGCAGGGAAAGCAGAACAGGTGTTGAATTTGCACCTCAACAACCATAGTTCAGAGTAATAACATGAACTAACAAATCTGCCAGGCTGTGTGCACCTAACGATCAGACCCTGTGACCATTCTGCAACCTCTGCTATGGAGACAATCATCTCCAGCAGACAGCAGGGTGGACACAGCTGGGGCTGGCAGCATCTCAAATCCTCTCAGCGTGAGTCTGCTGATCATCTACTACATATCTTTTCACATTAATTCCACATATTTGTTCTCTAGAAGCCCAAGACAGTAATCTCACAAATAAGTAGAGCTTACAGAGGGGAGAGCTACCTTCTAGAGCTCACAGAAATGACAGTAAATTAAAGGCACTAAGGTAATAAAATAATTAGACTCAATATTATCCCAGCAAGAAAAACTGAGATCTCTAGCTTAATGCTTATCCAGAAAACAGCTGTAGACGAGCCAAAAAAATCCATAAAAGGGTGTCTAACCTGGTTGCAGTCAAGCAAGTATTGATTTCAAGGAAATCCATACCTACACCGTGCTATAATGCTGTGCAGTTACAAATTCAGGAAGTCATCCCACAGCATCAGTGACCTCTTACCAAGTTTGTGGCTGGATATCAATCAAATTATCTGGAGAGAATTAAAATGGGAAGAAGTTGTCCCCTCTCTCCTAACAGAAGTGAGAAAGCAATCAGCCCCCCTTCCTCCACTTGAGTCTCGGAAGGTAAGCTTCCTTCCTCTTTTTCATTAGCTTCAGAGACTAAAGAACCTCATGGAGGTAAACAGAAAGGAGATCAGCAGAAAGTACCGCTATGGAGAAGCAGATACTGAAAAAAAAAGGGTTTTCTTACATTGCTCCACCCAGCAGCATAATGACTAAGTGTCTGAAAAGCAGAAATTGCCTAATCAAGAAACATAGCAGTTGTCTTTTCTTCAGCCTTCAGGTGATTTTCAATGTTACCCCATCTCCTCTTCTTTCAGATCAGATTCTTTTACTTATCCCCTAGACGTCCCATCAGAGGCCCTGCCAGGTCCCTCCAGCCTCCCAAAACTCCACAAATAACAGCCATGAACTGGCATGTTTGAGCACACACGTTCCTCTCAGGGCTACGCATCCACTTGTAACCAAAGATTTTCCAGTCCTCTGCCCCACCAGACAGGAGTGATAGTGGCATATGATGCCACCTACATCTTTGCCTGCTAAGGATGCCAATCCTCTCTATCCCTGTGGTTCAAAGCATCACAGGCACTTAGGTTCTCAATGATAGTGGCAAAACTGTTTCAAAACCTGAGATAAGTTGCACTAAAAGCTTCATAAGCAATTGTATGAAATCACTGTAGAAAACACAGATGACACAGCAATGAGGAGCATTCTATAAAAAGAGTTTAAAGTAAATTTACCGTCATCATCTGTACTTGAACAAAACCGCTTGGAAAATGTATCATCTCCCCTTTGCCACCCAGTTCTCGCTGAACACTTTATCCTCAAATAAGAGAGGGGGGCAGGAAAGCCAAACGCCCAAAAATCTGCTTGAAACCTGGCCAGCTGCCCCCGGAGCCTCGCCCGCGGGACGGGCCCCTGCGCGCCAGCACCAGGGACAGCGCCCCGGGAGCACCGCCCCCCCGCCCCGCGGCTGCGGCGCCTCCGGCCGCTCCCAGCGCCGGGGTAAGCCCGGGTGAGGGACCCGGCTCCGGCCGCTCCTGTTTCCCAAGAGGGAAACTTCCAAGTGTCCTGGGCTGAACTCAAAAGGAACCACGCGAAGCGCACGGAGCTCGATGCAACATCCCAAGAATGCTGCTTTATGTGGCACCTCTAAATGTATCACAAAGCATGAAAGCACCATACATTTGCACAAGTAAACATAACAATTTCAACCCACACATGTTGATTTTAACCCATATATATTAATTTCAATCAATAGCTGTGTAAGCAAACTGGGTTATCAGGGATACTGCACTAAACTGATCCATAACATTTTATAAACCTTTTGAAGTAGAAATGCACATGGGAATCTTTATTTTAGTCCCGAATTTGAAACACAGCACCGTGCAGGCTGCTATGAAGAAAGTTAGCTACATCCGAGCCAGACCCAGTACACAGGTCAATCTGGTGGGATGACCCTTGTGTGACATCTAAACCAGATATTTCCAATATAAGCACAAGCTGTGGCAAGCCAGGCTGGAGGAAGGTCCTCCAAAGACACCAGAAGAAACCCACTGGTGAACCCAAGTGCCCAGGGGAGAGAAGTTCAGGAAGCCCCTGCCTTCACTGAGTGCCCGAAGAGGACGAC
Source organism: Ibidorhyncha struthersii (assembly GCA_013398815.1). NCBI lineage: Eukaryota > Metazoa > Chordata > Aves > Charadriiformes > Charadriidae > Ibidorhyncha > Ibidorhyncha struthersii. The sequence goes on from VZSZ01000627.1 coordinate 208,759, forward strand.
CTGCATGTGGGGGTACTCTGGTCCAGAGCCATAGGACAGTCCCACCCGGCCCACCCCAACAGCAGCAGGACCTCCCCCGATCACCAGTGGGACCCAGCACAGGAGCGCTCCCCTCCTCCCTCCTGCCCCTGCAGCACAGGCCATGCCCAAGAACATGAAGCACAGCTACCACGCTGCTGGTCCGTACTTGGTCTGTCATCCCTCTCTTCTGCTCACCACCACCAACTCATCACTCACTGTTTTTATCAGTTCATCATTAAATAGCCATTTATCCACCACTGTGACAGCATGCATCAACTCAGAACCACCACTTCAAATGATCAGTTGTCCAAAGTGTTTCCCAAAGGTAGACCTGCAAATTATTTAAAAACAACAACAGAAACAAGAGTGCTGGTCTAAAATTCTTGTTTTGAATATGACAGTGACTGAATTGCCACAAATAAGATCAGACTTTCCTGAAGACTGATTTTCACAAAACAACCTCCTTCAAAACCCAACTAGGGTTATTGCCACCATTTTCTTACAGCTCCTCCCTAAAAGCGCATCTGAAAAGCCTCTGCTCTCAGTGGATGGGCTGCCACCTTCCCCCCACCGTGCTGATCTTAAAAGATTTATCTGGCCAGGCTTTTCAGCTGAGATTTTTTTTTATTGATTATTTGACACACAGATGAATATAAGAGGCACCACAAGAACGTTTTCACAGTAAGCAAAGAAGGGTTTCTCTACTTGTGTCACATAACAAAATGGACTCACTTTTTTTTCTTTTTCATTAAAGATGAAATTAGATACATTCAAAAACTAGACACAAATAAACCAAATTGAAGGTAAAATAAACAGGCTCCGGAAAAGGCATTTCCTTCGCCCAGGGGGCTGTCTTCACTCTACAGGGTTTGATCCATCCACACAGACCAGCGAGAAGTCTCCTCCACCAACTGTGCCTGAGGGGTGGCCGGCCGTCCTTGCCAATCTGCCCATGCTCCACCGAGGCACACGGGGAACCAGACGATGGACCCACTGGGGCTGAGAGCTCGGCGGCAGCAGCCTCTCTCCTCTCCCACCAGTCCCTGCTGGAGAGCTGGAACCGGACTTGCCTGGTGCGGCTGTTCCGCTGCCGGTCCCTCCGCAGCGAGGCTACCGAGGCCACGCGGAGACGCAGATGCTGCGCCGGCGACGCCACAGGACACGTGGAAGGTGTGGAAGTGCTGCTCCAGCTCCTGGGGCCGCGGAACGGCAGGGCCGCCCCTCGCGCCCCCTCCCACCTCCGCGGCCACTCCAGCAGTGCGGGCAACTGCCCGCCCAGGCCCGCCCATGAGGCACCAGGGAGCAAAGGCTCCTGGGAAACGCCGCAGCCAATGGGCTTCCACATGCAAATGAGCACAGTGAGATGGGACAATGTCTACCCCGAGGCGCAACCAAGAACCTCTCTGTGGAAGGCCCCTGGTCAGCGGGGCAAGGGTGAAGCTTGAACTCACCTCTGCAAACCACAAAATCCACCTGGAAAAACACACACACGGCACCCACAAGCCCACCAAAAGCTAGTCCTTCGCCACCGCTCACGAGACAAGGGAAGGACCCGGCGGGTGGCATCCGTTCTCCTCCCGTGTCACACACAAGTCACCCCCACCTCAGCCTCAGCGCCACCGACTGCGGCGGCCTCAGGCACCAGTGCATAAAACAAACATGGCGAAAGATTTGGTAAAGCGGCATCGCCTTCTTCTTCTGTACGACAGACATCACACTGAGGTTTATCACACACATTTCCCTCCGCTGCCGTCCTCCATCAAATCCCTCAGGCTGTGTCAGAGGCATTTCTGGCTCTCGCTGTGAGCCCTGGGAAAAGCCCTCGCAAGTGACCAGGGGATCGCGACCACCGGCCTGGCTACCCACGTGCGACAAGGGACTCTTCTGCAGCCTCCGCAGGGGAACCGCCAAGGCATTGCTCCCCGACAGCTCAACCACCACATCCCCTTCCTGAAACAGCCACAGGCAAGGAGGCAGCAACACCAACATCCTTACCCCCGGCTGCCTTCCCATACTCAAGCATTACACAGGGGTTTGGTGTAAATCTGCCTTGATTAACAAGAAGCTTGGCTGCAGAAGTGAATTACCAAAAATCAAATAATTAAAGGCAAGGATAGCCGGTGCTAATCCAACACATGTACACAGACTTCCTAATAAATGTAATTATACTATTTCTGTAACGCATTTGGGGGTCTTACTTTCTACCTCCTAATTAGCCACTGGCAACAGGAGTGCAAACACAATAAATACCAGGAGATGAGAGCACGGTTCCTCCATGAAGCTGCTTTCATCTGACTCAGTACCACATTAGCAGAAATGTGGTCAGTTATTTCTGATTCATTAACAGTATTGGTAATGATCTACCAAATACAAAGAAAACACTGACCTCCTCCTCTTTGCAGACTTTTTGCAAAAGAAATACTTTGTACAAAGAGCAGGAAAATTGGTAGTACGTTTATTCCACCACTTTCTGCTGACTTTGCGTAAAAGCACTTAAATATAGTCCAGGCACCTAATTATACATTACTATTACCGGGTATAACTAGATATTACCTTGACTACTAGAGCAAATTTTTTTTTAGAGGTTGTCATCATTATTCTGTTCAAATGTTTATCACTAGAAAAGTAATTCCTACATTAATTGCTCACATCAGTTTTGAGTTACTTTGCCTTTTATGTTTAAATAATGTTTTTACTGTAGTTAAAAGAAGTTGGTCTTGCTGTCCTACAACCATCTCTAAAACCTACAGTTTACCTGCCTTTTCCTGCAGCTATTTTAACCTCTTCTCCTCCTCCTCACAGAAGCTGCCTCCTTTCTGTGCATCTAGACATAAATGGTATCAGACCACAGCTTCTAGATTCATTAATATAATATCATGCAGTCTTTCTAGATACTGTACATCAATACTGTGCATAAGAACACAGCAGTTGCCCTTCTAATCAGACGCAAACAGTTAATGCACGTCTAATGCATGCAAGGACTTAATTTAGCCCCAATGGTACTACTAGGCTCAAAGACTTCTGGAAAGGGAAGAGAAGGGCAGAGGGCAAAGAAAATCCTCAGCCACAAGTACCAATTATACCGTTTGAAGCACTCAGTTTGGGAAAGGGACAGCTCCAAAACCAGGTAATACCAACCTGTTCAGTGAACACAATGTTTCTAAATCAACTAAACCCAGTGGCAGAGTTTCTAATGCAACCCAGTTTGGGGCACATACATGCCTTTCCACAAAGCTATCTCCTCTTTTTCCCTGGCCTTCAAATCTTCTCATTGCACAGCTCTAGCACGACTAGAAAAAAGAATCTACCCTCATGCACAGTCAGGAATAACCATCAAGATTTCAAATGTGCTCTTGTACAAGAGGACATATTAACAGGACTAGAAGACGGTATAATAGAGCCTTCATGGGCACTACTTAAAATACAACCATAGTATGAAACTGCACAGCTCTGTATTAAGGAAATTCAGCCCAGAGCTCTTTGGTTTGAGCACCTCTTTATCAACAATACGTAACACAGGAAAAGAGCCCTAACAAAAAGGAAATCTCAATATTTAATATGTTTTAATTTTCCAAGACTAAATTAATAAGAGTCCACTGCATCAGCAATGGAAACAATTCCACCCACCTGAGTGAGGAACGCCCCTAGAACTAAAGAGCAATCAACCAACACAACATGTTTCTCAGTTGCCTCCTTACTCTTAAGATCTTGTATGACCGTTTCTGAATTCAAACCATTCTTTTCTGCTATTTTCTGTTTTATTGAATTTCACCTAAGAGAGAAGTGATTCTCCGAAGTTATCCCGAGTGCGGCTTTAGGTACAGCTGTAATGTACAGTGAAAGGAGAACAATATACAACACAAAGAGTTCTTTCACAGACTGAATTGCTTTTTCTATGTCAAATTGAGCACCTCCTTATACAGAAAACAGCTAAAAACCAGCAGAACGGCTCCCATGAAGAGCTGTTACCTTGTGAGAAAAAGGGCACTGTGGGGTTCAAATACTAGATTTGGTAAGCATACTCTTGTAGTTTTAGGGTTTTTCTTTTTCTTCCTGTTTTCTTACCAAATTAAGATTTTCTGCCTAGTACTCACCTCACCATTGTAGATACCAATAACACATCTTATCTATGTCCTCAAATGCGTTCTAAAGTACTTCTGGTCACCTCAGAAAACTTCAGTTTCTGGAAAACTTTGATTTCTGCTTTCTAAACTTTGCATACCACCTGCCACTTTGATCACCTTTATCATACTTGTCTTCACTTTGTTTTCTCCCACTGAGAGGAACAGAATGACTTTTGTAGAGGTCTAGCACGAGTTCGTGTATTATTTTAAGTCCAACTCCTCAAAGCATTGTTGTGGAAGTCATGTGAAGAGAACAACTCAGCTGATCCTGCAACTTATGCTGAAGTATACTCTAAGCATATGAATACCTGCACTTACCAACATTAAGGGGAATGCTTATTTTTCATGATAGCCATGTAATATTATATATTACAGTGCTGTAATACATTTGTTGCTGGCTGACAAAATGCAACAGACATCCAAATCTTTGTGCAATATTTTGAAAGACCACTAGAAATGACAGAGAAAGGTGTAACTGAACATGCCTGAGTGAACACAAGCCACAAAGTTTGGCTGGGGTTTTAAAGCTTCCTCAAATTTGAACCCTTTTCTGATTCCTCCCATCCTGAAAAGAAATCATCTTGTTTATTTGTTACTTCATTTCATGCAAGTAATGAGAATATCGAAGGAAAACAACTGTTCGCTCACAAAAAAGCATCAGGAAGTCTTAGTGCTTGGACCCTGAGCACTGTGGTTTTCTGCTTTATTTTCCTTGGGATGGTTTCTGTATTACTCAGAAGGCGAAGGTGGGGGAGACCTTACTTTCTCTCATCCGCATTTGTTTCAATTCTCCATTTCCATTTGCACTTGTTCTTTTCCCACTGCAGAAGATTGCTGCATATCATCATGGCTAAGAACACAAACACAACCTCCTCTAGAAAAAAAATTGTAAAACATATTTTTAAAGTTCATGCCTCTTCCTGTCAGTTGTCTTTTTTCTATTACTACATATGTTGGGGAAACCATCATTTTCGTTAACACTTAACATTGAATCAAAGCCCACAGGGCTTAAAAGCATAAACTGTTGTGCACCATCTACAGATACCCACTTTGACGAAGTCGAATTCAAACTGAACCACAAACAATCTGAGAAATATTTTCTAAGACATAACAATCCTAGATGCTAAATTTAGAGAGAAATAATTAAATGTCAGTATGAAATACCAAATCGAGACAGCATCTTACAGACATCTGCCAGTTTACTTTAAACACCTAATCATAGCAAGGGTCAATACAATTTGACAGGATACAGTTATCTGCTACTGGACTTTAATGCACAGAAAAAATAAACTTCTTTTCATCCAACAGTCAACAGCTACTTTGCTGTACTTCAGCCTCTCATAGCATGTGGTAGTTCCCCAGAAGCTGCATCCAAGCCTCGCTCAAACCCATGCACAATTCCCTGAGGGACCGAAGCATCACTTCCACAGGTTTAATTTATTCATTAGGATAACACCAGAGGAATCACCTAGTTATGCCTTTCACATAAGAAACTAATGCAGAAAGCATATCCGTTTCCTGACTGACATAACTGGGAATTTAGTGCAGGCGTGACCATCCTCCCTTAACAGAGGCAACCTTGATTCCACTGGATGTAATCACTTTAAACCCAGTAAAAAAGGGACAAATGGTTACACATTCCGTACTGCTGCTTCCAGGACCTACCAGCAACAGTCCAAAACTTTCCAAGACCTAAATCGAATCTCAGAAGACCACTTGGTAGCTTATGAAGCATGCTGCACTGCTGGAGTGCAGAAACTTGTCTGTAACAGGACAAACAAGCATTTTCAACACTATATATACAAGCTATTTTTGTTCTCTGCCAAAGCAACGACTCAGATCAAAGACTGCTAGTCCTCTAAATTTAGGACATCCAATGTCTCCACTTTCACACTTAGTAAATACCACTGTCAAAGCACTACCTGAGAGACTATTGCGGTAGATAGGTAAAACCACTAAATTGCATTTTGGAAGAACTCCAGCCTTCCAAAATTATCTAGAGTGTGGTTGTTACTGATGTTTTCATGTATGTACCTCCCCTAGCACCTTATCTTTGCTGCAGGCTGCTACTTAGCATCATGCTGTCAAGGCAGAAGGAAGGAGTAATTATTACAACAGCAGTTTGCAGGGAAGCAGTGCTATTTCCTACACATGCCTACTATCACACACTGCTATTTTCCAAATTCAGTTTCTTTGTTCTAAGTAGAAACATTGGCAGCAGCTTTCTGAGTAAGCACTTGGCAGCTTCACACTGGAAGCCGTAATTCTCACTTACCTTCTAGACCACAAACTCACTCGCTTTTAGAAGCTGACAACCAACACTTTCACCCATCTTGTGGCCAAGATTTAAAAAAAACCCAAACTGTTTGACACTGTATCTCCCAACTGGGTGTCCAACTTGACACACATACATAAGAAGCCTAATCTACAGAAGGATGTACTTCTTAAAAAAACAAGCCCTTTAGATAACCTGCTTTGGGTTGCTTTCTAAAGTCTTCAGGCTAAAGCAAAGTGGTACTTGATGTTATGTCCAACAAATTGAATGTCTTTGCCAGTGCCTATATATTTCAGTTAATTAGGCAGCACTCCCTTTAGCATTTCCATTATTATTCACACAGGCTTCTAAGATAACAAATACAGCTGTTTAGCTAAAAATAAAAATGAAGAGTGTCTGCCCACTCACATATATCCCAGTGAAACCTCTTCTTCCTGCAAAATCAGACCCATCTCTTTAAAAGAAACAGTCCACATTCATACAAGGAAGAAAAATGTTTCCTCTAAGAGCTTATCGCTTCACTGTGAAACCATCAAAAGGGCAAGAAACCAGTCCAAGGCTGGCCTGTAGGCACTGCATGTAGCTTGCAGAACTCCAGATCTGGAGACCATCAATCCCCTTGAGAGCACACCAGCCTTTTGTGCTGCAGGCATCTTGTACATATGAGGAAAAGGTACCGTTCCCTGACAGCCCCAAGTAAAGCACAAGATTTTAATTTAGTCCACAACAGAACAACTGAAAACAAGAAAAACTGGCTCTCTGGGGAAATGGTCATTATTGGTTAAAAGGGAGAAAGAAGAAAAGAAGGAGGAATTTTAGTAACATCCATGACATACTAACTTCAGTCAGAAAGAACCCAAAATAACCGCCCTAAAGCTAGCAGCACCCTACTCCTTAAGACAGAGAGCAACTACCGCAGAGCTACTATTTGTATAATAAATGGAGGTTTAGCCTACCATTAACACGTTAGCTGCTGAAAACATGCCATCCCTTTCCATTCGTAACCAGCATCACTATTCCAGTTTCTCCTCCAAAGAAGAGACTTGCACAGCTACAAGCCCCTGCAGATCTGGAAGCCTTGCACATAGGTGTACTACAGTGAAGCAGCCCAGGGAATATGATATTGGACTAAATATTTATGAGACTTCCTGGCTTTTTGCCTCCAACCTGCAACATAGCTATGGTGTGACAGTTGAGCTCTGTTTCTTCTGCCGCCCCTCCCTCCCCGGGTCTCTCTCCCACCCACCACATCACCCTCAACCAGCCACTCTCCAGACTAAAAAATCATTACGAAATATGGCTTATAAAGCCAGAAACAGTCACAACCTTTATCTGTTAAGAAATCACTACCTCTATCTCATGACAGTTAACAAGGTCTCAAGTAGGAACACATGAGTTGAGAAAGAAAGGTCTTACTTAGAAAATTCCTCAGCGAAAGCACAAGAAGGGAATGTCTTTTTCTGCTTTTAGCCACCCTCTCTTACGAACACCCTCCCATGTGATTTTGATTACATAGTTTACTACCTTTTGATGTTGCCACTAGAGTTAGGAAGTAAAGAATATAAATCTTAATATTCTTCCATTCAGTCATCAAAGCACTGGAGCATAGATCTGACATTTGAAAAGACACATAAAGGCTTCAGATACAGTCACCGAAACTCAGATTTCCCCTATGTCCTTTTGTTTTCTGTAAATTTTAGAAAACGCCCTCAACTTCAGGTTTAAGAAACGGTGACAAACAAGTACAAGGTAAGCATTACATTTTTAATTGCTGCATTTTTCACAGCATCTTCCTGAAGAATAAACATTTGTGATTCCTTTTGAAGTTTCTTGCCAGGAAAGTAAAAAGAGGAAGGGCATGCCTATGCTTGATTTCCCCCTTCTGCCCCATTCATAGCAATACAGGATAAAAAACTTGAACCTGGTGCTTTCTTTGTCTCAGGCAGGTACATAAGTACATAGAAGAATTCAGGTTGGAAAGGACCTCAGAATCCAAGTTTTAACCCCAAAACCCCACAGACAACCCTGTGTTTATGGTTTTTGTTAATAAAGCAAAAATTATGTTATTGACAGGCATTGTTTTGGTTCAGACAGGGAACAAAGCCATTAAATCACTTTACTCTGAGGGTGGTGAGACACCAGAACAGGTTGCCCAGAGAAGTTGTGGATGCCCCATCCCTGGAGGTGTTCAAGGCCAGGTTGGACAGGGCTTGGAGCAACCTGGGCTGGTGGGAGGTGTCCCTGCCCATGGCAGGGGTGTTGGAACTAGGTGATCTTCAAGGTCCCTTCCAATTCTAACCATTCTATGATTCTATATGAACCATCAGTCTTCTGTTTTCCTTGCCATTCTCATTTGCACAATCTTTCTGCCAAACCAACGAGCTCAGGAATGAAGGGGACAGTCCACACTGGACCCACGCTTTCCCTGGTGCACTCCACTGCGGCTATGCTATTCCACTTCTCTGGGATGTTGCTTATGGAGGGAGCTCTCGGTTGTCAACAATAGGAGAGTTTTCCCTCTGAGGTAACAGCTTATTATTTCCAAATACCAGATGGGGAACACAGATGCAAAGAGTGCCAGCAACTTGCCCCAAAATCACAAGAGAAATCGACAGAAGAGCAGTCACTAAATCCAGATATTTGAAGTTCAGCATTAATGTTTGGTATAGCCCTCGTCAGCACACGCATGCAGGGTTATAGACTTCAACTGTGTTCCAGTTTAGAGAGTGACTCATTCCTCCTCCTCCTCCTTCTGTAGTGCCAGAAACATCCAGTAAAAAGAACTATGAACCATAAAACCTCAGGTTGACTAAGGATTCAAAGTCTCAAGCAAGCATCAGATGGATGACAGTCTCCTAAAGCCTGGCAACACCTGAAAATTTTCTTGACAGCAAAATATCAGTAGCTGAAGGTAGTGCTCCTGGACATGCTACAGTAAGGATGTAAGGCAGGCTGCCTCTCGTGCAGAGGACTGCACAGCTTCCAGAAAGAGGACGCCAGCCTGCTCAGAGTGCAACACCTGCATCGTTAGCACCATCTACAAAAGCCAAATCATAAAGCCTCAGAGCAAAACATTAGAGCAAGCGTCAAGACAGGATTCCAAGCAAGTCCAAACTTTTTAATCTCTTTATATTGGAGATACCTAGAAACGTTATTTTAGAAATAGATGCAAACTAGCAAAATTTTAAAAGTAGCAATTGGCATACTTTGGATCTTGCATTTTGTCTGCTTTTTTACTTGTTCATGTTAGGCTTACAATCAGTTTTCCCCCCATTGGCTTCTACGAGCAACTAGGCACACTCAAACATGGAACAAGTACTAAAGGCATCATTCTTGCATTAAAAAAAATAGTTTTGTCTTGTCATAGGATCAATGCATTGAATTAAATATATATACACGTGTGTATATATATAGATATAATCAAATGACTTAGCTTGGCATTGTCAAACAGAAGTGAAAAATTTCACGATAATTATCCTGATCCTGAAGCATTTTTAAAGCACCTGCATCCCCGAAGGACCTCACATACACCTTTACACCTTTGTTTCTTTTTTAACTGAAAGGAAAAAAAGTCACTTATGAAACACAATCCAGTATAAATCTGATGAGTCAGACTAATGAAGACAGCATAGTGTAATCTATGCTTGTAATAGCAAAGAAGATGAAATTAGCTCCCCTTTATTCACATAAAACATGGCCTACTAACAATTCACATGATGCTTTGACTAGAGTTTAGTCACCCTCGGTATGAAGAACATGGGTCATCCATTCAGATCTTCATTATTTAGGCAGAATTAACCTTCTCATTAAAACCAAGGGAAAAAAATTATTTAAGCATTCCTATGAAGTATGTAAAAAGCTAGATCATGATTATTTAGGAAGCCACTGGGCTTACACAGAGCTTTATCTCTAAGCGATAAGCTCACCGCTTTGTTTCTGAAAAGATGAGCTCAGGCAATAACTGAGCAGAAGTGACCCTTATGAGGCAATAAACTCATCTCCTCAGGACTGATTACTTAAATCACACTAAACACCCTGTGTATTATTACAGAGTGTTGAGTTTTATGGATATTTAAAAACCATCTCTCAATGTCCTTTAAGGCAGATAAGTAAACATACTCCTTATTGAAAATATAACATTACTAAACATTCAAGAACTCCTATATTTGTTCTCTGAAAAAGCAGACGAATAAATTTCAGGTGAAATCTCTCAGGGCTCTTAGCAGAATTCTATAAATGCATTTCAAAACACTTCCCTCACCTTGATGAAGTTTCAGCATCTCAAGGCAATTAAATCAAACTCTTCATAGTGCAAAGACAGCTCAAGCTTCACTGGCATATTAATCCATCTCTCAGGTTCCTGCTGATCACGTGGAGCCCTGTGAGACGGGACTCCCAACTCACTTCTTTTTATCCAAGCTTGCTATTTAGACACACAAATGGAGATTGGAGCTAAAACTACCTATATTACTTCCAGATATAGATAATCAGAAGTAATACATCTTCCACATCCATTTCATCAAGGGAAACGCCACCCAAGTGTTCAAAGGCTAAGTGCTGCCAGTCTATCTACAGAAGACCCTACACGCTGCAGCCCCAATGGATTGATAAAGTGGCGGCAATGCCTAATGCAAATTTCCCGAAACTGAGAATCCAGGCACGGCAGCAGCCTCCGGCAGTTACTGAATATAGAGCCTCTCTCCTGTGTGGTAGCTTACAAAAAGTCAGGTTGCTATTGAGCCATGAAGATTTTCATCACCCCAACACTAACATCAAAACCAGGGGCCGCCTCAGCCCGACTCACCGAGCACATCCTGGTTAAAGGGGAGAGACAGAGAGTCCAACAATGTAATTTCCCACACTGGAAACCAGACACAGTACAGCAGATGAGGTGGCCTCAAATGCACTTCTGAACATTGAGCACAGCCTTGTACCTGGAAACTCCCTGGAATGCTTTGAAATTGGTCCTAATGTGAAAGACTATTCATTGCCTGCCATGTGCTATGCTTTGTGATAGATCCAGTTGTTAAGGAAGAAAATTATGCAAAGAATATTTTGAAACACCAGATACAGCCTAAATACCAGCACCGGTAGCTGTTTCCTCATTCTGCAGTGACAGGAAGGACATGGCCCCAAAAGGAATTGCACTTCAGTGTCACAACACCCTGTCTGCCTGCAAAACAATACACTTGCCTCAAAGGGATTTGAGACCCCTGATGAAATACGTTTAAGGAACCCCCAGAGGAGGAAGCTAAAGAATATTATTGTTTTCAGGGTTCAACTTCTGCGTAGAACTAGCCCACAGTCAGTACTACGGTACTAGAGACCAGGCAAACCAAAATGACAAGAGCTTCAGTTTTAAAGTCGTGTTTCTAAAGTGGGATTGCAGAAAACCCTATAAATCCTTACATGTAGTATTGATGCCTTAAACAGTAAGAACTTAGGGAAGAAAATTACTTAGGACTGTTGCTGCATCTGATTAACTTCACTCAACAGAACTGCTGTTGAAGTGCACCCAGGTTACCGCAACCCCTCTAAGAGGAGCAGCATGATACTGTACCTGGTGTTTCTGTACCCTGACTGCATTTTATTTCCTGCTTTGAGAAAAGTAATCAATACATTCTTTGGGACCACACACACGAAAAAGAGTAACCTTGATTCTCTGACATCCACCCTGTTTAGCCCAAGGAGCTGCAAACAGACCAAAACCAGCTTGTTTCACATTCTGTTGAATACCAACTGGAACAAAGTAGCTTCACTATTCAGTGGGCTCATAAGACCATGAATTGATTTTGTACAGACTTTCCCCTTACACCTTATCATTCACTTCATGGTAATTATTTCCATGTCAGTGAGCTGCTCCCCTGATCCTACTTAGCCAATTTACAAGGGTAAGTAGAGGCAACAATCATTATTAACTATTTAACTGCAAGGCTTTGTTTTCCCCCGAAATGTAGCTGGAACATAAGACACTGTATTTCAACTGTTGAAAAGTTTGCATCCTCTGAGCTTTTTCTATTGATCAGCATCCTGAGCAGAGATGATGAGAGGGGACACCAACACGCTTCATCCTTCAGAAAATCCAATTTTTCATTCCTTTGGGTAGAATCCAACCAGATACACTGTGAAATACTTAGAAGATCCATTAGAAGATCCATCCTGAACTGTAAAGGTAAGCTGTATTTTAAAGTCTTAAGACACATGTCCCATCCATCTCAAAGTTTAAAACAGAACCCAGACTTCAAAATGGATTTGTGACTAGTACGCTATTAAAGATTTAGAGACTATACTGCTAGAACAACAAAACCAAACAGTTAAGGTATGAACTAGAACTACAGTATTACATACATGAGATGGGTGTTTTAAAACACCCTGACTATTCACACTGTCAGGCTTACAGATTCGTAATTCAGCCTTGAGGGACTCTCATTTTCAAAAAATTGGTTATCCAGCAACTTCTGCTAGCATCCAAAAATGAACAGCAGCAAGCCTTGTCTTAAAAAACTAAACTGCTTGGCAGTTGGCACTAGTTGGCACAACCGTGTTCTGAAGGGTATTTTGATTTTTTTGTTGGGGTGGGGTTTGGGTTGGGGTGTTTTTTGGGTTTTTTTTTTGTTTGTTTGTTTGTTTTTTTTAAATCTTGCCTTCTTAGTTCAGCATCTCCAGTCTGACTTATAATTTGAAGATGTATACTCTTGAGCAGGACATGAAAATCCCATAAAGCTTCATTCACCTCCATTAAAAATAAAAAAATAAACTAATAACCCAACTGCTCAAAAAATATGTAAAAGCTGTAATAAAAGAAAGACCACATTATATTATTGATCTGGGATGATGCCTGTCAAGCTCCTGACAGAAGCTAACCTTCATAGCTAAATTACAAATCCCCTGAAAACACTGGTGTGTAATGGAAAGCCTGACAGGCCATTAGTGACAACAGCATGGACAAGGTTCTAATAAACAACGCAAACGGAATTTTAAATGAACCACAATTATAAAAAAAAAAAAAAGTATTTACCCTGGAGGGCTGCAGCCCTAGAGTTTACCCCAGACTGCCATTCTCCATGACTTGATCCTACATGGATATTCCTAAATATCCCGTGCTTGATTGCAGAAGTGGCAGGACGGGATCCTAGGGCACAAGATCTCAATACTCCTTCTGACACAAGTTGTTTTCTCTTCAGCCTTAATATTAGACATCATTATTTGCCTCTGTCTATAATCCTACACAATCCTATCCCAACATCACAAGATCTCCCAGTCCCAGTGAGAGATTCTCATTTGCACCCTCTCAGTCCCCACCACCACAGCACAGAAACACACTACAGCAAAATCACACCCTCTCTTCTGCTCTGTGATACCAACAGAAAGAAATCTCACCAACAAAAATCATGCCACCTAGCACAGCCCTGCCAAAAAGGAAGTTTCCCAGCAGCCACCTTCAACTACTTTGTTCTCTCGCATTAAAGCAAGAGACATTACCTTAAAAATTGGTGCTGCACCCTGGTTTTAAAATTACTCGCTCCAGCCCCGATACAAGCATCCAAAATTACCTTCCATTGGACTTGCCGGAGTCTGATGTCCTTGGAGTACAAACAGTACCCCTCACGTGAGTAATATTTGCTGAGGCCCATCCCAGACCAGCACCACAAGCTCCTCTCAGCCACGCTCTGTTCTCCAGCACAGCCAGCCCTGCTCCTTGCCCCTGGACCTTGCTGCAGTAGAAAGCAAGAGAGATCCTTCACAAGATCTAGCAAGCACATCGCTCACCCCATCAGTCCCGCACGCAGGGCTGCTGGACAAGCAGAAACACGTTCCCGTCCCATGACCAAACCCACTGGGTCTCAGAATTGGCTCCAGCTGTGGTTTCATCACCCTATCCAAGCACTCAACTATTCATCAAATGATTACATGCATGCTGGATTTGAGAAATTTCTCCAGAGTTTTTTGTGCCGGGAAAAAAAAAAAAAAAAGGCAGCTTTAAAATCGTCTTCCCTTTCTACCTCAAAAGTAATAATAACAATAAAAAAAAAAAAACACATTATATCAATTTTCACACTGGAATTTCTTTGCTATTCGCTCATTTTTCTCCAACACAAACCTGAGGTTAAATACCAGGGTGAGCTGCTGGTTAAATCACTTTGACTTTAAAGTAACTACCTTAACTCAGATTTAAATAATCTGTTCTGATCTTGCTTTGCATTTGTACTTTCTATAACTTTTCCTGGAAAGAAATACAGATTCTTCCTAGCTGGAATGCTGTGATTTTTTATTTTTTTTTTTTTTTTTACTGATTAGGAGGCTACTCTATAAACATTTGTTTTATTTTACTATTTTTAAGTTACATACATTAGTATCTTTTTTCTCTTCAGTATTTGACTATTCATTTTTTATTGAACATTTCATATTCGTTAGCTGCAAAACATTTTATAAATAGGACAAAAAACTTGTACAAATATTAAGGTACAAGTAATAAAAACTGTACTTTAAACTCAAATCCTTCTAAATGTATTAAATGAAAGAAAGTAAATTGATCAACATAATTGTATATTAAACTAACTCTTACAGGGGACTTTACCTGTAGTTAGTGAATTTGGTTGCATATGTATGTTCCTCAAGTTTTTTGTTGGGACAGAGGTGATTTTCATACCTTGTTGCTATTCATAGATCAAAAGAAGACAAAGCTTCTCAGCTTTTATAGTTGCTCACCTTTGACCGGACAACTCACTGAACTAACTCCTGGAAGAAATGAATGAAGAAAATGTTTTCTTTGTGCATGAAAGCTACTCCTGTCAAACCAGTTCTGTACTGCAGCAAATTCTCAGCAGACACTTCCACCTACTCAGTGGCTATACTTTCTTCAAAGTTTCAGAAGCAAATATCTCTTTCTTGAATATTATAATTTAATTAAAAGTTATTACACTATGATAAAGACCTGAATCTAGTACTTTCAAATACAAGATACTAATTCTTCTTTATAATTCTTCATTTTAACCTCTTTTGCTTTCCAAAAATTTCTTCCACCATTCTTAATCCTTCTACCCACATTTTCCCACTCGGGTCTTTATGTTTCCATCATATTTTCACAACACTCACAAGCACTTACGGTATGCCACCTCACCTTTCTTTCTCTCAGGAAGGCTGGAGACATATTTATTTCCAGGATTTATTCATCAAGATAATTTGTCACATGAATCACCCCCCTGCCTTCACTCACATGACAAGCCCTAAGGTGCACTGCTGCGCAAACAAGTCCAAGCAACCCTCAGACTTTGAGGACGAATGTTCCTCCTTCTGCTGTCCCTATGCCAAGTACACCATCCTCTGCCCTCCCCTCATCAACAGTTACTCAAATATGAGAACACCTCCTCTACCACCAGGAGACCAAACAGAAGAAACACTTCATGAAGAAACACTTCGTTGCTGATAAGACTGTCAGGCCTTCTTCAGGGTCCGGCCTCTCCACCAGCACTGATGACCACCACCATTACAGACCTTCAGTGCCTGGTGGCAGCAGTTTTCAACTGCTTGTTCACTCCCTGTTTCCTGCAGCCCACGGGGCAGCCACCTGCTTCTCAGGTTCCTTATGATTCCTCCACCTTTCGCCTGGCTGCTCATCTCCATTACTGATCAGCCACACAGTTCAAGACATTATTTAGATCTACCTATTTATTTTTTCCTTACTCATTATAAGTTCCAGTACGCACAAAGTCACACCTCCACCCAAGCACACTGTGCTACGCTAAAAGCAGGGCAATTTGTCACTGGAGGACAGGCAGACACAGAGAAATTAAGCATCTGACAACATTACACAGTAGTTTCAGGTGCAACCAAAAATAAAACCCTCCCAAGTTCAGGGCTCTGGACAAAAAGGTAACTTCAGAGCCCTACGCACAGCCTGGCTGAGGAAACATACAGCAAGTCTGTCGTTCCCCAAAAGGAGATTTTGCCAGAGAAATGTTCTAACAAACAGTATTTCAGAGCGAGCTGAATTTTTATTTCAGAGCGAGCTTTGCACACAACGCTAGGGTAATACTCCGCACGACTGGATGACACTAACATCCAGCCGAGACTTCTTCTCAGAGAGGCATCATCCTTCCCCCAAGCAGCCTGGTAAGGAGTCACGCATGAGTCATTATTTTGAAGCGCGATGTCAGATTTGCTGTATTTTCTACATTACACAAACAGGACTATACGGAAAATCCCATGCAAGGGAATTTACATTTTTGGACAATACTTGTCCAAATGCTCATGTGATATTCCCGAAATAAAGTAATTCCTCTCACCAAAACCCAGTGTCAGCAAAAATAGCAATTTCCTCCTTAGGCTGGGGAGCAGGGGTGCACTTAAAGAAAATACACAAAAGGAGAGAGGCCGCCCAAATTATGACCCAGTAAGTCCCCTTTTGTTGTTGAGAAGTTAAGAGTACTCAGAGAAAACCCAGAATTTCCCATGGTCACAGTCTTTCCCAGCTGATTTCAAGAAAACTCAGAAAAAAATCACAACAGGTTTAACCTACTGACACAGCTGAAAAGGATCTGGCCATTGCAAAAAGAAATACCACTAACATAAAACCAGCTGTGGGTATGCTCCTCCTGCAGCCCAACAGGTGACATGCCCCAGGCTGGCTCACTGGGACCGTTCTGAATAACAGCACCCAAGCACAAAGAGCAGACAAAACCTCTGTGTCAGCCACCTGGACCCATATGGCACCATGAGTACTTTCATGAGTACTGAACTCAAGGAAAAGCCTCTGCATCTGCTGTGCCGCTAGTGCCCAGCATATTCCGGAATAGCCCAGGCTATTCTGACTACGTTGCCTGCCCTGCAGCAGCATTTGCTAGTGCAGTCCAGACATGCATAAATTTAAGCCACAGGATTACATCTGATAACCTTCTGTTCATCTACAATCGCTACTGAGCGCCACTCCAAAAGCTCAGTGTTTTTCCTGTGAGAAGTATTTAAACTATTTACTTCCCTAGTAATAAATCACAGAATAGGGGAAAAGCGCACTCATTCACTGTGAGTGACAATGTCACATACCAGGTCACATGCAGCACACAATGAAATGAAAGTCTTCGAAAATCCTTTAATGTACAAAAGTGGAGATTTATAGCACAGAGAGATTCTGTCTCCTAGGCCTTAAGGAAGCTTCCCAACACGTTCCTCCCAAACTTTAAGTAACACTGTGTATATGTTTTAAAAAAGCTGCTCAGATGCTGTGACAATTTAAATGTCCCTATGGCAACCTGAGTCTGGAACAGCTAATCCTGAGAGGGGTCCCACTCTGTGACTCTGCAGTGCTTGGGAATTAGCAAGGGGAGTGCCAGCAGGAACTGAAACTCAGCAACTGTGCTCCGAAATAGCCACCGTAGGATTCTCCCTGCATTATATAAAAAAANCCTGCAGCTGCCGAGGGCAGGGAAGTATATGGCACTTCTCCCCCTGCAGGACACTGCACTCCTGGGAAAGGCATAATGGCTTGGCAAACTGCAGTGTTTTCAGCTAAAAGTTCCCTGGATATAAAACCTGAACATCTGAGGCACTCCTGTGGAAACATATAACCTATTTCCATATAGGTTTAGACACACAGGTGAATCTCCGTGGCCAGGATCAGCCCCTCAGTGCAACGAGCTAAGCAGTTCTCCTGAGGTTTTCCTTTCAAGTCTTCACCTGGCAAAAGAGAGGTCCTGTTACTTGTGTGATCCTCCCAAAGTTACACAGCAGGACTTCTCATGATGAGCTATTGTGGATGCGTGTTCAAACACAAGCGGAGAGGAAGCATTTCTGCATTCTTACCAGCCACCACAGTTTTTTCCCTTTTCCAATTTCAGTAGAAGCAATGGTGATTGTTTCTATTCCTACGAGTCTTTATTTTCACTCAGACATGATAGGGCCAAACATGAGCTGACAACATCTTTTCAATAAAAGCAATCTCACAGGCATTTAGATTTTGTGAGGTTGGTTCCTTTGTTGTTTAGAGTTTCTTTGCTGCAACACTTTATTTGGCCCTGTAATGTTTTTACACTACGGTACAGCCAGGAGATCCAATTTCATTTTTAAAAAGCATAAAGAAAAAAGACTGACTTTTTTTTTGCATTTGTCTTTGTTTGCACAAGCTTTCATTATATGCAAGGCAAAAATAAAGAAGGGAGAGCCCACTCCTCCCTGGGGAGACCACAGTAAGCACTGGCAGACAAACTGATGCATAAAGGGCAGAGAAGCAGAGAGATTTCCCATGGCAATCCACACCACAAAGCCAGTAAAACTCAAATAAGAACTTATTCTGCGTTTTTAAGGAAGACTCACAAACAGACTTTTGGGACCTTATAAAGGAGCTAAGCAAGGAGGAGCCCTTAATAAAGGCCACATAGGAGAAACAAGAGAAGTGTGGCACAGCAGCGTTTATAATTCAAAGCCTTGACCCTGCAAGGACTTCTGGATATTCATCCCCTTAAAGCACAGGTCCAGTCCAGGACACAAAGAAGTTTTGAATAAGGTAGAAACCGTTCCTCACATCAAAACCTTCTGCCTATGATGTCTATTGTCGCACATAAAAATGAATTATTTCTATTCATTAGCCTAGCCAGAAGAGTTTCCTGACACAAGGGATTTTGGTTAAGGGAGCTGTCATACCGCTCTGTCGCCTAAAGTCAACTGAATTTCAACTTCAAACTTTAATTTTGCAATGCGTAGGCTTTGCCAAAAGCTAAATAAAGATGCGTCATGCGAAATCTGCATTGATCGAGATGTTAGTAAACAAGAAGAAAACCCCCACGATTTAAAAAATTAACCGACCACCAAGAACCACGATGTTACGTCCTTACTAGACCATGGCAAGCAGCGTGAAGTCATTTACTCAGAGAAGGGAGGTGTCTGACTCCTAAGAGGAAAAAAATCTACAGAGATCAGCTGAGAGCCATACGACCGCACGCATTGGCAAAAGTAACGAAAAAATTTTGTTCTGTTTGTATTCCAAAACACATGACACATAGTTTATACTTTAAAAAAAAAACCCAAAACATCGGCTGATGTGCGTGACGCCTTCTGACCGTTTTCCTCCAAGGGCGTTTCAGACAATGGAGCAGACAGCTGCTCTCTCCGCTTCTCGGGGACTTCGGAAGGGAAAAGGGCCCATCCCCGGCGACAGCGGCACAGACCGGCGGCACACAACAGGTTCCCAGGCCACCGCCGCCGCCCGCACAGCGCGAACCGGCAGCCTGACCCAGCCCGCAGCCGTGGCGGGGCGGGCGCTCCCCGCTCCCTCCCGGGGCGGCCCCGCGGGCGCCGCGCCCGCCCCTC
>VZSZ01000627.1:228915-324480 GCA_013398815.1 Ibidorhyncha struthersii
GGGCGTGGCCTGGAGCCGGCGGGACCGCCCCCGCGGCCGTAAGGAGCACCGGGCGAGTTCAAGGTGGGCCCGTGTGAACCCAGGTGGGCCCACGCGAAGCTCATGAGGGCCGAGGGTAAGGTCCCGCCCGTGGGCCGGGGCAATGCCGTGCAGAAATCCGGGCTGGGCAGGGAATGGAGCGAGAGCAGCCCCGAGGCTGTTTCCGCACATACAGAGCTTGAAGCACACAAGTAAGGCTGATCTCCAACGGGGTCAGCGCTGTGAAGCGTATATAGTATAGGACTCATCCCTTAGAAGCGTTCAAATGCATTAAATAAGCGTTTACCTGCTAACTTGCAAGCTCATTTTAATTGTTAGATACTCACACACTGTATGGTCTTACTTACACGCGCTGCAGACTATCACTATTCGCTGCTACCAGAATAAATATGTTAAGGAAAATACAACCTTATATACGTTACTTGCTTGACTTTTGCGCAAGTGTAGCAAAGCTTGACTATTAATGACTAATTCAAAAGACACTTCACAATGTTAAGTCAGCTGGTTACTTACCATGAACTTGTGTTTTCATGTTGTTTTACATTTCTGCTGTATAGAACACACATCCTAAGTCAAAAAGATGTATCCAGCCTATCCTCCGACCCACAGCCTATCCATCCTGTTAATCAATCTACACATTTTACGTCAGGACACAAGCAACATTATCAGATAAGAAAGTACGGGGCTGTAGCGTCAGGTCACTGTGCAGGCTGGAAGCTCCCTGGGAGCCAGGGGGGAACAGCCCCAGGTTGGCAGGGCCCTCGGGGGGCCACAGCTCAGCACTACAGAGCCTAAACAGGGGAAGAGTGCAAATCAGAGCCTAGGTCAAAAGATGCCTCCACGCTGAGGAGGCAGGTTCACGACCAAACTGAGAAGTTAGTCTACAGATCAGGGTCCAGATCAAAAGCATCCACAGCCGGACATAGACACAGCTACAGCAGACTCAAAGACCAACACTCCTTCACCACAGCTCAGGCAGAGCTTCAGGGCTGAGGTTAAATAGAGTCCCCGGCCTGTGGGGGTGTGTGGAGGCCCCAGGTGAGGCTGGTCAGGGACATTAAGGCCTACTAGTGCCCCCAGGGCCTTAACACCCATTACCCCTTTGCAAGATAGAGAATTTGTTATTTTTTTTGTGTAACTGAGTTCAGTGACAGCATGAATGGTAGGATAGGACTCCTGATATCCATTATGGTCATAACATGGTGCTAAGTGTCGGTGAAGAAGACGTTTAGGAGCAATATGTAAAGAGAGAATACAATTCCCCCCCTCCCTCCATCATTAGTTTGGCTAGACAGAGGAGTTTGTTGTTTTAAAATGTACCATGGGATCTTTAAAAAAACAAAATCAATTAGCATTTCAGATTTCTAACTGATCCTAATGGTACTTAATCGATAGCCCCTTTAAGAAAGCAGACTTTATCCTTCTGTCTTCTGGTCAAGAGCTGTGATACTGGCTGGGGAGACCTATGAGAAGAAAAGCAGCAGAGGATTTTGTCCGTGGGCCTGTTTTGGTAAAAGCCAGAGAAAGCTGAAGGAACTAGGCTAGGAACTGAGTAGGGGTAGGAATCCCATTTCATTATACAGAAGGCCTGGAAGGGGCAGCAGCAGGTTTGCTTAGTTGCATTTTTTTAAGCAGGGTTGCTGGAACTGTAGGGTGAGTGTTAACTCGTGCTCAGCACGACCGAACTGCTGGAGGCTCTGGAGAAATGGCTGCGGGGTTGTCTACTGGCTGGTGACACAACAAGTGTCAAGTATTTCCATGTACACCTAACATGACAGTGGCGTTGGGATCAAGCAGTAATCTGCTGGGGGAAAATGCGCGATCATTATCTAGCACGGCACGGCACGAGGTAAATGAGACCATGAGCTGCTCTGGCAGCAGAGAGATTCCTTCCTCCTGTCTCAAGTGTCATATCTTGGCAATGTCAGGAACAACTTGGAGGCTAATAGTACAGGACAGTCTTCTGCTGTTCCCCTTTGTAAGCCCATGGGATAAATAACTCTAAAGTGTGCATTTACAGAGCCAGCGTGTGACTCCAAACCTTCATTCTCTCCGAGAAGCAGAACTATCAGATCTAACAATGGAAGAGGTGCTGAAGTCCCATGATTGTATGTCCACGCTTTCCATTGCTTTGTACAAAACCTAGATATTTCACTAGCAAAATGCCGCGTCGACTTCCAATTTCTCTCATGTCTCCAATTCAGCACGGGGGACTTCCATAGAAAATGCTCTTGTTTATGCCCCTGTAATGGAAAATCAGTATATGGTTGTAAATAGCATTTGGCAGGTGCCTGATGGTTTGCTTATTGGTGTCAGAATTTGACATGAAACTGAAACTGGAAACACGGTGTAAATGTATGCTGTTTTGGAGAATGATCATGCAGCATTTGAATTTTTTTTTTCTTATTCAGCCGTAGCAAAAAGCCCAGCTCTCAAATGATGTCCAGCTCAAATCCTTTGTCCCCTTCACTTATTCCCACTACTGCCTTCAAGGCCTGCTAGGTTTCAAATAGGACTTCATAGAGAAGAAAATACTGCATAAGCCTTACAATATTTTTAGGAACTGGGGAGACCGTAAGGTCATATTATAAATAAAAAAATGTTGAGCACATTGTTTGCAGAAGAACTGGGCAGCCTGTTGTATTGCTCTCCATCTGTGGCTTAACAAATCCTCAATTTATGAGCTGAGGAAGGTTTGACTGTTGCTGGTATCCGCTGGGGACAACCAGCCGCAAATTGCTGTAGCAGAAGCTGTTTTTTGCCCTGAGATCAGCCATTCCTGATTTACAATACACCTCACGAGCAAAACATGCTAATGCTAAGGGAGAGGTGACCCAGCTTTTGGAAGACACTTCAGGAGGTGCCTTAGGTTGGGGTTTGGTCCCCATAGCACCTGTACACATATCGTTACAACTGGCGGGGGACAGGAGAGCAAGAAGGAAGCAGCAGCTCAGGAGATTTGATGTCAGCGGGGCAGGCAGGAGAGCTCTGCTTGCAGTGGCAAGAGTCTGGGGGCAAATCTGTGGGACACAGTAAGAGGGAAGGATGGGAAAGAAGGTGTCCAGAAAGCCTGACTGTAAACAAAAGATCTTTACATGGGAGAGATGCAGGACTACGTGGGCTGCCCTTCATGATAGTCAAGTGCGTGGCTCTGCTCTCCTCACAGAGCCTGCCTGCAGGTGGATTTTCTTATCTTTCTGCTTGGCCTTGTGGGGTTACAGACCACCTGAAATACTGCTCTGCATGTTATGCTTGGACATATCATAGAATCATAGGATGGTTTAGCTTGGAAGGGACCTTGAAGATCATCGAGTTCCAACCGCCCTGACATGGGCAGGGACACCTTCCACTAGACCAGGTTGCTCAAAGCCCCATCCAGCCTGGCCTTGAACACCTCCAGGGATGGAGCATCCATAAGTTCCCCGGGCAACCTGTTCCAGTGTCTTGCCACCCTCACAGGAAAGATTTTCTTCCTAATACCTAATCTAAATCTACCCTCTTTCAGTTTAAAACCATTACCCGTCATCCTACCTCTACACTCCCTGATAAGGACTCCCTCCCCATCTTTCCTGTAGGTCTCCTTCAGGTACTGGAAGTCTGCTAGAAGGTCTCCCTGGAGTCTTCTCTTCTCCAGGCTGAACAGCCCCAACTCTCTTAGCCTGTCTTCATAGGAGAGGTGCTCCAGTCCTCTGGTCGTCTTTGTGACCCTCCTCTGGACTCGCTCCAACAGGTCTATGTCCTTCTTATGCTGGGGACTCCAGAACTGGACACAGTACTCCAGGTGGAGTCTCATGAGAGCAGAGTAGCGGGGCAGAGTCACCTCCCTGGACCTGCTGGCCATGCTTCTTTTGATGCAGTGTAGGATGCAGTTGGCTTTCTGGGCTGCAAGCACACATCGCCAGCTCATGTTGAGCTTCTCATCCACCAACACCCCCAAGTCCATAAAAATTATCCACTGTAGTTACTCCTACACAGCACTCTGCACAGCAGAGTACTTAAGGTCATGTATTTCTGAAGTTCAAGGTTTTCTACATGTTCAGCTTTCTTTTGTCCTTCCCTCTTTCTTTGTACTACTCTTGTCATCCCTGTCACTACTTTCATCAGTTTACTGCCACAGGATATTGTGCTAAATGGAAGCCAAAGATGCTGTCTTGCATTGTAACAGTAGAAACATGTCTGAACTTGTATGAGTAGCTTTCAGTCCAGCCTGATCGCTTTCTTCTGCAGCCAAAACCACTGTGTTCTGCACCTGAGCCTTTTATCCTAGGTTGCTCCTGTGCTGTTCCTGAGAGTGCAATTATGTTAATAGGATTGAACTGTAGCCTTTGTGATAACAGGCTCCTGGGTTTTATAAGTCACTTGCACAGAATCCATGTGTTTTCCTTGAACTGTACTTGTATTGTCGCTAGGATCACTTCACCACTTATGAACCCACCCCAGTCTCCCTATCAGCTTGGCAAATTTGAAGTCCAAGTAGGAATTAATTATTTTTTTTTATTATGTAGCTAAGCTCTTGCCTAAGAGGAAATGGGGCAGTCCCTTGGTAAATGAAAGCCCCTTGCGGGAAGGCAGCCCCTGCCAGTCTGGGCATGGCTTTGCATTCAGGATTTTGCTGAAAAAACTGAACTGGCTGGGAAGCTGCCTTAGACAGCAGAGGTAACATGGAGCTTGCACGGGCCAAATATCTGCAGAGAAGTCTGTCCGAAGCAGTGGCAAACTTAGCATTGCTCTTCACTGGAGTGTCACTTGATGCTTATGTATTGTGAAGCCCCTTGAAGTGTTTACCTTCTGCTATCTGTCTTGTCTCTATGAACCTCGGCTCTTTAGCCTATATAGATATATCTGCGAGCTTTGAGTGCATAAGCAGTAACAGATAAGGAAATGTTGCCCGCCTCCTAGGAACATAGGATTTCTGAATTGCGACTGTGTAAAAGACCTCAGGTATTACCTATATCCTCTGAGATTACAAGTCTGGTTAAAGAGAACTGGGTGGGGAGTCTGCAGTGGCTCAGCAAGATGAGTTAGAGTTGTGAACTGACCTTGTGTAACACCAAGCTGCACCAGTCTGGCGGCTGCTGCTGCTGGAATCATGCATGTTTGCTGACCACTTTGGATGACGCTGAAGTCTCATGCAAGATCTGTTTGTAATCACAAAGAACAAGTTTCATCCTGCCTTAAGGAGAAAGTTAAATCCCAACAGGCAGTAATAGAGGGTATAAAAGAAATTACTTGTTCAGAGAAGTGATCAAATCATGCACAGTTTATAAAGAATGTAGTGATTCATTTCTGAATTCTTTTGGGAAAAGATGTGCGATAACTCTCCATAAACTGAATTTTCAGTAGTGATTTCTAAATAATTATATTGGAATCTGGAAACGAGACTTTAAACTCCTGAATTTTTGTGCACACTTCTAAAAATGTAGGGGCAAAATCAAATATGTGAATGAGTAACAATTGTATGAATGCATCAAATTTGTGAATGAGTAACAATTGTATGAATGAAACTAGCGGTGATCGAATCTTTTATTTTTAGAAATATCTAATAAAAAGGGTATTTAAAAAACTCAATTTTTTTTGTAATAGAACAGTATTGTTTTACTGATTTTAGTGTTGTTGATTATACCGTATTGTATAGTTATCTTGATTTTAACGAACATTAGTTAATATTTTAAATAACAGGCAAAATAAGAAAGAACCTATGAGCAGACAGCAAAAGAAACTGTACTCTCAAGAACATCTACTTATATAGGCTGGGTTGCTATAATAAATGGCACAAACAGCAGCTCTGGATAAGGAACTTGCTATGGTGGGTTTTCTTTAGATTCATAGTTACTTAGGCAAACATTCAGAGTGAGTCAGCTACAGTTTGTGTCCATCTCTGCTTGCTATTAGCGCTGAGGAGTGAGGCTGATGTTAGACTGGAGCAGTCAGAACAGAAAGAGATGGTTTACGTCATCAGCAGAGTCGAAGGCTGTTCACGGTTTCTGGGTTCCCCCCAGCACGGCACTCCTTCATGTAGTGGTGTTCTTCCTTAGCCAAATATTTTAGATTTAAAAAGTTCTCCCCCAATCAGCTTAAAAGGTAGAGACGTCTGCTAGATTTAGGGAGCTTATGTGCTTATCTTCAGCAGAAAGCTATAGGATTTCTTCTCCTGATGCAGTGTAATGGAAAAACAGGCAGTTAAGGAGCTTCAGGAGGCAAGATACCTCCTTCCACTGAAAAAAGGCTTCTCTTAGCATATTTAACATAAATAAACTGAAGAACATCAATTTGAATTTTGCAATTCTAATTACTTGTAGAGCACTGAGTGATTACTTGTCATGAATTCAGGCAGAAACTTTTCACTCTTGAAACGTGAATTTGATTCCTAAGGCCAAAAGCAACAGTGTATTGCAAATGTCTCTTCCTCTTTCATGGATATCTCTTTCAATCCACCCAAAGCATGGTTGTCAGCTTCTCTCCTGGAAAACTCTTTATCTAATAAGTGTTCCATCCATGTCAGGAGTGCCAAGGGGTGCCGCTATGGCTGCTTTGAGTCGAAGGCTTTACGGCGTGTGCCAGCTCTTACACCTAGTCCTAGCTGCTTACAGGGACTGCTGAAGTTTTATGAACATCAGATGCCAAATGCATAGAAGTATTTCCTGTGTCTTACTAGCTCTTTGTGGAAACATTAAGTCGGAAAAGCAATTTCCTGTCAGGAAGAGCTAATGTCTCAAAGTGCAAGCATTAAGTCCGTGTAGAATGGTGGCTTCACAAGCTGTATCTACTTGCCAAACTCAATCAAGTAAATGGAAAGACTTGGTTGGTAATTAGCTAGTGTTTCATTGTCTGTTCATGGATGCTTGGCTGTATATTAGCTCCGACAAATGCTTTCATTCAACAGTGTAATTGATAACTGTCAGAGTTGCTCTTAATGAGCTGGTTTGGTGTCATGCTTTATTATAGTGGCTTGCTTGCACCTTTGCAGATAAGCTTGGGTCAGGACTCCCATTGTAAGGCCCATATGTTCAGAGATGTAAACATAGCTGTGTTTGCAATAGGTAGAAAGGGACAATTCCACTTGGGAAGATCATATTCATTTATTGGGCAGTATGAAAAGAATAAGGGTAATATTTTCAAATTAAACTAAAGGAAAAATGCCATGCATAAGCTTTGAATGCTCTTGTCTCCCATGCAACATCTAGAGGCTCTAAATTATGCTGGGTCTTATTATTATGCATGCACAAAGGAAGAGATAGTCCCTGTCCTGAAGAGATTAAACAGACTAGTTATTTCTTATGCATAAGCTTTAGAAATTAGATGTTAAAAGTCTTTCAAAAATCAGACATGGCAGCAATCAAGATAAGGAAATTGTCATAACAAAAGCATCCCAAAGTGTCAGGTCTTTGCTGTAACTTGGATGCCACCTGACATTTCATCCACAAAAATCTGCCTTCTGTATAGCTGGCTGCAACCCTCACTGCCATTTCTTTTGTTTTGTTTTTCCATTCTCCAACCTTTTTGTCAAACCTAGATGAATCCTGCAACTCATGAGAGAAAGGAAACCTGTTTACAGCTCAGTCTGCTCACTCTTGACATGTTTTACCACATCTTTACTAGCAAACCAGGCAGACATGAGACTGGCCCTGAACCATGGCACACAACTCTTCCACACTGGTAAGACCCACCAGTGCAGCTTTGGTCTGGGGAAATGATTCCCAGCTGTGGTTTGGGGGCTTGCACAGGACAGTGACTTGTGGTGGTAACACCTTGTCCTGAAGGATTCGGGAGTTTAGCTGTCTGGACGTCAGCTGTGCCAGTCTGTCTAGGGGACAGAGAGGGATCTCTGTCCTGTTTTATATGCTAGTCTCTGAAACCGCGGAGGAGTTCGGAAAGAATTCAGGGTAAAAATAAGTTCAGTAGCAGAAGTTTAAACTAGTGAGCAATAAGACCTACTGAACATGTCTCCCAAGGGTCTTCACTGAAATGTACCCAGTCAGGAAAATATCAGGGAATTGCATCTTCAGTCTGGGGAACTTGCGGTAGTTGAATTCAAGCACCACGTACAACATCCTCAAATGTTACAGGTGTAATAAAAATGTAAACAGACTTAACAGTTCACAAAGGAACAAAATATGACTAAGTAGAGCCTTGAAAAGAGGCAGAGAGCTGACACGGCATAAAAATTTTGAAAAGCTTCTTGAGAGCTGTCAGAGCCCTGCAGCTTTGGGTGCCTGGCTCAAGGCCAGCCCAGAGTTGATGTAGCTGGTAGCCTTGAAAGAAAGCCTCTGCAGAAGCTCCCCCTGAACATTTCTGCTGAGAAGCCTCGGTGGGGGCTCTTCATGCTGCTTCTGGGAGCTGCTTTCAAGCTGAGGCTCACACCTTTAATAGCTTGAGCTTTGCTGCATCCATGGCTGTGCCTGGCAATGTACCCTGCTGATGTGGACACTGGCCCAGACTTGTGGTCTTGACTTTCCAGCCTGTTGCCGTGAACTTGCCTGATGCTCTGGGTCTAGAGACTGCCCCGGGCACCCCCAAAATCTGCTCCCCTCCCTGGCTAGGGGTGGTGGGACAGGTCCTAGCTGGTGAAGACCCTGCACTGTCAGTCCCATGGGAGTCCCTGGCAGCTCATGGCTCTCCTCTTGCAGAGCAGCCAGCTGCCTCAGCACCTAGACAAGAGGTACTTTTCATAGTCATTCACCAGCATGTGACCCTGGAGAGGCTTTCAGTCATGAGGAACGTATGCCAATGTAAAGAAGTTTTGATGCAATATTCTCTTAGCCCTCAAGAGCACAAGGGTCTGATGTCATTGCAATAAATGTCATCATCTTGCATTATAATAGCTATTATTGCATGTGGTGGGTGTATGTAACCATCTAATATTGCTGGTTGGACAATCACAGCAGGTTGCCCCAGTAAATGTTGACTTTTTTTTCCATGCTAAAATACATCAGCCTGAAAGTAGGACACTTTGTTTGGAACTAACACTGTTATGGAGGAGTGTGGCTCTGCTGCTCAAATAGTCCAGCATGAAGGGCATGCCGTGACAGTGTGCCCTCATTGAGATATTTGTTACC
Organism: Ibidorhyncha struthersii; assembly: GCA_013398815.1. Taxonomy (NCBI): domain Eukaryota; kingdom Metazoa; phylum Chordata; class Aves; order Charadriiformes; family Charadriidae; genus Ibidorhyncha; species Ibidorhyncha struthersii. Next base: position 238,011 of record VZSZ01000627.1, read on the forward strand.
AATTCCATGGAAGGGTTTTAAATATATTCCTTTTTAGTTATCAAGCAATTCTTGTTAAAAAATATATAGCTGCACTGGACTGTTTGGGGTGGCTGACACTTCACAGACACTCCCTTCTTTCAACCCCTTCTTTCACAAAGAGGGAGAATCAACAAAACAAGTTTCTATTGGAGAACCATTCAACATTTTTCTGCCATGGTGATTGCTCTGTCACATGGTTTTTGACACATCCTGAACATGCAGGAAAATGAGAGATTATGGAGCACTCTGAAAACATGTGTCTTCATCTCACGGGTTGTCCTTCTCTTACAGATTGAGATAATTCCTGAGAGAACTTGATCTCTTTTATAAGCAACTAAAATGGATGACTATAAGGAAAAAAAGAGGAAAGGGAAAAAAAAAATGAAAAACATGGTTTTTCGAGGGATGACGGGCAATTTCCTGGCTATAATGAAAAAATGCTGTTAGTTTTACCATACTAATGGTAATTATTATTTGCAGATCCTTCTTGTGCTAAGTATTGTACAAACAGTACAGAAATACAAACTCTTCCTCAAAGAATGTATGATCCAGCCATAAACCAACATAAATTGAACAGATACAGAAGAAAAGAGCACAGCCAAATACAAAACGGTAGCCTGGACACTACAGAAATGCTTCCAACGCATTCAAAAGTGTCTACACTAGAATTTGCAATTGCTATCAGGTAGCCTCTGATCATTAGCATAGGCTGAAAAACAAACATTAAGGGCAGATGAATTCACAGATTGTTCCTTGCTAAATCTGCAGAAACTCCACCTTCCACACAACTGTACCTGATGCCAGCACCTGTTGCAGCAATAGAGAATTTTCTAGTCTTCAAAGGTATTACTGCCTACCCAGCAGCATGTGCTGTTCTGCTGCGTGTTTTATGATTGCTGCTTTGCATTACAGCAAGGCAGTGAGGCTCTGCAATACATACATGGCAAAGGTCAGAAATACCTTTGCAAGCTAGGAGTGTGGGCAATTGGGATTCTACTCCTGGCTGTGCCACTGACATGTTGGTCAGTCCTGAATGAGTCAGTTTAGACTAGTGTGCCTCTGTTTCCTGTCCAATATCTTCTATGTCAAACTTGTATATAAACTAAGTAGTGACTGATTTTTTCACCCCTTCAGGAGACTAATTTCTGCATGGGCCCTAGCATAGTGGATCATATAGCATGATGGATCCTTTAGGCAGTGCCATAACAGTAATATTAAAAAAGAGGAGGTTCCCTATTTAAGCAGTGAATGATATATATGGGGGAACTTCCATAGGAGATTTCACATACTTGTCCTACTAGTGTATTTGTATCTTGGTGTGGAAGGACAAATCTAGTGACAGAAAATAATCTAGCTTTTTGGCCCAGCAGCAGAGTAGGACTTGGCTCCTTCTGTTGTCAATAAGGATGTGAATTAGAATCGCACTGTCAAAAGTATAAAAAAAGAAAAAATAGCTTTGCCTTTTATTAAGCCTTTATGATCTGGTCAAAATGATGTGATGCTAACGATAATCTGCATCCAGATGTCTCATCCCATTTCTAGAGTCAAGAATGGATCACATTAATGATATTTCCAATTTTTTTCCAAAACAGTTGACAGGAGAAGTGCTGTTCTGAGGTAGAAGACCTTGGAGTTACTTATCATTCATTAATATCCACTGTTGTAATGAAGAAGACTTTAAAAACAGAAGTAATGAGCACAGCACTTGTGATGTTAATTTTATTGAAATGTCTTAGGTATTCAGGAGCAATCCGCAATGCATGACTGTTGATTTCCCACATTGGCCCACTACCTAGCACATAATATTTGAGAGCAAAAAAGTACTGATAGTTTTAGTGTGGTTATATTCGTGAAACAGTGTGGTAGCAGAATTAATTTGTCCTAACAGGCCTATGAAGATACAGCATCTTTAACCCATAGTATCTACTATATTTAAGAAATCAAGCCAGTTGTAGGACTACTTTAAAGGTGAGATTAAACAACAGAATTTCATGTGGATCCTGAGCACATGGAGTTCTCTAGATAGCAGAAATGGTCCTCAGCCCTTACCTTGTCAAACGTAAATTGCTATAATCAACTGGGCCTGAGTAGAATGATGCTAGACACAGACCTTTTAAGAGACATTGCAGTGTTTTCAATTACATGCTTCAGTGTTTTAAATGAGTGATTGAACGTGTTGCAAAGCCTAAAAGTTCAAGGGATAGAAAGAGGCTAAGAATAGGAGAGCTCGTTCACTGTGCAAATACAAAATCAGAAAAGCTGAGGGACTTGAACCTGTCAATAGTAAATAGAAGGAAGTGGCAGGAAACCCCACTGAAGAGCAGTCATTTATTTTTCCCTCATATGGAAAAAGCGGCAAGGACTAGAGTTCACCTGGCTCTGATCAAAGAAAAGTGAAACAGCTCCTTTTGAGTCCTTCAAAGTCCAACCCAAAGTCCCTTGTTAGTGATGGTGACAGTCTGAATCAACGTGCAACCACACAAAATTACCATTCAAACCCCTGTGCAGCGTTTAAGGACATTGGTTTCATGGTTTCCTCATGAAAAGGACCAGAGAATATATGCAATACCACAATGTGACTCCTGAAAGTGAGCAAAAATCCTCCTGTGCTTCTAACTTCAAATGCTTGGTTTATATCAAGAAAAAGAAACATATAATGAAATATTTGTCTTGCCATTCAAATATGGGCACTTCCAAATTTCCCTACTAGAAATGGTCTTCGAGCTGCATTAACTTGCTGGTGATGCCTGAGAAATCACTGTTGGTCTGGGCTGAAAGTATGCAAATGATCATACTAACAATTTAACTTTATGGACAATTGTGTGCCAGTACTCAGGGCTATATCCTCACCCTACATACTTACTGACCGTATGAATGTTGCTACTGTTCCTAGCCGGTCCAGGCTATGGATTTCTGTGCCTGTTCAATATGTTTCTGTGCAAAGATGATGTGTAGAAGGAGAAGAAAGAATTAGGTAGGGCAATGAGTATCATAAACTTGGGAGTTTTTGACTGGTTGTGAATGGACATGAAGTTCACACTGGTACAGACAACCATCACACGGCACACTGCTCAAACCATCGTTTGGCCCGGATGTTCATGGTAGTTCAATGCCCACAGCAAAGTGGAGTTTTCAAAAATATTCCATAGACCTGTCAGTGATTTGTTTTAAAACAAATGATGACAAATATTATAAGTGTTAGTTGTGGTTGCTGAACTCTGAAAAATGTAAGGAGTTGCTGGTGTTCGTCAGATAAAACTCGGATCTTTCAGCATTTTTGAAAATATGCTTAAATTTTGATGGGCTTACACAGACTCCTGTTGATCTGTAGATGCAAGAATCGTTCCGCAGAGAGGTAAATATCCTGCATGCAAAATTATGTAGTTGGTTTTTCTGTTCTTCAGTGAAATGGCACAGTGGATCTCTTTTTCCTTAGTCTCTATGCCATAATATACTCACATATTTCATTACAGTAATGAAATAAATTAGAAAGATGCTAATAGCTGCCATTAGGTGAATCTGATGCAAAGATTATAGCAAACCTAATAAAGGTAAATCAAAATACAAAGAGATAAAAAGAAAAATATTTCCTTCACCATGATACAGTTGCACATAGTGGAAGGTCTGCTGAAGACAGTATTGTGCAGATTGTAGAAAATGTTAAGATATTTTATAGCAGAGTGTATGTAAAATAGGCTATGAAAGTCAGCAGAGAGCCTAGGAAAGAATTGATAAGAGCATGAGAAAACATGGAGAAACATGTTTGATGTCCTTCCTGATCAAAGAAATGGTTAACTACTGTTTCCTTTCACAGACTTCTAGAGGAATTTTTTGTGAATAAACAAAATTCCTCAAAAATACACATTGCTCAAGACAGCAGTATTTGATTCAAATGGAAATAAAACTGCAACTCTGAATTTTGGGAAACAGTAATTTCCTGTATGTTGAGAGACAAATGTATGATGGTTTATGGTTTCCAAACAACTGAAAGAAACCAAGACATAACTTACCAGCTCTGCACATTTTTCATTATGGAAGGTTGACAGAAAATAGCAACAAATCAAAATGGCTGCATTATTTATTCTGCAGTGATTAAGTAACTACACAAGAACAGTGCTGAATCTAGCTTATAATTCTAGCTCCAAGAATTCCATATGTCTACAATCTATAATGTGTAGAAATACCACAAGTAGCTTGAAATAAGCTAGTTCAGACTTGATGGCATTAGTAGAAAACTCTGCCTAGGCAAGTTCACCCAAACTTTATGCTAGGTTGGAAGCTGCTCATGCCACTGAAAAACTTAGCCAGACCTGTATAAATAGACTTGGACAGCATTTATTTTGCTAAAGGGGACAACGGCTCTGCATGTTTTCTCATATTAGCTGCTTATAAAATCAGAATTTACAACATGGCAAGATTACCAAGAATTGAGATCAGGACTTGACCCAACTTATTCTCTAGACAAGTACATTTTACAGGGATATTTTTCATCTTTTCCTACTGTGTATCAGTCAAAGAAAATTGAAGTTAACTTGGCACTGAAGTTGAAGTCAGAGCACTAACTCTTCCACTGTCATCTGTATCCAGCTTCAATCTGTGGCTGCCTTCTAGTGATGGTTCAGCATTTGTCTCTTCTTAACAGGATATTATAAGCTTAGCCTGTGGGCAGTGCAGGAAGTGCTTCTTCCTGCTCTGATATCACAGATATGATAAGCAGCCCAGAGCAGTATATAATTGCCTAATGACATGCATACTGCACTCTAAGCATGGCTTTAAAGGAATTACAGTACATAGTTCTGCAGCAGTTCAGCTATTACTAGCCTGATGCAATTAAGGCAGAAAATTAGTCATGCTAGGCTTTGGTTTTGTGTTTGTTTTGTTTTTTACTTCTCTGTGCAACACAATGAACCTTAATAAAAAAGCCAGAGCTTTTCATTTTAGAGGTATTAAAATTGTTCGGGGCAAGGTGCCATGTGTATTCCTGTACCTTCTTTTTATTGACACTGGTTTTAATTTTAGAACAGCCAATATCTTAGCTGGACAGCAGAAAAAAGGTAGATTATTTAATGCAATGTATTTGAAATTATTGCTTTAAAGTTATCTAACTTGTAGAATGACTGTTTTTTAAGAAAAGTCAATGAAAAGATACCAAAAAATCTTTTAAACATACTCACACATGCAAATGCACACGTGCATACTCATTCCTTCTTGTCTTTGTTATCCGATGTAAGGTTTCTACCCTACTTCTGCTTGGTTTCCTGGTTATATATCCATTTCCTTAGTAGTAAATGACACTCAAAAACTTTAGCTGTTCAGTTTGGATTATAACCCTACAATTGGGATGATGCTTTTATTTAAAGGCTACGTCAGTTTTCCTAAGCCTTGGAAAGCGGGATGCAGTTTGAGTAGTGACAGACCTTAGGCTGCCCAGGGTTCCACTGAAGTATCAAAATGGACTGGAAGGTACAGAAATCACACAAATGTAGCAATTGTCATTATCTTTGCCTGTTAGCAAATTATAAGGAATCCCTTTCTGCTGGTGTTGGGCAATTGGAGGAACAAAATGAGAAATACCAGCATTCCTGAATGAACGTGAGCAGAAGGGCTGTCTGTGATTGCATGGGTATATTGTCTTTTATGGGGGTCCCATTCCTTTCAGCCCTTTTGTTCCACTGTCTCTCAACAAATACTGCTGAACCTACTGTCAAAAAGCAGTATTATCCTGCCAACTGCAAGTCTGTATGACGGGTGGCCACTGACTACAGCGGTGGTCCTCCTTCCAGGTGAAGTGGCAGAGCACTTTGCAGCATATCAAGATGTTCTAAATCTGATGATGACTTCTCAGTATAAAAACTACATAGTTATATTGGGGGGTTTTGGTCATCATTTTAAATCATTTTGGTCAACATTTTTAAAATGTTGGGGATGGCATAAAAAAACCACGAGGTAGAAACAACGTAGCACAACTCAAGGGCTCAGAAGTTCTGCTATGCCTGTGTTAACACAATTTTTGCAACCTGAAAGCAGCCTTTGTCACTTTATGCATCTGTTTCTGACACTTGACCCCTGACCTGGAGCTGCTCTTGGGTTGATTTAGGTTTGTGTAAAGAACAAGATGGTCTACTGTATCTCTGCTTCAGATGTTGCAGAAACTGAGAATGCATCTAGTAAATATGGTCTCCTGAAGATCAACATGGTTGAAACTGAATGACACGAAATGAAATATAGATGAAAAATATATAGTTCTTGCTTTCCCATACGGGGTACTCCAGATGAGTGTATTTTTTTTACTTGATTCTTTCTGTGCCTTGACCTTCCGATATTAAGTAAGTATTTATCACTCTCACATTAAAAATTGTATGAAATTGCAGTTATTGGTTTTGAAATAATCAGATACAGTTATGAGGAAAACTGTAAGAATGTGTGTAAGATTATTGATTATTCCATGGTACAACCAGTTAGAATTCATCATAGTAGACATGGTCAGGCAATGATTACTGAAGATACAACAAGGTCTCAGTAATCATTCCATTTACTGGTCATAGTCCATCTTCTGTGAATTAACTTAAGGCCCGAGTTAAATGAAAATATGATATAATGAAAGACTGACTTTGTAATCTGAACACTTCTGTATATTCTTGCAATTAAAATACATTGTCCTGCTAGAAATAAACTTTGAGAATGCAACTATAGTAAACTAATCAAATGCAAACCCATCGTATACATTTTGTTTCATACAAAAACACATAAAAGGAGGGCTTTCTCTGTGATAAAAAATAGACCCCCCCAAAAAAAATGACAGGAAGAAGAAACAAGCCTGCTTTAAATTGATAACAACTGTTCTATGACTGCCCTTGGGATAAGATTTTGAAGGCTGGCTTCTCAGCTGTATTGCCTATGTACCAATGGAGTTGTGCCAGTCTACAAGTGCTAAGGATATGGCTGTGTGTTAGTAATATTAAAGATTTATGATATTTACTATCTTGGATAGACTATCTGCTTTTCATAGCATGCAGTGTACTTGGGTTTTGGTTGTTAATGAAGGTGGTGTGAAAATTCACAGCTGATTTTTATGAGGCTTATGAAAGTCAAAACTGCAAAGACAGCTATAAAACAATACACTATTTTAGAAATGAAGCTCACATTCTACTGTAATTGCCTTTTTCTTTTTGTGGTTTTCTGATCTATGTCATTCCTAATAGGACTCCCTACACTGTAATACTATACTGCAATGGTCTGCCTGAACCATAGTAAAACTCAGCAATTATAAATCAAAGTAATATCTACTGAGGAGTGCACATGCACAAACACACTAGTTTTGAAAACTAGGTGAGGTCTTTTCTCTCAGCCAGTTCCTTGCTTTACGCTTCCCCAAAAAGATCATGCAGGATTTGGTTTTTGAAGTGGTTTCCAATCAGCAAAGTGTTTCATATAATTCTGCCTTCCCACAGACTGATGCACTCAGGGTGGGAAGCCGTCTCCTCCCTGTTGGCTCAGAGCTGATGGTGCTGCAGGATGGCTAAGGACAGCCAGGTCTCCTGGTGCAGCTTCTCCCACTGGTTCCTCATTCACAGGTCACAGCAGAACCGACCTTCCAAGCTGTGAAGCAGTTTGAGATTGCCTGCAATGGATGTGGTTAGGGAGCTGCGCCGACTCCTTCTGTATGAGGATCCAGCAGCTCGGTATGTATCCTTGTACTGTGTTTTTTTATTGTCACAGTCTAGGCTCATTAATGACCAAGAGAAATGTTTCCTTATAGTTGTTGCACTACATGGCCGTTTTATTTCCTTTGTGCCTCAGGGAATCTGTGTCAGAGAGGTGGGATCCAGACTTAAGCTGTGGAACAGCAGAGCAGCGCTTCATCTCCTTGCCTTTTTACTGCAAGTAAAGACCTTCACAGACCTTCAACACATATCACTCCCCACCCCCTTCAGTCCACTTCCACCAAGTATTAAAATCCTGTTTGAACTCTACCCTCTGAACTGGCATGGGGAAGCACCAGGGTCTGGTAAACAAGATACCAGACTGCCAGTCTGGGGAGCTAAACTTGACTTCTGGTTGCGCTGGTCAAATAACTTCACTTCTCTGCGAGCTTTCACTAAGCTTTAAGGACTGTTTCTCCTCTGCCAGGCAAATCTATAGTGTATGAAACCAGCCAAAGGCAAACTTTACAACATATTCAGTTCTTGCATGAAACTACTAAACCTTTGTTAAAATTAGGAACCACAAGAGAAGCTGATTCTAGCTTGACTTACACTAAGCAATGCAAGGTACAGAACAGTTGGAAAAAAATTATGTCGCTCGGCTTTCAAAATGTGTGGTTAAATGAAGGCATTACTTGGATTTATGGATAAACCTGTGGTACTCTAATTTTAGAATACATTCTTGGAGTTTTTACAGGGGGCAAGGCATGACTGCAAACATGCCCTGTAACATTATCACTGCTATTGCAGGAATCCCAGTTCTGGCCTCTGCCTGGCCATGCTCGACCCACTGATGACTCACACTATATGTGTATGTCTGTATTTGTGTCTATACAAGAGTTTCTGTGTGTGCCTGAGAGGGAGGGGCGAGGGTTTTTTACAAGCAATATTCACTCTTTTTCTTATGTGCCTATCTGATAATGAACAGTACTAGGATGGGATACTTTTCTATGTGGGCTTTATTGCTTTGTCTTGGTGACCAGTAATAGCTCCATAACTGCAACAGATTTTTCCCTTCTGAGGTGAGATTAAAAGTGTTATAATGATTTCTCAGCCATACCCAGTGGAAAAAAGACAGACCTGTTTTTCACTTTCACAACTGTAAGGATGGAATTAAATGCCTGGAGAAATAATAACATAAAACCAGTCAAACCCTCAGTTCTTTCCAAGAAATAAAAGCAGTGTCTAGTAGTCATATTTCAAGATAAGATCTGGCTGGGTATTTGCTCCCTTTTCATTTGGAAGGAAATTCCCAGGTATTGCTCTTTCCATGCAGCTTGAGAAATGCACTCAGCCTGCTGCTGTGCAGCTTTTGGATGAGTTCAGTTTCTATAAAAAGAAGATGATCTCATCTTCAGTACTTAAAGATGTATCACCCTATCTTTTCCCCTTGCCCAGCACGAAGGCGAATTTGAATTTATGAAGCCTAGTGTGACTATAAAAAGACTGACCTGAAAAAGGCATTAGCTTTAACCCCTTCCCCACTTCTTCCCCTGTACATACTTGCATCCTGGCAGGAAGAACAGTTGCTTAAAGCAGCTGGGAATTGAGGTTCCTGCAAGGTTTGTACGGTTGGCTGCAGAGACGCTGCATTGCTCTCTTGCACACAGCATTGCTTCCTCTGAGCTGCAGAATCACCGACCTTTGGCAATAGCTGGGTGCAGGCCGTGCGTAGCGTGCTCAGCTCCAGAAAGAGAGATCAGGATAGACCACCCACTGCATTCCCTGGATGGACTGTGAGACTACTGGTAGCCTCCCAGAAGAGTTACAGGTATTTAGCAATGTTTTCAAAACCAGGAAAGTACAGTTTGAACCCTGAAGTCAGATTTTGGCATGCCCGCTATGATTTGATTTTCAAAAGACTTATGACACACATTTAAGTCAGTCAGAAATGCTTAAGGTGCTTAGGCTTTCAAGGACCAAGCTATTCATTTAGGGGCCAGATATTAAAAGGTCTTTAAGCTCCAGAAACCTCTTGATCCTAAATTTAAACTGAGGATTTATAAACTGAACTCGAAACATTTTGGCCTGAGAGATTTTTTTTTTTTTTGGCCCATGTGTATGCAGCAAGTCTGATTGCAGAGTAGCCATTTCACCTTAGCTACCTGCTTGCATTTTCATAACACAAGGGTGCTTTTTTGCAGGGTCATTTAGTAAACTTAGTTTAATTCCGAAAAGAATTAAAAAAAATGTGGAAGGGACATATAACTGTGTTGAGAAATAGTTTTGCACAGGATACCTCTTGCATCCAACATTCAGACCTTCATGTGTTCCACAGAAGTTTCCCGTGAAGGCAAGGTCCAAGAGGGGGTGGACTGTAATGTGGAAATGGTCAACGGTACTGTACTTCTTGCATTTCCTAACTAAATATTCAACTCTTCAGATCTTATCCCTGCTTTGTTCCTGGCTTCCACTGACAGCGCATACCTCAGACTGCAATCCAGCCTTATGTTTACATTTCAATTCCTTCCATTGCATTGCTTCTTCAAGAAAATCCTCAATAACTTCATCCAGTATTTTTAAAACGGGCCAAAACGGATACTGAATTGTCCTGAACACAATAGGCATATTAACAAGAAAGAAAGTTTTGAATATCACAAAGTGTCTTTTTAAATTTGTTTTTCCCCTGAAAAACATTAATCTTTCAGACTGGTTGTAATCAATACAGTTTAGTCATCTCAATTTAACTCAGCCAGCACCATGCTCAGAGAGGTTGCTTTATATCAAAATTAATTTTCCACTGCCTTCGAGCCAGGGCTCAGATCCCGCTGCCATGTGCAGCACTTCTTATTAGGGGGATCATGGTTAATTTATTACAACAAAAGAGACAGCTCACACAGAAGCACTGTGGAAAAGGGTGATTTCAAAAGAAATTGTTTTGTACTGTGAGCAGTAGATGTGCTGATGATTTTTGTTTGGAGGAGAAAGAGAGCAGCTGTGGATTGCTCTTGCACAAAGCCTATGTTCCCTTAGGTTTCTCACTACCCATTCCTCAGTCCTATCACAAACATTGTTCAGAAGCTTTCCAAGCACTCTATAAATGATTGAATTTCACCTACTAGAGAACTACATAGAGCAATAAAAAGGGACTCATATAATAACAATTATGAATAAAAATATTTTGCGTTTGCATTATGTCTTTCAAGAAGACCTACCAAAAAACCTTTTTTAGCCTTAATGAAGTCTTGAATATCTCTTAAAGAAAGATGAAAACTATATCACCAGCATGTGGTTTACTGGTAAAATACAGCTGCTGTCAGGGTGCAAAAAAAACAACTATGTAATAACTTACTGTAACATTACAGTTCAGAAAGGGAGGCGTAAGGATTCTGCAATTGAAAACACAGGCTGAATTACTAGGAGTAAAAGACAGAATGATCTCAGCTGAAAGTTGGCCAGAGCTCCAGAAATTACAGTTCTGTGAGGTCTTCAGTGACTGACAACAGTGAGCAGGCAGGAGTCTGCGTTACAGCCTAACTGGGAAATAGCTAACACTACAATAAAACAATAGATGCCCTCAGACTCTGACTGAACCCTTTTTAATGATACCATCATTGGAAGTGAACAGATACTTTATTAACATATAGCTAAAAAATTTCCTTTTACAACCAAAAAAGTATGTTTACAGAGAATAAACCCATCATTTGACCATACTTTTGGGCTTGAAGTCTGGAAGTCTGGATTTTTACGTGACTCTTGCTACAAACACCAAAATCTGAACTAAAAGTGGATTCTTCCCCCACATGCATACTAGGAATTTTGTTTAGGGGGGGTGGTGGGTGGTGGTGTAGCTGGCAAAAAATTTGCTAAGGAATAAACTTGGAAGCAGCAAACTTTGTTCAAGTTTGAAAAAAGATAGAGAAATAAGTGGAAAAGCCTAAAGAATAGTCAAAATTTAAATTTGCAGTAAGCTGTCCAAATTAGAATGCTATATTACTTAAATATCACTCATTGAACATTGTTTTGTCAAGAGGTGCTTGGACCTATGAAGAATCGGGACTTCATTTGCAAGTGGATCTTCTCCTTTTATACTAAACCCAAAACCTCTGTTCAGAGCACTTCCCATTTATGGATTGCTGATAATCTAGATGCAGACGCCTTGAGACAGGATGCCCCTTCAAACTGGCATCTAACTTTACTGTGCAAATGTGGTCCCCCTGAAAAGTCAGTAAACCAGAAGGCAACTGAAACTGCTACACAATAACCCCCCCCCGCCCATTTATAATGTGATTTTTAAAATATATTAGAGCAAGTCTATTACTCAAAAGAATTCCTAAAAGAAAAGATAAACATGAGAAGAGGAATGAGCTTCCTGAATTATTCCTCTACCTATCAAAGGCTGTCATTCTCAGGTAAGCTTAGGAGCATTCTGGCAGCAACCTTTCAGATGCCTAAGGCAGCACCTCAGGCAAGGTCCTTGGAAAATAGAGGATTTTTGTGGTGGACTTTGAAGCATCATTGACGTTCAAGACCAATCAGGAAACCTGGGATATAAATGGAGATGGGAAGGTAGCCTTGGGCAGCACCCTTGAGGCTGAGTTCTGTTGAGTCAAGCCCTGGTGACTGCAGCTAAGAGGTGCCTTGGACAACCCCAGACCAAAGCCTAAGGCAAGCCACGCTCGAAGTCTGTGTTTCTTGCTTTTATTTCCAGTTTTAAATGAAAATTTAACTGTGTCTTGTTTGAATAAGCCTCATTGTTTAAATTTTGAATTTCGTTGCCATTTAAAATGAATTCCACTGAACCTAACAAGTTAGGGATGCTTGCAATTTCTCCAGAGGTACATACTCAAATGAAGTCAAAGCAGTGCTGCAGATAAACCAGGTGGGCGTTTGAGGAACTGGGGTATATCTACACCGAAGCTGAAATGCCAGTGTGAGGCAGGTAGTGTCAAGGTCTAGAGGGGAGACGTCTTCCCCTTGAACTAGGAGAAAGACAAACAACAGCTTCAGAAAATCTGATTATTTAATGCAGTTTGCAGTTGACCCTGAATCAGCGGTATTATTATCAACAGTATTTGTTTGTCATGAACAAAAGAAAAATATAGGTTCTTTTTCCCCTTTCTTCACAGCTTTTTCTCCTTTATCACAAAGAAAGAATGACATTAATGATGTATTTTTGAAACTCATTATTATCTTGTGAGCTAGAATCCCCAGATGAGATAAGACTGCTGGAAGTAAGCAGCCAAAGGATCAATGAACTGAAGTGAAAGACACTAATACAAAGTTATTCAAATGACATTTTAGTGGTGGCAGTGTTCTCTAATTACAGAACTTCTAGAATACATTATGTTACATTACCTGAGAAACGATTTTTTTTTAATAATTGTGAGTCACACCATAAAAATATGAGTATATAATATGTCTGTTCTTTTGCCAATTGAATAGAGAGCATGAAATGGCATGAAATACATCTGAGTTTCAAAGAGAAAGAACTCTTTAGCTTCATGAGAACTACATGAGTTCTCACTTATATTAACTGAAAATACAGCTACCCCACAGTGCTGAGAATTAGTTCTTAGCCGTCTAGTTCTGATCAAATTAATCCATTATAAAAACATTTGCAAATATTTACGTAGTTTTGATTTCATGAAAGAAGACTATATCTTCAGAAATTTGATGGGTAAAAGAATATATTTAGTATAGTAATAAGTCTAGCATTTCTGCGTTTAACGTCTCCATTAGTGATCTGGATGATGGGGCAGAGGGAACCGTTGGCAAGTTTGCGGGTGACACCAAACTGGAAGGAATGGCTGATACACTACAGGGTCATGCTGCCATCCAGAGGGACCTCAACGAGCTGGAGAAATGGGCTGACAGGAACCTCATGAAGGTCAACAAGAAGGGCAAAGTCCTGCATCTGGGGAGCAACAACCCCAGGCACCAGTATATGCTGGGGACCAACCAATTGGAGAGCAGGTTGGCAGAAAAGGACCTCCTGTGTGTCCTGGAGGACACCAGGTTGAACATGAGCCAGCAGTGTGCCCTTGCTGCAAAGAAGGCGAATGGCATCCTGGTTTGCATTAGACAAAGTATTGCCAGCAGGTAGAGGGAGGTGATCCTTCCCCTTTATTCAGTGCTGGTGAGACCACACCTGGAGTGCTGTGCCCAGTTCTGGCCTCCTCAGTACAGGAGAGACATGGATGTACTGGATAGAGTCCAATGAAGGGCCACAAGGATGATGAAGGGACTGGAATATCTCATATGTGTGGAAAGTCTGAGGGAGCTAGGACTGTTCAGCCTAGAGAAGAGATGACTCAGGGGGATCTTACCAATGTATATAAATACCTGAAGGGAGAGTGCAAAGAGGAGGAAGCCAGGGCCTTTTCAGTGGTGCCCAGTGCCCAGACCAGAGGCAATGGGCACAAACTGAAACACAGGAGATTCCCTCTGAGCATCAGGAAACACTTTTTACTGTGAGGGTGACTGAGCGCTGGCACATGTTGCCCAGAGAGGTTGTGGAGTCTCCATCCGTAGAGATATTAAAAAAATATCTGGGCATGCTTCTGGGTAACCAGCTCTAGGCTGTCCTGCTTGAGCAGGGGGATTGGACAAGATGACCTCCAGAGGTCCCTGCCAATCTCAACCATTCTGTGATTCTGTGTTAATGTTGAGCAGAAAGTTTTTTAAAAAACACTTTCACCTTTCAAGCCCATTGACCAGTAGTGATTAATCCCACAGAACTGATTCTCTGATTGTGAACTGCCTGAGTTCATCTTGGATAGCCAGCAGAATTAGAAGCAGTCATTCTGTGTTCGTCTTCTAGGGAGAAACCATGGGGCAACCCTTTCTTGAAAGATGAAATCAAGTCTTTGCTTATTTTCTACCACTGCAAAATTGAAGTCTACAATCATCACATAGTGGTGTTGACCTAGAAAAAAATATCAGTCCTCCTTCATTTCGTATACAAGGCATGATTTCTTTCCTCTTAAAAACAAAATCAGTAAGGAGTGCCATGAGTACCCTAGTCTCACACTTAAGCATGAGGTCCAAGGCTGTTCTTCATCCAACTCTCCAATTACCCACACTGTTTGTATGGAGGAGTCCAAGTATATTTAGCGCCTACCAAAGGCCTAACCTCTCCTTCATGTAGTCTCACCAACTGTGTTCTTATGTTCTCATAAATACCAAGGGAACCGCTGATGTTTTGTTTTGAAAGTATATGGTAGACCTAGCTATGGGAGGGTGTATATAATGCATTATTAAACATATAAAGAATTATTTGCTCACTGAATTAAGAGGCATTCCTAAGATAATCAGACACAAAGGTATCTTGCCTCACAGGTCTTCCTCTCTAGCCCTTTCTCAATTTCATTCAGCTCAGATTACTTTGGAATGTGTGAGTCTTTGGGTGGAATGCATTTCTCAAGCCTGTAAATATATTATTTCACTGTAACAAATATGAAATGCAAGTTCATCATTCAGTACGCAATGTACTTATCATAAGTGTTTCCCAGGGATTAATAGGTTTTATTGAGCAGATAGAGCTCTGAATGGATACTGCTTTTGATACGCCTGCAAGTCCAAGCAGTGTTAAGCTGTAAGTGTTCAAGCTGGGGAAAGCTGTTGTTGTTTTGCCTAATTAAACCTCTTCTGGGAACATCTTTATCACTGTTGATGACATCTTTCCAAAAAATTTGAACTGAAAGTTGGTGAATTCTCCCTAGACTTTTGTCATTGCTAATTGTTAAGGCTATCTTTTCACTTAATGTTGGACAAGCTCTTTTATAACTATGTTGATAGGGTGGTCACAGTATCATCAACAAAATCTAAAGCAACCTTACTGTTATTAAGCTATCTGGTGCTATATAAAACAAATGTTAAATACTTTCTCATATAACTACCCATTGGCAGAATGAAGCAAGCAATTCCATAAAGATGAAACAAGACATCTTAATTTGACACCGAGTTCTATGTTAAACTGTTCTCTGAAGCTGTGTTTACTTAAAATATAAAGCTAAGCCTTGCTATAAAAGTTTTGATGTCTATTATTTTCATCGGATATCATAACATTTCAAGATGTTCCAGAATGACATTGATGCTGAAGCCTGTCAAAAGCTTTCTTAAAATATGTGAAGTTTGTGAGTGGCTTTTGCTATTTGATTATCTCTTTTATGACTATTCTTGGGGTAAAAATGTGGTGGGCACATGGTTTTCTGGAAGGAAATGTCTTGCTCTTTCTTTACTTTTGCCGTAGTTCTTTAATGCTGTTTAAGTCAGTACTGTCTTTGCCTGCGGAAGACCGAAGGGGCCCTGGAGCCTGCATAGTTGTTGCATACACTTAGGCCATCTTTGACATTTTGAAATGCTGTTTTCACATAAGCTTCTCCTGATCTCATAGGTTTTTTTAACAGTTTGGTGATTTTACTGATAACCTTACCAATTCCAGTTTTTTGTGACTGCTTTCTTTTAAAGATTTTGATCTTTACCTGAAACTGCATTGGTTTTACATTTTATATAGCTTTTTCACAGCTTTGTTTGTGATGTGAAATGATTTAGGTTTTTGCTCTGACTGTTTAATCTCTCTGTCAACATCATTGGTTTTCTGTGCTGTTTGCCAATGTTCCATCTCTTAAGTATGATTTGTCCATAGGCTTTTTTCTGTTTCTAAAACTTCCCTCTATTTGTAACAGGTCTTCCAGTTGATACAAGCTTGCCAGTAAAACTCTGCTTTCCTTAATTAAGTGATTTACATTGTTGCCTTTTGGAAGCTTTTTCAGCTTTTGTGATAATGTTAACTCACATATTTGCTTGTTTATCCTCTGCTGCTTTTTCCCAATATATGCTATGCAGGGTTTTTTTGCCACTTCTTTTTCTGGCGGCATTTTTGAGACATGGGTGCTAGCTTCAGTTTGCTGCTCTTCTTTCACACAGCTTTATGTGTCTTCACTCATCAAACTTCAGATTTGCTTGTCTAGAAAACAATTTCAATTGTTAAGGCCTCCTCAGTATTGGCACAGCAAAGACGCTGTGCCAATTTCTTGTATAGATCTAACCATCTCAAAATTTATCTCATTCTTTGGTTTAATTTGATATTCCTTTTGTTATGCTTGTGTGTTAATTTTTTGCCCTCTGTAAAATTGTAGAGCTTTGAAGATTTATATATTTTTTTAATTTCATCTCAAATCTTACCATACATGAACTACTTTTGCTTTCCATGTTAGCACCTGTATATGCTCAGACATTCCTGGAGGGTTTTTGCAATGAATTTTCAGGGAACTTCTCTGGATTAACTACAGCTTTTTGTTTTCAGGGGGTTAACCAGAATCAGTTCACTGTTCACCTTCATAAATATCTGTGCAGTCACAAGAGACAATAAATGTGTAGTGGCAGGAACACATAGCAGGTAAGGTGGGAAAGCCTCTTTAAGATACGACACTGGTTTATGCCAGCTTGAACTGTTAGTGAAGCTTCAGCATGAGGAGATGATCCTCTCAGCAGCAGGATCTGTACAAATGAGCATTTACTTCACCTGTACCCTCTGTGAGTGCTCAGCATTTCACAGTTCGTCTTGCATGTGTCATGGCCAGTGTTTCATGTGAATCTGATCGGCTGTTAGCTGGCTTTTGGATCAGAAAAGCTTCTCTGTTCTGAAAGTCATAATTAATGCTAGTCCTAGTGAGTTTTGCTTCCCTTAAAATTTACAACTTTATCGTCACCTGCCAATGACTTCTATCAGCCTCTGAACACTGATGTTAGCTTCCTCCAACAGTCTTGAAATTACATTTGTACATTTTTTTGCCACCTCATAACTTTCACTGTTGCACCCAGTTTTCTAAATGCCTCAAATCTACTCTGCTTTGTCTTTAAAATGAAGGATTCTCAACACTGCAGTTAACTAGTAGCTTTTGTAGGCTTATCAAGCCTGCCAAGAGAAAACCCATTATTTTAGCAGGCTGCTTGCCAGAATGGCTGTCTTACTGTGTTCCTGCACCTTAATTTGTTTCTACTGGGATAGTCTGTGAGCTTATGATTGAGCTTCTGACCTTGACAACCACTGCATTTGTGGTCCCTACTCTCCAATTATCCAGTTTGTATGACTCTGTCCAAGATAAACGTCCTGCTAGCACAGAAACCGGTAAGCATTTTCACCGTGATAGCACATACACCTATTCCAAAGAAGGATAGTAAGTCTTGAGCAGTACGACTCCTCTCCTAGAAGGAAATAGGAAGGTTACAGCCCTTTTCTAGCACTCTGTCCATCTGTTGGGAGTAAAGGAACAAAATTTAAATTCTTATAATTTCATTTTTTGAATTAGCAGAGGCAGTTTGGGCAAACTTACAAAACACTTGTTAGGCTTGACAAGTCAGACCCAGATCTGCTGAGAGGTACTGGAAGTATTAAACATTTGTGTAGGTTAATCCACCTCCAGCTGTGTCACACTTCCTCTTCCCAGAGTCAGTGACATACTCTATAGTTTCTAACTTCCAACATAATACAAACTTTCCCACATTTCCTTTCTAGAAAATGTGTACATTTAATTCATACAGGAAGCTCAGTCAAATTCCTTATCAAATATGAAAACTAGAGCTGCTCGTAAAAATAGCTTGGGAAGTCTTTTGGAGAAAAATTACTTTCCATCAGCCCTGAACAGAGAAAATCTAAGAAGCTCTGTAAGTTGTCGACAAAACAGTACCTTATCTTAAATGAAAAATACACCAAACAAATACTTTTCCACAAAACCACAATTTTGACAGGAAATGTTCAGCAGCCTTTGTGTAGGCAAGTGAATCTCTTGCTACATCTCCCACTTCCTGCCCACTGCCTCATCTGCTGCCTGCTCACATGGGAGCCTGCTACTACCCTGTTCAGAACACAGAATGCAAAGAGGAGGTAGTGAGGGACAAGGGAGCAGTGCAGGACCCTTCCTCCTTAGGAGTGGTCTTACTTTACCCTGACAATCGTATTGTTTCAGAAAGTAGAAATGAGGCAGTGAGGCTTAGTTTAGAAGACCGTATAATGCCCTCCTGTCCCTCCATCTTCTGGCATTAAAGAGACTGATCTCACACACAAAATACAGAAACACAGTAGAAGTAGTTAGTCTGGAGTTACAGTACACTGAAAAACTTTAAGAAAGGGCTGTTTATGGGACCTGTGGAAACTGAAGTACTCTCATTTCCACAGTGAACCTTTATATGTTGCATAAAAAAAAAAGCTATATAACTGCTTGAGATGAGAATATCCCCAAAGAGAAAGCTGCTCATAGGCCTCTTCCCTCAGACCTTTTCAGAGGAATTTATTGTCAAATAGCTGGATCCTGCACTTGGGTCACAAAAAACCCATGCAGTGCTACACGCTTGGGGCGGAGTGGCTCGAAAGCTGCCCAGCAGAAAAGGACCTGGGCGTGCTGGTGGACATCCAGATGAATATGAGCAAGCAGTGTGCCCAGGTGGCCAAGAAGGCCAATGGCATCCTGGCCTGTATCAGGAATAGTGTGGTGAGCAGGACTAGGGAAGCGATCATCCCCCTGTACTCGGAACTAGTGAGACCCCACCTCAAGTACTGTTTTCAGTTCTGGGCCCCTCACTACAAGAAAAACATGGAGGTGCTGGAGCATGTCCAGAGAAGGGCAACAAAGCTGGTGAGCGGTCTGGAGGACAAGTCTTATGAGGAACGACTGAGGGAACTGGGGCTGTTTAGCCTAGAGAAGAGGAGGCTGAGGGGAGACCTTACTGCTCTCTACAAGTACCTGAAAGGATGTTGTGGAAAGATGGGGGCTGACCTCTTCTCCCTGGTGACAAGTGATAGGACGAGAGGAAATGGGTTCAAGTTAAGCCAGGGGAGGTTTAGGTTGGATATTAGGAAAAATTTCTTCACTGACAGGGTTATCCAACATTGGAATAGGCTGCCCAGGGAAGTGGTGAATTCACCATCCCTGGAGGTGTTCAAAAAAAGGGTAGACGTGGTACCTGGGGACATGGTTTAGAAGTGGTTTTGTCAGGTTAGGTTAACAGTTGGACTTGATGATCTTAAAGGTCCCTTCCAGCCTCAACAATTCTATGATTCTATGATTCTATGGACAAAGTCATAAGCAAGAGTCTGCTCAGGAAAACACTGACCAGGAAAAGATGTGTAGTTGTTGTACAAGTGGCTGAAAGCTCCCTACAACCCAAAATCAGTCATTACTCTTGATGCTGTGGTATACCAAATAAGTGAAGAAGGCAGCCTCCGTGACAGATACACCTCCCTGCAATGACAATGCATTTCATCAGCCACTTCAGAGATTAGAGGATAAGAACAGTTTGCAAAGGCACGTACACAGAATAATTATCAAATGCCGACTCAGGCATGAAAAAAAGGCAAACCCCCCCTCCGTGAATTCTTTGGGAGTAGCTGACAGAAATATCATAATGGCTGTTTTGAGCAACAGTTCAGTCATCCAGCTGTGCCAGAAATACGTGTCTCCATAACAAGATGTGAAAGGGCTGGGATGTTCCATTACTTAGGTTCCAATTAGATAAAATGGGGATAAAATTGGTTAATACTTAAGCTGATTCAATCAGCCATCTTTAAATTTAAAAGCCAGAATAGTAATCATTTCAAGCATGTTCTCAGCCACGCAATCATGACAGACTGAGGATGAGCCAATTCAGAAGACGCATCCAGTGAAGCTTATCAAGAGCTGGTTGACACACCTCTTTTAATTTCTATTTTGGCTTCTCTCTTTTGAGTCAATCATTCTTGTATTGAGAATTTACAGTGATATACCCATCAAAGCACTGACTAACTACCATTAACACACATAAAGATGTATAAATTTCTCACATAGCAATAGCAAGCCCTTTTTATTTTCATTTTGGTAGGGCACTAGAAATCTAGGCATGTGGCCTCTCTTCTAGTTTTTGTAGCTAGCTCACTGTGGTTACGAACATATATAGCTGTGTGTTTTTAAACCTCCTCTCCAAGTCACCCAGAAGATGAGCCAGCTCCCATCTGGCAGCCAGTTCACAGTATTAACATGACACAGTGCCTGAGCTCATCTGCCTGGTCCTCTGCAAAACCTTAAACTCAGCATTGCATTAACAGAAACTTCTTTGGATATTAGTCATTTGTTGAACACAGGCAATACCCTTCTTCTGAACACAAACTGGAAATATTTCCCAATCTTTACATTTGCATGTGAGGCACTTGGAGCACCTCAGACAGTCAGCACACACAGAGTAGGAATTGTGCACTCGTTTCACACCGCTAGTCTCCATAGTCACTTAGTCCGGCTTTATAGAACCAGTCTGAAGAAACTGGTAAAAATCCCACTGAGAAACATTACAAAATAACCTGTGCATCAGAAGACAAACCAACAAGTTAGTGATTGCTTTGTGTCTTTCACCTCCCAGTTCAGTTGCTGCTGTTTCATTGTGTAGTTTATAGCCATGAGAGGGGAAAAAAAGAACAAAATTTGCAGGCTGTCAAAACAGTCTCTTCATACCTAAAATAAGAGAAATCCCCCTCTTCAAAATATCCTTTAGCTGCTTACTAGAGATGGTTTGTACATTAAGAGAATGTGTATTGTGTTCTTAGTAATATCTTTGACATCTTCCTGTGGTTAGCATCTGTGTTTACTTTTTGAACCAATCAATGTTTCTTAGAAATGCACTGAATCTCTTGAATGTGCTATTACCATTGAGAAATATTTCACGTTTATTGATATACAGCCCGATTAAGCTTTGAGAAATTATTAAAGGTGCCATATATTAATTTAATCTTCAGTTCCTCAACAACTATCCTTCACTCATCTGAAATCATGGCATGCTGTGGCACAGGTCTACCTGCTCTAGAAGCTGTTAGAGCTATTTTAAGAAGTACATCTGTCATTTTTTGGAAACATGCAAAACACTAGCTATTACATTTCCACTGATATTTTCATTTATGTATTCATTCTGAGGTTTCAAATCCATGAGCAATATCCCTGTGGTATTGCCCAATACTATCAAACATAGATCAAGTACCTTTCATTCTACATTATCTGATTTTTTCCAGTGCATCTTCCTAAATTCTCTTTAAACTAGAAAGTGTCAGGTACAATACAGAAGATGAAGCTTCTCTCTGTCTGCCAGAGTACAATTCCCTAGATCAAATCACCTATCAAAAGCCATTTCCTGTTTTTTCATTTAATTACATTTGCTTTCTCTATTAAGGATAAAATGTCCCATTTTGAAGAGATATCCAGTGCCATGCAGAGAATACTTTGCTGGAGGCCCTGCAGTCCTGAATCCGATGTCTGACTCTTCAACTGACTTCCTTTTTCCAGTGGGATATTTTTTCCTTTTTTGCTCTTTCTGAGGCTTGAGAGGTGGGCCCGTGCAAACCTCATGAAGTTCAACAAGGCCAAGTGCAAGGTCCTGCACGTGGGCCGGGGCAATCCCATGCACAAATACAGGCTGGGCAGAGAATGGATTGAGAGCAGCCCTGAGGGGAAGGATTTGGGAATGTTGGTTGATGAGAAGCTCAACATGAGCCAGCAATGTGTGCTCGCAGCCCAGAAAGCCGACCACAATCTGGGCTGCATCAAAAGAAGTGTGGCCACCAGGTCGAGGGAGGTGATTCTGCCCCGCTACTCCGCTCTCGTGAGACCCCACCTGGAGTACTGCGTCCAGCTCTGGAGCCCTCCAACATAAGAACATGGATCTGTTGGAGCAAGTCCACAGGAGGGCCACGAAGATGATCAGAGGGATGGAGCACCTCTCATGTGAGGACAGGCTGAGAGAGTTGGGATTGTTCAGCCTGGAGAAGAGAAGACGCCAGGGAGACCTTCTAGCAGCTTTCCAGTACCTGAAGGGGGCCTACAGAAAAGATGGGGAGGGAGTCCTTATCAGGGAGTGTAGAGGTAGGATGACGGGTAATGGTTTTAAACTGAAAGAGGGTAGATTTAGATTAGATATTAGGAAGAAAATCTTTCCTGTGAGGATGGTGAGACACTTCCATCCCTGGAAGTGTTCAAGGCCAGGTTGGATGGGTCTTTGAGTAACCTGGTCTAGTGGAAGGTGTCCCTGCCCATGTCAGGGCCATTGGAACTAGGGGATCTTTAAGATTCCTTCCAAGCTAAACCATTCTATGATTCTGTGAGTCACTTTCTTCTCCCACCTTCACTCTGTGATGTCAGCTGAGGCTGTAAGTTAAAACAGACTCTTAATCTGTGCATTTATGATAATTAAAAATAGGTTCTCAGGAAGTGATGAGCAAAAAAGATCATTGCATGCTTTACATACAGTGAAAGACAGAATGCAACCAGTACTACACAACATCACCATATAAAATCTGACTATTCTGTTCCTTCTTCACCCCTCACAGGATCCTGTGGCACATAGAAATAGATGATTTAATTTTATTTCACAAACCAACCAAGTTTGACTTGCATTAATAAATTTGCTTGTCCTTTGCAAAATCTGGACACTATTCCCTTCTGTTAGTTCCTTCTCTGTTTTGCTATTAAAAGATTTCTCCATGGCAGAAATGAGACTGCTACTCTTCATACTTCTATTATAAAGTCCTTTTGCATTTCCCTGAAACACTCCTGACCATTTTAATAGGCCAAATTACAGTAAAATGGATGATTTGTCCTGACCCAGATGCTTCACATTATCACGTGACTTCTGGGAGCAACAGCTTGGGAAGTGTCAGAGCTGTGTAAGAACATGTGAAAACAAAGGGATAAAAATAAAGCAGGACAGGAAGAAAACTAGAAAAAAAAAGAAAATGCTTTTTTTTAATTACAAAGAAATAAAAGGCAAAGTAATACAACAACGACTACAAACTCAGTCTTTGCAATATGGTTTCCCTTATAACCATAAGTCATCCATATTACACACAATTTTAAGGTTTAGAAGTTGGCAATATAGAAATATCAGCTAAAGTACCAATCAAAAACTACAGCTGGTTAGGCTGCACAAGATGAATGTATGTGAAGTTGTTATGATGTGCAAAGCACCTATATCCATAAATAAACATCCAGGAGCAACTGACCTGTGCCTAGCTGTTTCCAAAAATAAGATAGCCATTACGAATTTCCTCTTGTATTGCCAGTTGTGGAAATGGTTTGAGATACTGCTGGAGGCAGGATGGACTACTACAGGAAGCTCTGTGGAAAGCGTTCAAAATTACTTTGGATCTGAATCTGAATCTGAATGATCTGAAGTAGTTTTTCTCAAACAATGTCACTTTGAATCATTCTCACCAGAAATAATTTCCCCAGAAATTCCCCTTCTTAATTCAAATTCAAAATCAAAGCTATTGAAGATCTCTGCTTGTTGAAATGTGGTCAGTAAAACTAGGATGCTATTAGTTACTTCTCTCCAGCCTGATGAACATTGTTGAGGTCATGAACAAGTTTTTTTTATCCCTGTTAATCCTGGGCCATGCTTTACATATTTTCTAGATTAAAATCAATACACTTACCCTTCCTCAGTATTGTTCAGCAGAGGGTTTTTTTTGATTGACCCCTTTCCTTTTATTCTTGGACTGTCCAAAGGCATGCTTGTCACAGTAGATACTTTGGCTTCATTTCTTTTGTGTCTCAAGTAGTTATCCATCTTCTCTGGATAAAGCTGATGGGTTATGTGACAATCTTCACAATTACTAAGACTTCATTCATTATATACATTAACAAATGTTTTCCTGAAGTACTTGCCTTCAAAAGGCATTCTGAGATTTTTCAGAACACTGGTGGTTTTCCAGGTTTCATACTTAAAGGTAAAGGGCAAAATAACATTCGGGTTGAAGATTTATAATTCATTTTTTTTCCTTTGCAGACTGTGTAGTCTTTTTCAAGTTGATGACAGCACCCCTTGCTCTGCTCAACACAAGCTAGTTTATTACCCAGTTCAAGGAAAAAGGTGTTACTGTGCACGTGCACTAAGAATATGACCAAGCTTATGGTGGATTTGATTCACTCCTAGTTTAGTATTAGCTATGTCATCTAGACCAACACTGTTCGGAATCTCAGCTCTCGGATTCCCTTCCACCACTTCCAGATGTCTTCCCCATCCCACAGTGGGGAAGGCAACCCAGGAAACTAATTTTCAGCCTGCTTAATTCTATCCAATGCCACACAGAAAGGATATGTGAATCTTCCTATATGCCCGTAGTCACATTCACACTCTGAATTGTGCAATACTTATGAAAGATGGCCATAAATCATTTGTTGAACAGTGCTTGTTGGCAGTAGACATTTATATACGTCTTTGAGAGGAAGCTCAGAATTACATTGTTAAACTAAGACATTACAGGGATTAAGTTGGAGTAGTATTATTTCCAGTTCGACCACTGTCTCATTCTGTTCCACAGTCAGGGGAAACTTGTTTTCCATGACTGCTTTACGTGGAGTGTGGCATGCAGTACCTTGCAGGCTGCAAGCTTGATTAATTAGTATCAGTTCAGAAGGGAAAAGCAGTAAAATAACTAGGTGACAAGTAAACATTTCTGTATTTATAGCTGCACTAAAACCTTTTGCAAGGGGTTTATGCAGCACAAGTAGCAACAGCCACGAAGACACAGTTCATATCTCAATGTTCAGAATAACTGGTGATTCCTTTCTGGAGTTTGTTTTGTCTTGAAGGGCAAATAGAAACAGCAGTTCTCTTTTGTTACCGTTGTATCTCTCATTTGCAGAAGTGGAGTAAAGGAGAGAGGTGATGCTCAGGACTTGGAAAGAGCGGAAAAAAAGATGCAATGTTAGCTGGCATGAGAGAACAGGTCGTGCACTTGAAATGAACAATCTGAAAGACAGAGGAGTATTTAAGGTGCTGATGGTTAGACATGACAGCTTGACAGCCTCTGCTAAAAACCTTTTCCTCCATACTTCTTAGAACTCATGTTTGTTCTCCTTGCCAGGGAAGGAGAAATGGAAACTGAGGTCCCTCGGGCCTGACCCTCTAGTGTTTGTGAGGGAGGGCAAAATGGGAGCTTAACTGGAGCACCTGCAGACTCCTTCTCAAGCCCGTTCTTATCAGTGTAAATCCAAGAATCCCGATGGTTTCTTGTTCTGGCCGTAGAACAGTTTGGTTGACTGACCCAGTTCAGGATATGGACTACAGCTTCATACAGTTGGATATAGATGCATTTTAAGCTTTTCTAAAGTCCCAGGGATTTAAATCTGAGTGTTTTGTTTTGCAATTAGTATGTGATAGTACTAAATCTGAAAAAGAGGTTTAGGCATGTTCTGGTAGAAAAAACGGGAGTCCCAATTGTTGCACAGCCGCGTGTCTGTGGGAGTGCAATTCACTAGAGGGAGCCATTGCCATTTCCTATTAGTAAGCAACTCCTTCACCAAAACCAGCCAGAGGAGACAGAAAATTTCTGGTACAGAATAGTAACTGCCTTCTGATGTCCTCTCAGTCACGAATTTTCTTCTATATGACGTAGAGTTCCTCTGCTTTTGAAAGCAAGATAGGATAAAAGGCAGAAAGGTTTTCTGAGAAGTTGGCAGTCAGTTGAATACTGGATACAAGAGTATGAGCTAGGCTATTCTGTACTTCCATTGTTCACCTCGCTCCCATTTCAGTCTTCGACTCTTTTATTCTCTTTCATTCTCTTTCCATCTAATTTAAGTCCATTTTTACATGTAATGCACTCAAGATGCAGAGTATTCCCTTTCTTCTTAAAAAAAACACATTACAACCTTATCTAGAATAACTCTCCTACAATCAAAGGCACTATCTCTTGAAAACTGAAATGAATCGTAATTTATTTTGTTAGGCAATATCTAAACCTCAAAAAAATCTTAATTAGTGGAAAATAAAAATGACTGTGATTAAAGGCCAAATATTGCCTACCTCAGAAGTAACCCAGTTACAGTAATGTATGTGAAAGAAAGTGAAATAAATCTCCTAAGTACTACATAACACAGAATTGGATCCTGTGTTATGAGGGAATAAATTCTGAATATTAAAGTTTAAACCCTGAAGAATAATATCTATACTAGTATAAATTTTACTTTTGTTACTCTTCCAACTCAGGCAAATGGACGGAAAAGAGATGACACTAGTTTAGATGCTACTGTTCTCAGGAAATCTGAAAATTGCTATTGTTCAGAATGTGCAATTTAAACCCAAAGGAAGCACTAAACGATTCAGTCTCTCGCCTGCATGTCACAGAACATGGCTTTTGAACCACTGCTGCATTATCCATGTAACTTCTGCTTTCTGCTTTACAGTTATCCAATAATGATTTGAATTCACCAACAATTCATTAGTGCATAATTTGTCATAGCTTGTTTAAATTAGTTCATCTTTAAGTTTAAAAAGTTACTCTCAGTTTTTCATGGACAAGGCTTTGCCAGGCTTTGTGTTTGTGAGGCTTCATTTTCCTCCCTTGCTTCTTCCTGCCTTTCCCTTAGATGAAAGTTAGAGATTGGAGTACCTGGTCTTTTTCTTCCTGCAGAGGCTGCCATGTACTGTAACCAAGTTCTCTCTTCATGCATTATTTTTGGACAAACTGAAATCTTTGTCATAAGAAATGTATGGAATTTTATGCAGACGTCATTGCTTCCAGTGACCTTCCTCATGTTGTCTTAATGTTTTAGTAAAAATACTTCCCAATTTCCACTCACGAAGAATGACCTAATTTTTACTTTATCATCCCAATGGCAGTTTTCTCTCTGGGGTCTGTTCATTCCCCCCTGTAATTTTTCAGTCCTTCTCAGAATGACTCATTTGAAGTTTCGTGTTCCCCTGTCTGTAAACACGGTTTACTTTCCTTGTTCAGATGCATGCTATTTGCATCTGGCTATGCATTTTACGAGGCTTTCAAGGTCAGTTTGTGTGTTGCTTTACCTCTACCATTATACACCTTTTTGCCAGTTTTAATGTCAGCTGCAATTTTGTCAGCAGTGTCCATTCCCTGTCATAAATGACAGTTTTCTGCTACTTTCAGTTATGCTACAGTCAGCAGCACTTCGGTGCAACTGGGGAAGAAATTCTTATGTGCAAATGAAATTACAGAACTGTTATATACTTCTTGATAACAACTGCCTACACGTAATGAGAACGTGCCTATATATAGGATGTCCTTGGTGGTTTTATATGAAGCGGTAACACAACCATGTGTAAGTATTGAGCGTGGAAATCTTTAGCTGTAAAAGGCCTTGGAGCTCCAAAGTATGAAAACACCTATTAATCTTCTGACCTCAGCTAATAAATTCTCCTGGTTTTAAGATACTATTCCAGAAAGACTATTCTCCTAAAATAAATGTGTGTTTCCTTCGAGGAAAATGATCTTTTAATTCTACTGGCCTTTCTAATCAGCAGGTCTTTTTCAATTTATAAATGAAGAACCTCTGCAGCCAAACCTTTCCCCTCCAAAGATACAGTTCAATCAATGTTTGCCATTTCCAAGGGGTGATTATTTTTGCTTCTGAAATTTTCAAGTGTTTCACTCCTGTAATTTATTGCTTCATTTAGTATTAAATTGAACAAGGGATGTTTACTTGAGGCATTACCTTGCTGAAATCTTTCTTTTGTTGATCAAATTACTACTGTGTAAAATGCAATGTCTCTCAAATAATCTCTTAGGTGCTGATGCAAATCAATAAGGTTGCTATCTACGACAGCAATGTTGTCAAACTATGATGAGTCTATTAACTCTTATTTTACTAAGGACCAGAAGTGCAGGGTTTTTTACTTACCCTGTACTCCGCATTGCCCTCGGGAACTTCAAAGCATAAGAAAAATAGCAGAATAAATGAGGGAAGGCCAGCCAGATGGCAACTAAGGCACAGAGAAATTAACCAAGCTTTGTTTTAGTGCAGAGGGGTGAATGTTATATATCAGATACTATGATACTCTTTATCTGTTAACAAATTCCATGATGTCTCTGTCATGTTGTCACATTTTTTAATAATAAAAGCAGACTCACAGTGCAAAGCACAAAGATCAGGGGCATTCTCAGGCTAGAGTAGTTGAGGCACATGACAATCAAGTGACTTGCCATAGTCACACAAAAAGCTACAAGATACTAAGGAACTAGTTTCCAAGGCCCAATTTAGCACCACAGTCAGAAGTTCTCCTTCTAGCACCCTTTCTCTGATGTTTCAGGGGCCAAGACAGGGGACAGAATTAGAACTGATCAGAAGAGAATTTAATTTTTACTGCCAAAACATATGACAACAGCTAAAGGAGATACTTCCAAAACACAACTTAGAGAAGGTGTCTTGCTCATAGTAAGGAAGAGTGGGAGTGAGGCAGCATGAAGACCAAGATTTGCGAAGACAGAGGCAATAGAAGTGGAAAGGAAGAAGAAAGAAGCCAAAATGAGCAAAGGGCAGGGGCTGATGAGGAGGAAGCTTGTTGTTGAAGTGGAAGAATAAGAAGCAACAGCATATCCTACTG
This sequence comes from Ibidorhyncha struthersii, assembly GCA_013398815.1. Classification (NCBI taxonomy): domain Eukaryota; kingdom Metazoa; phylum Chordata; class Aves; order Charadriiformes; family Charadriidae; genus Ibidorhyncha; species Ibidorhyncha struthersii. Next base: position 267,053 of record VZSZ01000627.1, read on the forward strand.
TAACGGTGAGGTACCAGGCAACCAATCTGCATGTAGAGGAACATGAGTAAAAATGTATGAGCCTGGGAACTTATGAGAGCTTTCCTGAGTTTACCTGTGGTTTTTTTTGGCCATATACCAGAATATCAGACCTGAAAATGTGCCAGAAAACGCCCTCTCCACTCCTTACCTGCAATGGTTACATTTTCTGGGCTTCCCTCTTCTTTTGCTTTTGCCTCAGAAAATAAAATAACCAAAATTCTCAAATGAGGAAAAAAAAAAACAACAAACAAACCAAAAAAAACCCCAAAACCTAAATGCAGAGTAGGCATGAAACCACCTATGAATTCACTAGGTGGCAACACGGAGTAAGAAATCAGCTCTAGAGTCTTCAACCAGAACATCTGGTTGGACCTTCACAGGCCCCCCACCCCGTCATACCCACCAAACAAACTCAAGTTCTGGTTGATCAAATGACCACCTTCTAAACACTAAATAAAATACACTCCCTGCATGTGTATAGATATTGTCTCAATTGGCCAGTGCTCATGCTGACTATCACCACATTTATCTGGTTTCACTCACAGCCACCTTTGTGTGGCTTTGATGTGGCATTGAGGCTACCAGCTTTGACGTAAGCCTTGGATCTGTAACTCTCTTTGCCTCCTGAAAGCAGAGCAATTACTTTCCAATCAAGCAGCCTAGGAGTGGGGAGGAAAAAAAATCATTCATTTTCTTGAAGTATAAATCAATTACATGTGTTGAAATGTTCCCACTTTACTGAATGTGGGTTTCCAAGGGAGACGTGGTCTTTCTCTTCCCTTGTTCTCCTAGAGTAATGGCAGTTTTAAGTCAGTAAACAAAGTGGTGCATAATTAAAATGTATATTTTTCTTTCAGTTAAAATATACAGTTTTTGCCTTCTGCTAAGTAAACCTCTAAAGTAAGCCATTTATAAAAAGAGGTAATACCAGCATGACATCTTTCAAACTTAAAGCTCTTTCATTTCCTTGTAAATGGAGGCAACTCTACTGAAGTGTCAAAGCCCTGAGGGCACCAGATAGGCCTAAATGTTCCTGACCAGCCTTACCTGGGGCCTCCACCACACCCTGCCCATGGGCCCAGGGGTCTATTTAAGCCCAGCCTTGTGCTGTGAGCCCTGCCTGACTGGTGTCATAGGAGTGTTGGTCTTTAGCCCAGCTGTAGCTGTCCCCTCGTCTGATCCTGTTGATCTGGACCTGGGTTGACTTTCTGGCTTCACCTCAAGCCTGTGTTGTCATCATGGATCTGCCTGGTGGTTACTGGGATCTGTCTGACCCTTTTTACCATTGCCGGACCTGATCCTGATTCATGGTTTGACTTCCTGTCTTGATGCTGGACGTGCTTCATCACCACAACCTCGCCTGGTGGCCTGGACCCTGGCTGCTTCCCCTGCACCCAAAGGCCTGCCCTGCTCACCTCGGGCTATGACATGGGCCCTGCCCAGTAAGGACCCTGCCCTGCTGCCTGTGGTACCCCCTCGGCTCATGGGCCAAGGGAGCAGATGTCCTGTGCTATGCCCTGATGTGAAGTCTGGAGTTAGAGACAGCAGAAGGTTTGCTGCTGTGAAAGCAAGTGAGAATAGAAAAGGTAGGAGTACCCACAGCCTCTATGCATGTTGCAACTGATCCTGCTCCTATTGAGCAGGCAGAGATGAGGGGCAGAAGTCCCTTTGAAATTTGCTGCTAATGACAGTCTGCTCCAAACACCAGCTTTCTCATGGACCTTGCAGCCTTCTCTCCAGCTGTCTGTTATGCAGATTCAAACCGGGAAAGGGTGCCACCTTTCCAGTGAAGGGCTTGCAACCCTCTGGCCTCAATGCCAAACTTGGCACGCAGCTGACTTTTGGATGTCACAATGTGGCCACTGCAGGCCAGGTATCCTGAAAGAGGTACCAGTGCAAGTGAGTGGCTGTGAGCTCCTGGTTCCCCTTGAGATTCCAACTCTGCTGACGTTACTGCTTGCTACAGAGGCAAGCTGTCACCTCTCATCTGAACAGCTTGGGAGCATCTCAGAGCCCCTCTGGGCTTCTAGCAGCATGGCAGCTACTCATCCAAGGCAGAAAGATACATTCTGGCATGTCACCCTTACTAAGCTGTCAGTCTATTCAACGCACAACTGATGGAAGGATGAGAGAGAGACGTGTTCAGTTCCTGTGCCATGCCCCTCCTTCCTGTTCAGTCATCCCATACACCTGTCAGCTTACTCTGCTTCAGCTCTACAGCTGTAAAATGGGAACAGCACTTAGCCCCAGAGAGCTGGAATATGAACCCACCCCTGGCTCTGGGACCTCCAGGCAATACTGTCTGTGGACTGTGTAGCTGGGTATATCAGCAGCTGAGTTCTTTCGGTGAGTGATACTGGAAACTGTGTACCAAAATCTCTTTTTCAGATGTAGATCTGTACATAATGTCATAATGTTTATTTATCCAACCATTCCTAACCCTGCTGTAAAATGTCAGCTTCCTTTACCGTGGGCTCAGCAATAGCATTGCAATTTAAAAGTGCAAATACAGTACAGGTAGACATCTCATGCTAGATTAAATCTAAGCCAGGGAAAGATGGGTTCATTCTTGGATAATAACAGTGCTCTTTATCTATATTCCTTCTTTATCTTCACTAGATTAAGTCTTAGTCCTCCCTTTCTAGAATTGCTAGTGCTATTACTGTCATGGAGATCCTACTCGCAAAATGCTTATAATGTCAGTAAACATTTTATTGGTTTCACTCCCAGCTCTCTGACCTGGTGAGTGAGCATGTCCTGCATTTCTCACTTCCCTTCAACCATAAGTAAGCGTAATGACTTTTTTTTCCCCTGTAGGGTATCTTGAAAGATAGTCACATAGGCCAAATCAATCAGCCACGGAAAAATTACATATTGACTTCAGCTGGCATAAATCATATAATACAAAATGTTGCACAAATAGAATAGTAGTTACAGCAGAATATTAATTAGTAATATAGTACTATATCAGGATTTACATTTAGTTAGAGACAGAATTATAAGACACTTAAGTGCAGTGATCAGGCAATGCTGAAACAGCCCTGGTTGTTAGGATCTTCTGATTTATGTTTTTTTAATGCTCCACTTCCTAGCCCTTAAATGGATATTCGTTATCTGAAGGCAATTCCCCTTCCAAGGTTTTGCTCCACATCTCTTAAATGTTTATGTCTGAAACTCTGTAAGGAACACTAAGAAGCTTGAAGTGCTTTCTTTCCACAAGTGCAACTTTGAGAAGCATACTCTTCATTAGCTGTGACTGCATAGTCATTGTGTATGGCTTTAAGTATGCACCTGCAGACTGAAAGGACACCACTGATGGAAAATGGCAATCTAGAAACACGTTTTCTCAGAATCCAGGCACCATAATTAATCTCCTTTGTTGCTTCTTTTACCTTGGCAATAACAGCAACTGCAAGTACTACCTTGTAAGCTAGATCACTGCTATATGCAAGGTTTATTCAGAAGGACGGGAGAGATGGGTCCTCAGGAAGAGAGAGATTAGTAAGGTCAGGCCTGAAATCAGAGGTTGGATCAATAAAATAGCTTTCTTGTGCATAAAAAGGACACTATGAACCCTGAACGTTTCTCTCCGTGCATGGTGTAAAGACATTCTGTGCTAATCTGAGTAACTCATAATCTTGAGCTGGAGTGAAAGCATTTCTGGGGAAAAGGAGAAAATACATATGTGGGGCATAATGGAGTTGGACTGCATGAAAGGAGACACATGCTGCCTGCACAGTACTCCCACAGACGCTGGCCATAATACCACGGGGAAGGAGGAGTATGGGGCCAAACTGTTCAGAAATCAGTATATAAAGCCAACTATAAATTTGACGGGTCATCTGGAAAATAAATCTCACTTTGTGACATCTAGGGCTGTTCTGGTCATGTTGTTAATGGAACAGCAGTATTTCAAAGAATGATGTTCTTGTTGGTAACAACTACACTCTGTGCATGTCCCTCTCCTTCCTCACTTACCTATTTATACCCCAGGATTTTCAAGGTGGAGGCTATTCTTCTGTCTGTATAGAGATTTGCACAGTGAAGACAACATCCCTCCTGGGATTTCTATGTCCAGCTGAAATAGAATAGAAAAGTAAATATTAATTGCAGCAACTTAAGATATACACAAAAGAGAAGGGCATGCAATTTATTTTATTCAATGTGGGTATTTTCCCTCCATATTACTTGGAGGCTCTTTGTGTTCTGTGCCATATGTCTATATCATAAACACTCTTTCGTTCCAGGAAGACTTTAATCCTAAAATTCAAGGCTCATCTGACTCTCATTCAATGTCCAAAATAAAGTTCTAGTAAAGACAGATTAAAAATTCTCTGGCTTAGATAACTAAGCTTTATATGTGAAGTGAATTATTTTACCCATTTAACTCATGCTACAAACATAATTATTGTATTTCATTAAAATAGTGTAAATATAGATTTAGAAGCCTAAGTTTCAATGACTTTAGATCTCAGTCAAAGAGCTGGAAGATAGAAAGGAGCTATACAGCCAGCCATTAGAACTCTGTTCTTGCAGGTCAGGTTGAAGTATAAGAGCAAATAAGCGTGTATACACCTGATCACGCACAAATATTCTCTTAAATTAGGACAGTCAGATACCATTCTCTTTAAGTCACTGCAACCTTGACCACTTTCAAAAGCTCTGAACGAGCTTGTAAAGCAAGCTGGCTTTAGTGCCCTGTTTCATCTGGATGAGAAAGTGCTCTATAAAGGTGAGAGATTGCTATCACTAAGCCCTGTGTCTTCTGCCCTCAAGCTATCGCTTCATCCATCATCTAGTATTTTGGTGCAAGGGGAGGGAAAAGAACATTAAATGTTAATGGAGATGTTAACTTTGCTCATAAATATTTCAGTGGATGAAAAAATGTTTAAAAAGGGTCAGTGAAGCTAATATGCTCTATAAAAACAAAAATCTATGCTTCTGCAGACTATTTTTTTCTTTAGATGAGGCTTTTCATAACAAAAAATGAAAGATGGTAAGATGAATTACAGTTCACCTTTTATAGTACCTTTCTTTCAAATCATTATAGACTTTAATCTCTCTAAAGATGCATGACTCTTCATTTTAGCAGGCTTTGGATCAGATGTCACTACTTCAGTCAAAGAAAAGACTTTTGGAAGAAAATATGTGATATTTCCTGGGAGACACTAGCCTATTCTGCAGTTGCAGTGTAAAGTAAATTCCAACATGAAATGCTTCGTTAGTTTTATATCCCTGGATGCCTATAAGACAGAATAGTATCAAACAAGGGCCATTTCTCAGCAGACTGAGATGCGGAAGTGAAAGGTCAAATTCTGATACATAGCTTCACAAAATGTATGTTTACATTCCTGACAATGTTGAATTCACCCTTACACTGATGAAACTGTAAGTACAAACTGCCTTAAAATGATATTCTTTGGTTATCAGCTAATCAATGTCGAAGAGATTCTCCCCAAACCCTGACTTTCAGACTGCTGCTCAGATCACTGGACCAGAGCATGGTACAGTCATGTACAAATGTCAGTGAACAACATCCATACAAAGTCACAAACATGTACAATGCAAGACTCTTTGGGGAACTGTTAGGAAAACTAGGCAAACTAAGCTATACATAAAAACTAGACTTCAGGAGAGATTCCGACGACCTGTGGACTTCTGTGGGTTCACATCAAAAGGCAATGAATTTAAAAGCTACAAACCAACACTGTACTCTAGAGAACTTCTTAAACACACACATCTAACCCAGCATTCCCAAACAGTTATAAAAGGAAGGGGAGTGGGGATGGCTGGAGAGGAAATAATTTTACAAAGAAACTCAGAACCAGTTCATTTCTGTTTACAGATAATGTAATGCAACTCATTAGAGTAATATTGTTAGACACTTTGTCTCGACATTTAATACTGATCTCTAATGTAATTAAATAACTTTTATAGCACTCATCATTCCATGAAATTGTTTAGATGTTGGAATGAAAATTTAAATTATTGCACATTGCCTTAGGATTTAATATTACTTTGAATATGTTTTATTAGCACATCTTAATGTCTCTATGCATATTGTGTGGAATAAGGGAAGCTTTGCTTAAAGGATGGACACCACAACAGAACCCTCCATTCTTCCTTAGCTTTTGCTCAAACAAATGTATGCCTGAAGTTGATTGTTGTTTAGCTTGTGGTAAGACTGAGGGGGGGAGGTCTGGATCTATAATAGTAATGATAAATAGCACCCACAAAGCACTTACTCATCATTAGTAAATTATTCTATTAAAAACTGTGTAGTATTATTTCTCAACTATTAACAACATAGTTTGAATTCCCTGTTGCTACAAATCCACTGGAATATCATTCGCAGCCAGCAGAAAAGGTTGTTCTTTACCCTGTTTACCAGTGTTATACTTTGTAATCCATTCTCTTCTGTCACCATCACAGGATGCTGCCACTGTTTGTACTTAAGGCTGAGATCAGTGTTCTTTTAACCCATTTTAACCCTAGATTTTTCTCCCGAAACCTTTTTTTGATTACTTGTTTCACAAATTACTCCATTTAAAGTGAACTAAAGCGAGTCTCAAAGCTAAGGACTTGGAAAGAAGCATTGGCATTGTCCTTGCCCTACCTCCAGGGCACTCCTGCTGCAAGCCTTTGGACACACCTGAGCCTCAGACTTTCAGTGCCAGCTGGTGGGGAAATGCCAAGACACGGTGTGAGTACAGGCAGACAGCAGAGAGGATGGCCATGGGGCACCAGAAGTCGTGTCAGAACTATAAGGCAGATGGAGGGGACAGTCAATGTCTCTGGATGATGTACAACATTTGGGAACGCTGCACAGAGAACAAAATTTCCAATAAGTTTTAAGGTTTTTGTTTCTATTCTATTACTGATTGTGGTTTCAAGTTAAAATTTTATGCAATTCCAAACTCTTGTCCTTGGCTATGAATGCACTTGCAACTTGCTTTGCTCTGAGCTGGAGTATTTTCTATAACTCAGTACTTCTGTGTGGATTACTGTTCCGACTTTCTCCTGTTTTATTTCAAAAAAGCCCTTTCTCCTTTACCATCTTACCAGCTTCTAAGTTTGAAACACTTCCTACAGCAGTCCTGTGTTTATTCAACACCACCTGAGAGGTTGCCACAGCCTGGCTGAAGACTCAACACTGCTCTAGCATTACCCACTCTGCTCCCTGACAGTAGAAAGGGACGTGGGGGAGCTGCAGTGCCAGCCACAGGCATGTGGCTTAGGAGGTCTTTGCTGGTGCTCTGCTTTCTACTTGTTGCTTCAGGAGCAAGTCCCTGTGTTTGGGGTGTGTAAGGTACTTTGTTGAAAAATAGGTAGAGAAAAACTCTTTGATTTGATAGATGCTCTCTTTCTTTTCACATTGGACATGGAGAGCTTTGTCTCTTGTTTCTAACACGGAACTATTTGCTTTGGGTCTCATCTTTGTGTTTTCAAAATCTTCATTCCACCACCGTCTCTCCCCTAGTTGTCTTCAGCCACTTCTGCTCTGTTCTCTCCTCTCCTATTCATGAGTCCTTTTTAAAGAATTACTGGCAGCATCAAGGAATGCAAGGAACATCTGGCATGTGCAGTTCATTCATTTTTTCACCCCTTCCCCAAGGAGAGGTTTGTGCATGCAGAGCAACGCTTCATTTCAGGAAAGCTTTTCTTGTATTTCTTATATATATGATGCTATATATACTGTGTTCTGAGGTGGAAGGAGGTTCGTTTTCTGACAGCTGTTAGTTTTCATGGAATACTACTGCAGGTTGAGAAATCTGTCTCCCTCACGTATGTGCTGTATCATGTCTTTCATCAAACCTTTCTCCTTAGAGGAAATACATCTCTGCCTTCCCCTTCCCTGTTTCTTTCCCTCATTGTTTGCAGAACACTTAAGACAGACTACAGTCAAGAGGGATTACTGCTTGGAGGACACTACAGATATAACACTTGGTATAAATCTATGTAGCTCCATTGGGTTCAGCTCATTTTGGCTCTGTAAGTGGTATTCATGTTTATGATGTTGGATTTATGATGCTATCCTCCTGGAAGATAGATGTCTATTGCTATGTGGTAATACAGCTGGGATGGTGGCAATGACTTGCTATAAAACTAGATAGATTATATACTTTAGAATGTATTTTTGCTGCCCTGATTAGTGAGGTACTCTAGTATTTAATGTAAAAAAGCCACGCATGATTACATTAGGCCTGTGTTACAAATGTTCTCCAAATCCTGGCATGTCAGTGTCAGTATTGCTAGTCAGCTTTTAGTGGAAAAATTGATTTGACCAAGCAGGACTATGGCTGTGTAATACAGCTGCAAATGCCGGAGCTGCTGGGTGGTTCTCATTAAGTTACAGTGTTGTGTCCCATACACCCATTGTATTTAGGAGAACTGATTCTAAAGAGGAGACTTTAGGCCTATGTGAGCTATAAATGCACTTACAGAAAGCTTGATGGAATAAAGATCTATAATAAGCGATCTTCCTTGGGATGTACAATTCTTTGTTAATAGAAGAAATGAGATTAATGGAATTTAGAGCAAAAAATGTGTAAATAAAAGGAGACGAAATGCAGCCCTCGAGCAGGTGAACAAATAAAAGGATTGCCATGTGAGATAAGCATCGGGACATAAATTAAGCTTTGCCTGATTGAGATCTGAGTACAAGTTTGGAGCTTTTCTTTGGGTTTTTTTGTGGCTGCTTAAGTCTTGCCACTACTAGAGAAGGCACTGAAAGGCACTGAGTTATAGGAAGTTGGCGGGTTGGATGAGTGCTAAATGTAATACTTTTTCAAGCTACAAGAACTAGGAAATTAATTAAGTTTGCTCAAACTTTTCACTTCAAGCAACCAGCGGGATTTATGTGTGATCTATATGCATAGATAGTTGCAAATGATCGAATTTCCCTGTTTTAATGCTCTACTATTCATCAAATAATACACAATAATTGCCAGTGTAATGTGCTCTTACACTGCTGCAGCTGTGTAATCAAACATGACGAGTTAAGTGGTTTACGTTAACTCATTTTACTCCACAATTGCAAAGGCCTGGGAGATCCTGTACATCTAGCTCACCTGGCTCAGTTGACAAGCTGAAAGCTGGTAAATCACAGCAGCTTACTGGCTGGGTCTATTTCATTCCCAGTTTTAACAGTATTTGAGGCTGGAACAGCACATCCTTCCTTAATGTTTATAATCACCTGGGATGCTGGACTTCTAGAATTACCTCTGCTGAAATTTAATGATTCCACCAAACCGGAATGTCCTCTTAGACCCATGCTTTTCTCTTAAATGTTTAACAACAAATATAGGGGAAAATATCTTAAAAATGTAAAATGCAGAAGACAGCAATGAACTATTCTGGCCTGTCTAGTAGAACAAGAATTACAGCCAGACTGAAAGAAGGTGAAAATCTCTTATGTGTCTGACAGAGTCTATTTAGTACCTTTTCATTCTCCTTTTCAGGACTTCTGTGCCAATGATACGGTTAGCAGGCACTGCATATGAATGTTTGCTATTAATCCCCAAACCAGCATAGCAAATTAGGTGCAGAAGTCATCTGCTTTTGTTTTATCGCCAAAAGCAGCACAAAGAATCTGACTTCATTCTTGTCTTCACATGAGGGACAAGGAGGAGCAAAGATGTGTTCTCAAATAAAATTGTACATACCCAGTCCATGATTTTGCGATTCAGGTAGTCTGCTTGGTCTCTGGTCTACATTACAGCAGTTTTGGCCCACATGGCTTCACATGGGTATTTTCTAATCAAATTTGTTTGATTATCCTGGCTGCAGTTTACTTAAAAATAAATCCACATCACGCTGCATTGTAGCCTTCCTGACAAAGCATTTCTAAATCATTTGAATGAATTTTAGAGAAAGCCTTTTCTTCTTAATTAGTTGATTGTCTATACTGTTGATGGGCAGCCCTTTGTGCAGAGTCCAGTAACTCCATTTAGTCCTGTCTTTCCATGTGTTTCTTCCTTTGGCTACCTCCTTGTTATATGCTCTCTCCCATCAGGTATTTATATACATTGATTAGGTCCCTCCTGAGCTTTCCCTTTTCAAGGCTAAAAAAGCCACAGCACTCTCAGCTGCTTCTGTTATGTCAGATGCTCCAATCCTTTAATCATCTTAGTTGCCCTTCTCTGAACTCGTGCCAGAAGGTCCACCTCTCTCCTGTACTGGGCAGCCCAGAACTGAATGCAGCACTCCAGTTGTGGTCTCACTAGGGCTGAGCAGAGGGAAAGGATCACTTCCCTCGACCTCCTGGCAATGATCTTCATGCAGCCCTGCGTGCTGTTGGCGACCTTTGCTGCAAGGGCACATTGCTGGCTCATGGTTAACATTTTGTCCACCAGGAGCCCAGCTTCTCTTCTGTAAAGCTGCTTTTCAGCCAACTGGCCCCATTGTGTACTGGTGTATAAGGCTGCCCCTTCCCAGGTGCAGGACTTTGCACTTCCCTTTGTTCAACTTCATGAGATTGCGGTTGGTCCATTCTCCACCATGTCCAGGTGCCTCTGGATGGCACCACAATTCTCTGGTGTATCAGCCACGCCTCGCAGGTTTTTATTATCATCATCAACTTGCTTAGGTTTTGCACTCTGGTCCATCACCTAGGTCATTAATGAAGCTGGTAGACAATATTGATCCTAGTACTGACTCTGAGGGTACCCCATTAGTGGCTGGCCTCCAGCTGGACTTTGTGCTGCCGATCACAAGTCTCTGAGTCCACCTTGCTGTCCACTTATCTGGTCTGCTCTCCATGAGCTTGACTATGAGGATGTGTATATCCATATATACAAAGCTGAAACCTTGCGTTTCAGAGTTTGAGCTCTTGGTATGTGCCAATACCGAAACCAAATTGCCCAAGAATCATGCCCTGTTGTGCAACAAAATGCTGTGTGTATGATAAAACACACAGTTGGGTTTCAGCTCCTGAGCAGGAATATCTGTTTAGACTGTGTTCATATGAAATTCACTCTTGGAAGCCAAATGTATTTAAATTATTTCAACAGCCTGTACATATGGCAAGCTGTATAGTGAGGACTTTCTTTCCAGAGGTTCTCTGCATGAATGCTTGGAAACTGAAAGTGAGTTTGAGGATTGTATTCTATGTCTGCCCAAAATTAACCAGTGAATTGTATTACACAATTCTTCTTTTAAAGGCTGAAATAACCAATACGCCTATGTAGTTAATACAGAATAATCTTTCCCCAAACACGTATAGTCTGAATAGAAAACACCAAAAGCTGAGAACAGAAAAATTTTTATTCCCATTTTACAAGTGGGGGAGCTGAAAAACAGAGATTAAATTGGTTGCTTTCAGAGCAGACCATTAACTTTTGGAACATTATCCAAGGTCCTAACCTCAAAACAACTCTTCCTTAAGGAAGTAATTAACAACTTGTCCTGATTTGAGGTAAAGCAGAACCAATTTTCTGCTCAGTAACTTTACGTTTTAGCTAAGCCTCTTCTAACTACTGAAATTAACAGCATATTGTGCAGAAATTGTTCACTCTCAGAGTGATAAGACCTATGTTTATAGCTGATGCCCAGGCATGGTATGCAGAGAGGCTCTTGCTTATACTTACCGCTATAACAACCAAGGCCAGCTAACTTTGTTATTTACCCTGTTACAGGGTCAGAAAAGCTAGAGGGGTCGCACCTGCAAGGAGAAGCAGACAGAACAGGTGACCCAAAACTGACCAACAGGGTATTCCACCCCATCTGCCTCACGCTCAGTATAAAATCTGAGGGATCAAAGGGTCAGCTCTTTTTCTTCAATGGCTGCTGTCTGAGGAGGACTCTCTCTGTCTGCCTTTGATGCCAATTCTGAACCCAGATCCAGAAACCAGTTCCCATCCGTCACTGAGTCCAGTCTGGGACTTCCCCAGTGCCAGTTGGTGAGGTGATTGTCATCCTGGGAGCTTGATACAGTTTTGTATGTATTTAATTATTTCCTTTTTATTATTAATTTTTTATTTAAATAGTTTAGTTCCTTCTAAACACATACGTCTCTTTCTCTCTCCTACCTCTTCTCGGAGAGAGAAGTAGGGTAGAGTATCTGTCAGAGTATCTGTCGTTCTGCCTGAGTGGCTAGTCCAGCCCAAACCATGACACAACTGAGAGCTCAGGCAAGTGCCCTGCAGGGGTAGGCAGGCTGGAGACAAGGATACAACTGGAACTCAACTTAGGAAACAGATTTCAACAAAATGTCTCTCACTGAGTCCCACTAAAAGTGCATTGAGAGGAGAAAGAGAAGGTTTAAATAGCTTTATATAAGAAAAAAGCAAGTTTCTGCCTACCAGGTTAAGTAAAAATATCTAATCATGAAGTCCCCTGAAATAAGCTTACAACAGAGTCATCTCAGTCCATTAGACACTGGACTAGGAACCATGAGAGTTAAGATGTGGGCTTACTTTACTATTATTCTACTCCAGTCAAGTCATTGCACTTTACCATGCATCAGTTTCCCCATTTAGGCGTTGGTCACAGCAATGCTTACTTTTTTCATATAATCTTTTTGTGATAAATACAGTTGGAATTACTTGTTCCGTTTTTATCTTCCTTTATAGGGCTCTAGGTTTAAATTTGTTGACTGCAAAGAAACTTATACCAGCATAGCTGAAATTCTAGTATTATCTATCACATTGCTCTCCCAGCAGCTATTTACATTGAATCCTGCCTCTTCATTATTAATTATTTATAATTATTAACTTATATTTGCCAGTAATATCAGCTGAAAGCTTAGAATATCAGAAGCATATGAGTCAGGATAAACATTGTTTTGCTTTTCTTATATTGTTTCTTGAGTGGTTGTTTCACTTTTCAATGTGAAAAAAATTATTCTGGGATGTGTTTTTGCAAATGCCTTCTAGAGCATCAGATTGACTTTTCTTCCACCTTCAGTCACTGACCAAAGCTATTTACTGCCAAGCATATCCACCATGCACATGATCTCAAAGAAGCCGCAGAAAAACGTTGAAGCATCTCAGTCTGTTGTAAACTGAAACTCTATAAATGTCATGTTAAACTACAAACCATACAAACACAGCTGGGTCAAACATTTCTCTCCCTTTCCTAGAGCAATTGTGAATCAGTGGTTTACTACATCAGGATCCTTTTTTCCCCGTATCTGTTGTCCTAGTCATATTCCAACTGTATTTGTGCATGAGAAGTTGCTGTGTATTATGTTATCAAACCATGAGAATGAACTCCTTCAAGAAACAATCTTTTTGTGCCACTCATTGACTTACAGAGATAACACAGGGCCGGCCGCATTCCGGCCTGACATGTTCTCATGGCTTTCATTCAATTCAGAGTTGAACAAGAAGTCACTACTCAGAAGCACATTTTGTATAACACGGTCCTTTGAATGTGAAGAGGAACAGAGATGAAACTGAGCTGTTCAAACTTTATCAGTAGGAACCTATATGCAAATTCTATAGAGAAGTACATTGTTAAACAACAAACAAAATGAGCATGAGTAATCAGGAATATGGATGTTGTTTAGAACATAAATTTTGACTAGCAGCACATGGGCATTCAGTGCCTATGCTTATAGATTTCCCCGTCTTCCTGCATAGTCTGCTCTGGAACCACGGATATGAATACCATGGACCTGTGCATCAGCATTGTTTCACAAAGCCATTTTACACCTCTTGGAAGGCAAATTAATGGGGCATTGTTGTGATATTGTCTGAAGAATGACAATCCAGACTAAGCAACATCCGATTCATATACCTCTTTTTAGGGGGTAGTTCCAGTTTAGGGTTTTTTACCTGGTTGTTAACTTCAAACGGCATCTGTCAGAATTTAGAGTAAAGCATTTCAGCTACAACATAAAGACTGTAGTCAAAGACAGTGTATACTTTTGTCCTTCTGGGAACGATGAATTAGCTAATGAGTTACTATTCAGTGAGTAAAGGAAGTCCTAACAGAAAGCTTGTTCCATTTGTAATTACAACACTATGCACCTAATTTATCATTTTGTTAGAAAACTTTTAACCGGGTCTGACTGCAGTGGAATTTGGCACACTGACGAGTACAGGAGCCTGGTTGTGTTGTACTTCACATTCACATAAAACCACAGCTATTGCACCAGAGTTCAGCTGAGTCTCAAGGGTATTAAACTGGCTCCATGAAGTGATATTTCAGGTCTCGAGATCTGGACAGGTATTCCAAGCCCTAATAAAATCTTTGTGAGGAAAGAGCCTACTCTTCAGCCACTACAAAGAGATCCTTCTCAAACCTCAAATATTAATCAAGTTGCATGTCATTAACACTCACTCTTGCTTTCAAACCCAGAAAGCTAAATTTTATTTACCTGACAAAATTAAATTAAAAGGGCTCCGTTATACAAACAATCAAGAGCAACCTGAGGATAAAGGTGAGGGATAATACCCACCACTTAGGGAGGCCCGCTTCCTCACATCAGCCAGGGAAAGGGTCATTGCATTGACCCATGTCATGCCAAACAGTCAAGTTACTTTTGCCTGAAGCCAGTTAACAGAAACTGCAGCCTAGGAAATGTAGCCAGTTCACAGGCCAGGAAGATTATCTCCATCCCCTGTCATCTTTGTTTAGTTTTTCATCAAAAAACATGTTACTTCTGTCATAGATATAACATGCAATTACCCAGCCACTCTGAATTACCAAAGATACTTTCTCTTCTTCCTCTTTTACACCAGTGTGACTCCTCATTATAACTGATGTTTAGAACAAGCCCCTCAACCAACAGTGGATTCACTGAAGGAGGAAAATGTTACATTTTGTAATTGAAGAAAGGTGGGACCGACCTACGTTGACCTGCATGGCACAAATGATCCATCGCAAGGGGCAGTTCAGAGAAGGCTGCAGCAAATGGTGCTTGCTTTTATTAGGGACAACTACACTATCATATAAGCCCAGGACTTTCATAAAACAAAGTACTTAGTGGTTCTTAACTGTATGAGATGAAAGTTTGAGCAGATAACTGTAGATAGTAAGACATTTCCTCAGCAAAGAAAACAGTAACTTCTGTGTAACAAAGGGGCCTTTCATTTTAACCCCTGGCTCCTCCAAGCTGCAGATGTTTCAGTGTTCTGCAGTTGTTCGGGGTTTACTGCAGTGATAAGATCTTATACGTGATTTCTGAGGGGAATGCAAGAAGGACCAGTTCTTCTGTTCTTAAGAAATTTACTTCAATGGAGCCATGCCAATTTATATTACACAATGGTGTGGCCCTGATTTCTTATGTAGAGAGTTATTTTTCCCTTCTTGATGTTTCCACTGCTTGACCTTTCAGGTTTGCACAAAATTAATGGTCACCAGATGATAAAATAAGGTCCAAGTTCTCATCTTTCCAACTGAGTCTTCATATTTCCTTATGGACACATGAAAGATATCTATTTTAAGGAGATCAATGGCTCAGTGAGTCATGCTGCTCCAATCTGTGCACAGATGGGACCCCTACTCAGCACACAGGTCTGTTCCTGTGCTGAGTGAGTGTAGGATGGGGCTTATCTCTATCACACCGGTCCCTTTTTAACAAAGCAGTTTGCAGAGCTCTCCCAGAGATTCATAATTGGTACATGCAAAGGGACTTCCTTTATTAGGAAAGAAGGAAGAGAGAGCCCCAAAATAAATCCTGAGGCCATGTTAATAGGTGTGTAGATTTTATGATCAGAAACAAATGTCCCTTGTGGCAGCAACACAGGACAGAAACAGTTCTCCAGGAAGCCAAAGACATATCAAAGAGATTTCAGAACTGCACAACAGTACAGGCATCCATGTGGCCTTTGTGGGACAGATCTTGTGAGATGTGAATCTCGTACTGCATTGAAGTATTCTGGGAAGATTTTGAGAGAGAGAAATGCCATAAGAGGCATTTCACCCCCTGCATCACTGAGGAGTTTTCTCCCTGGATAAATGGGAAATTTCTCCCTTTTATCTACAGCCTTATGATATAAATACAGTGCAGTAGTGACTGAAAGTTATTTACCATTAGATGAAAGTTTCCACTGCCAGGATAGCTTGTATTGCCAGACACTGCCCATGACAATCTGTTACTAATACCAGCCCCCAGAACAACCGCTTCTGACGTCTGTAGTAGCTGACCAGTAACCTCTTTGAATAAATTTTCTGGTTTCAGTGCCACTCTCAAATGGGCAGATGTTCTTATCATACCGGCAGTACAACAGCTGCTTCGCTCACAGTTAACCTCTGCAGACAAGATGATGCATAAGACTGAGCAGTAGAGGTGGTTATAGTTCCTGCCAGATCATGTCTGAAGAACAGTGACTGGACAGAAGGAAAGACTTTTCCATTGTTTCTCATTCCAACTTGTCCTCACTTTCACAATATTTTATAATACTGCATCTCCGTAGTTCCCCATTTTTAACTGTGTCAGCTCTCCACCACTCTCCCAAACCTTGATCGCCTCTTTTATCAACTTTTTTTTAACCGTCTTTGCATTCTCTTCCAGATGTCCCATATTCATGGAAGGTTTTTTAAAAATTAATTCACAAAGGCATTACTTCTCTCCTCTTTCAGCTCACTCCTCAAGGTTTCCACCCACCAGTATATCTGCAGGAAATTAAAAGCTAACAATAGCTGTGCAGAAAACTAGTGAGGGTGGTCAAAGTACTTTAAAATGGATTCTATGTTTTATTCGTCTTTCTTACCCTTTGGATTAGATTATCTCTTGACTGGTACATGTCACTACCATGGGTTTTAATCTTTTTATTAAACACTGTAATGTCTCTACATAGAGCTGGGCTCGCAAGTTGCCCATAAATTGTAGCCTGTGCAGTGGACCAGAGAGAAGGAGCCCAGCAGAGTATGGAGGCTTACCTCCACTATGCCTGCAGCCAAACAAGTAAAGAAGGTTTGGACTTCAGATCCTGGAGGGTTCCACACATTTAATGGCTTTTTGGGACTTCAGGCCCCATCCTCCCCAAACATGAGTTTCACAGAGTCCTGGAAAACCAGCGCTACAGGCAGGGTTTGTTCTCACAGAGCCATCAATCCAAAACTGATTCTGGAGGCTTCTACGATTTACTCCAG
This sequence comes from Ibidorhyncha struthersii, assembly GCA_013398815.1. Taxonomy (NCBI): domain Eukaryota; kingdom Metazoa; phylum Chordata; class Aves; order Charadriiformes; family Charadriidae; genus Ibidorhyncha; species Ibidorhyncha struthersii. Next base: position 284,117 of record VZSZ01000627.1, read on the forward strand.
AATTTCCCACAAGGTAACATAAAGCAAGAAAATTGGCATTTTTGCTTAAACAAAGACATAGGAATTTACGCTGATCTCTTCTCCTGTGCTTCCTTTAGGGAACTCTGTAATTATGCTGAGGTTAAGTTTGTTCATGGTAACATCCTTTAAATCCAGACCAGCTCCCCTGACTTCAGTGGAGTTAACACGGATTCACACAAGTGTAAGCAAGGACGGGATCTGGTCCTAATTTAGGGCACATCTGCCAACACAGATGGAGCTGAGAGAGTTTATTGTCATGTTAAATTTCTACCTTTGTTTGAGATTTTTCTGAGCATGGGACAAACCCAACAATTTTAAAATCTCACAACACAGGCAATGTTATCCTCCCTTATTGTGGCTGGTGAATTCCACCAGAGCACAAGTGGCCTTGTAACTCAACTAAATCACGATGGCTTAAAAAAATAGCCTCATGAAAAATAATGGCTAAAATTGTCATCCTGTAACTACTTTGAAAGGTGATTGACTTTCTGTGATGAGCAGCTCTATTGACATACTCCTGGCTGTTGTAAAACTAATCGCAGAAGTAACAGTTTGTACGACTGTAGACAAAGGAGCAGTTTGCCACACCATTCATCCAGGCAAGAATCCAAGTAAGTCATGCAGAGTTTTGCCTGAGTAATGAGTGCTGAATTTATTGCTTGATGGCTGTGAATCTAAAAAAAATAATTGCTACCTTTAAATAAAAAATTTTGTTGTGATTCTGAGCCTTAATCTGTTGATTTTTAAATTGTTTTTTTTTTTCTGTTGTCTGTTTTGATGCTTTAGAAAGCAAATGAGGGAGCAGCGCTTTCTTATAAAACTTGGAAGAGTATTTTGTAGCACATGCAAGTGGCTTGCATGCCATGAAGTCAAATATTTCTTTTTCTCTGCCATCCAGTGTGTCCTGGTGTCTGGTTTTTTTTAATTAGATAAATAAAGTATCTATTTTCTGCCTTAAGAAAAAAAAAGGCACTTCTGATTGCTCTGGAAGGGTTATCTGTCTAAAGAATTCAGGATCTGATTTTATAGGAATCACTGTTTGGAGAAAGTATTGATTTCATGATGGAGAAAGATCTTGTTCTTTCTTTTGCTGTGGAGCCAGAAACCTTACAGTTTTTGTGCGTTATTATATTGCTTTAAGGGATAAAACCACTCTTGAGCAGATCAGTACCAAATTTATACAGCTAACCCCCCTAGTGTAAATGTTAAAAATCAGATTCCTAGGAATAAAAGACAGAAGGGTAAGATATTTTCTGGCTTAAGCTGATTTACCTGATTATTTATGCCAGCACAGGCTTAGAGTGCATTTTAGAGTGAGAAGTAATAATGCAACTCATTCTTATTCTATAGCAGTGCAAATCTAGGGTAACTCCTGTACTCAATATTCTCCCTCAAAAGTAGTGTGAGAAAAAAGTCAAACCAAACACATTGAAGATGACGTGCAGAGTTTGAAACAAAATGAGACGCATATGGGGAGGAAATTGCATTATAATCATTTGATTACATATTTCAAACAGATTTCTGGGGCCTATGGCATATCCATAAAGGAGATTAATTTGGTAATGTAACTGTAGAGATATTAGTGTAAATCTGGAGTTGCTGCAATGACATCATTTTAGCCCCATTAATTCTGCAAAATCTTGCTGATATTTATTTTTTCCCCTCAGCCTAGTTTAAGTGGGTGATTAATAACTTTGTAATCTGAGCTCTTACGTAATAGACCACGTGTAATAGCAATTACTCATCAAGAATATTTTCAGCTGAACAATTTGGTACAACAGGTCAGATTCAGCTTTCCCAGTGGTTAGCTCTTCATGTACTTGTCCTGAATCACATTAGGGTTAAAGAGAAGCCGAAAGCTTATGTTTTTCACGATGTAACCCAGGAAACACACTTCAGAAGGCGATTATAACCCCTCTTAAAGCTGCCCAAATTTAGAACTCTGAATAAGAACCATCCACTGTGACGCAGACTCGATGTAAGGTTCAGATAGTTCCAAATTTTCCCTACATAAGAGATTTCAGAAGAAGGTAAAGAACAAAGCTACCTATCAATGATACAGGTGGGGAAAACCTCTCTTTATACCCATAGCATTGCTGAGAGCTATTCTGGTACCCAGCATCAGGTGGAAAGCAAAGCTGCAACACCCTTCCTCACCTAGGAGCAGATAATAGCTGGGCAGGATGGGGATTGGTGACACCTGACCAGGAGGGGCAATAAGCATATAGGGAGGTGCTGAGGGAGTAGGCAGCTCCTAACTATAGGGACCTTGTGGAAAGAAGCAGGTGTGGTTGACTTCAGGGAGTGAGTGGATGTAGGAGCTCTTCAGTAAGGGCTTTCTCCCAGCGTTGTTTTTCCATTCGTGGTAGGTTTCTGGAGGGCTCAAACATGTGCAGCCATTGGGTTGTGTTAGCTTTTTGCTGCTTGGGACAGCTGTGTGCAGGTAAGAGGCATCTATATGCAGCCTCTTCTCCTTTTTTGTTGCTCCTCTGTTTGTATCTCTTGCCTTTCTGTTTCTCTTTTTTTTTTTGTTTTGTTTTGTCTTGGGTGTCAACTGTTTGCTCTAGGACTTGTGTTGGGAGGGTAGTTTACAGCTTCAAGTGTGTGTTCTGCTGGAAGGCTGTTAAAGTGTGTCTACAGCTAGGCTGGGAAGCAGGAGGAGCTGCTGAATCTCCCTCTTCATTTTTAGTTAATCTTCCCCAAGAGACTGGAGATTGGACAAGCTTGTGTGGGGAGGGAGGAAGTGTCTGATATAAACTTTATTCTAATACCACTTAGTCTCTCCAGTGCCTCTCCCAGACAGTTTTCCTTTCTGTAAGGCTCTGCTCAATCTCTCACTTTTTATTTTAACAAGCCTGTTCTTAAAAACCTTATTAAGATTCCTTGCTGCTAAAGAATTCAAGAACTGACTCTACAGCTTCTGCTGCTGCCAGTGGAGGGAGAAAGCTGTACATGGGACCCTAAAGAAAGGTTCAAATCTCTCCTATAACGAGGCTTTGCCTTTGTCCCTCTGAGGTGATGTGACCAGTATGTTGTAGGAGTTAACATCTCTTACCTCCCTTTCCAAATCCTTGGGCTCCCCATTTTGCATAAAGCAAACCCCCTAACTCTCAAACTTTTGTAGGGCAGGTAGGTTGTTTCCTGCTCAGCTGCAGTTCACATCCCCCTATCATGCTTTAATGTTGTTTGTTAGCACTCCCAGATCCTCCCTTGTGAGTCAGAGCTTGCAGAGGGAGATGAGAAAGATTTTTCATACCCTTTTTTGTTAACTTTCTCTTCTAGATCAAAGCTTGAAGCCTCAGATTGCAGCCCCTCAACTTGCCACAAACAATCCCACTCTTACAACAGTTGCTCTAGAAAAACCTTTCTGTATGTTTGACAGCTCACTGCGTCCAAATAAATCTTATGTCATCTACTTGTATGCGATGAAGGAATCAGGTAAGCATCCAGCATTATGCCTCTCTGGAAGGTAACTGCATGATGTGGCCACTGCATGCAATCCTTCACAATTCGATGAGAGCGGGTCTGAATGGGGGAAAAGAGGAAAATCCATAGCTGTAAGTTATGTGCAAGCTGTGTCTCTGGTCTCAGTTTCCTCTAGGGTATTATTATAAAATATAATATAAATAACCATAATATTTCAATGCGGCTGATTAATGATAGTGTTAGTAATGTGTTAGCTGACTTGCAGTAGGTGTGGAGCAGCACTATCAGCTATAAAAATGTGCCTAAATCTTGCTAATGAAACTAAATGGTCCACAGTCCAATGCCTGGTTTTCGTCTAAACCTGAATGCCTTGTATACAAGCCTGAATTCCCCTAAGTAAACCTGCTGAGAGAAACTGGGTAACTGCTGCTGTTTGATTCATAATTAGGGTAACCTGCCCTTGTAAGGGCTGCATTTTTTTGTAGATATAGACAAGTCACGCTAGACTTGTGGTTGAAGATGCCTGGCCCATGGGTTCATTCACAAAATTAATTTCATAACTGCTTGGCAATGAAACACTTCTCGTGGTAACCAAGAGCTGCCTTCTCTGTTCCCTGCCGTTCTGGCAGACTCTTTTGAATGCCAGCTAGAGCTACTCCATACACCCACAGAAATAAATGACTGACTTATATCACACCTTCTCCCCAGAAAGCTGTATGCAGCCTCCTTTCCTAAGAGGTACAGAGAAGAGATCTTGAGGGGAGGCAGTAGAGAAATTGGCCAAGAGCCAAAACAGTCTAAAATTCCTACTGCTGATGGTTGCTACTTCAGACAAGGTGGAAGGAAGAGGCCTTAGGTAGAAGCCATAACCAGAGACACCATCCCATAAAACTAGTGTAAACAATCGCAAATGCATGGTCTCCTGAGACACAGCCCACAACTGAAGTGCACATCTTTATGCATTTGAAACACACTACAAGTGCATTATAATTTTATAAAAGGCTACACTGACCTGATAGCCTAGTTACACCTGCAAATATGCAACCGTATTCCATGTTTTCTGTTAGAAATGACATCAGCCACCCCATCTCCTGCAGATTCTGTGGTAAAAGCTTCCTACACAGATGGGTGAACCTCTACAAAAGAGGTTATATACGGAGAAATCTCTTCTACTGCTTTTTAGGGTAAGCAGATGCAAACTTGTTATTTGGCAGACAGGGAGGAATTTTGTTTGGATTTGTCTCTGGTCTGCAGAGAAACAAATTGGCTCACCCTTGGATGCTTCCTGGAGCAAGGAGAAGGGAAATTTAAGAGAATTTAATTTTCTTAACACCTTATGTTCAGCTCTGCTGGTAAGGAAATGTGTCAGCATACTACAATGCTGACAGTCTAGCAAATTTCTGAAGAAGTAATGTAACTTTTAGCCCTGTTTTGGTTAATGTTGCTATCAGACTTGATATATCTAGTAAAGTTTAAACAAATAAAAAAAGCCCAACAACAAAAAAAAACACAACGAAAATCCAACCAAACAAAAAAAAAAAACAAACAAACACCAAAACAAATTGGCTTAGGCATTAGCTCTTACTTGCTCACCACAGGTAGGCTAAGAGTTATTGAAGTGGAGACTGGGAGAGTAGGATGACCTAGCTGGGAGAAGTATTATAATTTGGGAAAGCAAGCCTAAGAATAGAGAATGTCTTAGATAGTATCTGCTTTTATGTTATTGGCTCCCATTGAAGAAAGGGGTGTCAGGGCTAAACTAACTTGAGCAGTGACCCTTAAGTTGTGTTTCTAACCTGTGCTAGAAACTCTTCTCTTTCAAAACAGGTATAATTTTGCATTGGATCATAGCTAAAAACTTCTCATGACCAAGCAGTTGCAAGAATTCTGCTCCAAGAGCACAGCAGAACACTCCCAAATCAAAGTAGTTCCTAATGTACTGCAGCTTTGAAAAAAATGGCATTTCTTTGCTGCTGACAGCACTGAACAGCTGGAGGGGGCTCCCCTCAAAAAATTTAACCTGCAGTTGCAGAACTTGGGAGCATCTCCTGGGACTTGTGCCTTGGAAAGTTTTGAGAGCTGCAAATGAGCTTCCAAACTATGATGAGCCACAATTTGCTTGAAGCTGTAAGAACTTTCAGACATTGGGGCATGCTGTCTGGAAGCACGAGCATGCCTGGTGGGCCAGAAATGTAGATACTGGATCTGTTCATGCAGCCCCTACACACTAGTCTGCATAATGTGTGGTTCTGGGAGGTCCAGCTGTTGCATGACCAGAGGTCTAAGGGTTTCTGCTAGAGGAGATGAGAGAGTTGCAGCCCTGTAGAAACTCTGCCTTGGCTATAGTATCAAATCTAAAACGGCAGAACTTACTGGATGCTTATTGGAGCCTTGAGTGGTATGGGGGAAGAGCAGTCGTTGGGGTAGCCCCTCTCTACTCCATCAGATTCTCGTTGGAAAAGAGGAATTTTGGGAGGGTGGCTACTAAAAAGTATTGCTCTGAGGTACCCTGTGGATTCTTCACAGTTTCTAAGGGACAAGTGTAAAGAGCTTAATAAATAAGGAGGAAGGGGTAGGATCACTACAGAGTCAAACTGGTAGCAGATTTTTGTTTTCCCTTTTGGCTGTTTTGGGGTAGAAAAGCAAGATGCCAAGTAAATACAATGTGAATGAAAAGGGCTGGAGTAGTTCTAACAGCCTTGTTAAAAAACATCTCTCCTGCAGCAAGTGCAATAAGCTCCCTAGTGACCACCACCAACAGCAAACCACTCAACAGCACATTCCAGCAAACGAGCGGGGGACACCTTGGACCTTACAAGGCTGCCTTGTTCAGTGTACCCAACTGTGCTTCACCTCCCAAGCTTACAGATGTAGGAGATGTCAACAAAGCTTCTGATGTCCTGAAACAATACCTCTTCAGAGTTGGGGATGATACGACATGTTTGTATGACCCAAATTTCCTAGCTGTCTGTAACCCACCTCTTGCACCAGACACAACATACAGGTATAATTCTTATTTCTTACAAGGTGATTGCTGCTCTTAAAACACAATTGAGTCTGTAATGTTCCTTTGTAATGGTATAATGTGAATTACCAATCCCTAACCGAAATGCTGTATTGCAAGGGTAGTTATGCAGATGGCTTGGCTTTGGACTAACATCTCAAAGATGGTGCTCTAGCAATGGTGAGCTCTATTAGGTTAAATTTAGGGATCAGTAGGAAAATTCACGTGTGAACTGCTGGATCTATACCTATGTTGGAGTAGGTAATCCAGTGACAGCATCTGATTAGAAACTGCTGGTAGAAAGGATTTTTGACTGGAAAATGATGTTGAGACTATTCACCGTGTATTTCGTGTTAGATGATTCTGCCAAATTGCAGACGTGGATCTGGCTCTGCTTGCTTTGTTTTGATGGGGTTCTGGGGAGCCAAAGTTCTCCCTGGTCTCCAGCTCCAGGAAGCCCCTGATGTGACTGGAGACTTCCCAGTGAGGGCCAGGTGGCTTGCAGACTTGTCTGACCCCTGTTGTCTGGGGAAGCTGACCATCTGGGGAATTTGGGCACCCTGACAGCTGTTACCCAAAACACTTGTTTTGCTGTTGCCAGCTATTTAAAAGCAATAGTAAAAATGGCAGTCACATGGAGCCATATCTGCTGTGGAGACCTAATATGCTTCTGAAACAAAATACTCGGGGGTCTTAGTTTGGCAGTCTTGCCTCTTCTTTCTCTTCAGGACGTTTCTGAAAACTCAAACTATTGTGGAATGGGAACTTAATTTCTTTGCCAAATCTGATGTTGGTCTGTCTCTTCAGTGCTCTTCTCCAGCAGGGAAAGTGCCAAAGATATCTATTGTTGTACAAAATCTTTGACTTCCATATGGAAATCAAAACCTTTGCTGTCTTAAATAATGAGGCTCTTCACGACAGGGAATAGCAAGCTGGGAAAAACTGTTGCTGGAAAGCTCACAAGAACCAAGTGCAAACTGCATGACATAGCACAGAACGCTTTTCCATTATTATTCCTGTTTGTTATTTGAAAGGTCTCTGGAAATAGTCAGTTACCTTTGACTGACTCCATCTAATGCTTTGACAAAACCTGCAGTCTGACCAGCTAATCCAGTAGCTTAAACAAGGTAGTAAGGAAGCTCAAATTTGAAATACCTAATTTAACACTTCTTTCCCACAGGTTTAAATATGTGTTGGTAGATAGCACTGAAGTTATCATAAAAGACCAAACTCTCTGGTCTGATCCAATCAAAACCAAAAGAGGTAAGTCTGTGGCCTTGTTCAGGGCTTCTGAGTAGCTGCGCTTGCCTTAGGACACTGTCACTCTGAGTAACACCTAGTCCTTTCCTAAAGTTTTAACAATTTTGTCAGCCTTTCAATATTGGAGCAGCAGACTTAAATATGGAATAATTCTCTACTTCTTTTGTGTACTTCAAGTAAAGATACATTTGTACATACAGTTTCAGATTTGATGCATGTTATAATATCTAGTGCTGTTGACATTTCTCAGTAATACAGATTCTTGTCATATTGGCTAATCTGCCGAAGAAAGCTTATACTAAATACTAACACTGAGTCTTAAACCAGTTTCCCATAAATCATCTAAGACTTCATATATAGACATAACCGGTTTGCTTCTCCTAAATCACCAGCTTTCTCCTATTTGGTGGGGGTGTTCCTGGTCAAAAATAGATCATAGGAACATTCTTTCCATGCTTTTCTAGTTAAACTTCCCTTGAAAATTGATACCTGGCCTGGTCGAAGGAGTGGAGGCATGATTGTCATTACATCGATTCTAAGTGTTCTTGTGTTCCTTCTGCTTGCTGGCCTTCTTGCTTCTGTGTCCTCTGCTGTCATGTAAGTACTGCTACACCTTTGCAACTTCCCATAAGAGTGCTTAAACTCTCAGTCATCAGCCTTCTTCCCTATGGCTCCAAGCCACTGTTGCTGGTTTTGTCTGAGATGACAGATCAAATTGTTACCTCCAAACTTTGAAGCTGGCAATGGGAAAAGACTGCTTTATCATAATGTTTCCTAAAATCGACAGCTCTTGTAACTATTACACAGCCTTAAGCTTACTAGCTGACAGATTTTAGTAAGGGCTACTAGGAAAAAAAAACCCACCAAACCAAACAGTAGATTTGCACACACTTAAAGCCTGTCTATTCTTTCTTACACATTGCAGCTTTCCATCTGTTCAGGAGTTTGGAAACTTAACAAGTGCGGGCATTTGTAGAGATTACATAATATCCTAATTAATGCCTTGATTTTAATTTATTTTCCTCCTCCCCAGCAGAAATAAGTTACCCCTTTGTAACCTCCTTTGCTGGAGACTGAACTAGTCTATGCGTGTTCCCCAGCCTTCTATGCCCCCTGCCCTGGAAAATCAATGAGGCCCGACTGATTCCTAAACTGAACTTTTGGAGGGAATGAACTAAATTTTAGAAATGGTAGGTATCAGGGCTTCTAACACCCACTTCTTTTGTTCACTTGAAAATTATGCACTTGCTCTGTATTCAGTCAGCTCTGCCAGGCTTCCCTGGATTAACGATGTGGAAAGCAAAAACTTCATTGCAAACGATTATTTAAAAAACCTATGGGCTTCTCTGATGCTAAATGCTATAAATAGCTGTCAGCCTTTGCAAAATATTGTGACAGTAGGCTCCACTCAGTCTCTACTGGAGCTTAATAAGCCTTTCATTTGCCCACCAGGGGATCAGAAGATTCGTCTGCAGAGACAAAGCACATGTCTCAGACCATTCAACAAAGTGAACTGAGACCACAGTTAAGCTCTGAGTGAACAACCTGATTGAAGTCAAGGGTAGAAATGCAACTGAATTGCTACATGTGCAAGACCTACAGGGCTCTCTCTTCTACTTAACGCTAGCCCAAAACAAGCTACAGTACGCAACCAGGCAACTGAAGATGAACGTCACAAATGAAATAAGGATAACTTTTTTAAGTCTGACAATACATGATAGCCTGTCTTCTCCTAATGAGATTTGGTTTAGTTAATTGCCTTGTATAGCATGAATTAAATGCCTGGACTGAAGAAAGAATCTTCATGAGATCCTTCAGCTTCAGTGGTGAGATCAGAGGTTGTCTAGTGTATACCTCTCATCTGGAGTAAGCATTACTGCTGACCTCTGATCTGCTTCTCATGATCAGGTGAACATGATGTAGCCATTTGTGTCTCAACCTTTCTTTATAGTAACTGATGAAGAATTGAAGAAAACCAGGCTGCTTTGGAGAAAGATGTTCTTTGAGAAAACTAGGAATTAAAAGGTAGACAACAGGGAGCTACTGCTGCTTCCTCAGGATTTCATCACTATTTGCGTCAAATTCCCCTTTATCCTCTCCTTCCCTAAAAGAAAGCAAGCAAATTCCAATTGCCCTGTATGCAGCAGAGTAACTCTGATCTGGAATACTTAAATACTCTTAAACAGCTTTGCAGAGATGAAAGCTAATAAAATTACTTCAAACAAGGTGTGTTCTTTCTGAGCCGTATAATTTGTTGGCAGGATAGTAAAGGGGAGATACTGCTTTAGTGGGAAACATGAGTATATTCACTGTCGCCAGGCTTAGCCTCATTTCTGACCTTTACCTTAGGCAGCAGCAAGCCAGCACTCTTCACATCTTAGTATCTAGACTGGTGATGGTTTTCTGAGCTAATTAGCCTCCTTCATTTCATGATTTCAGTTGACGATTAGAAATAAATTCTAAATTTTAGTTGATTATTTGGGAAAAAATCTGTGGTCCAGGTCTGAGTTATATACTGCTTTTTTCCACTGATGCCTTCTTCCATTTCTACAACATTCAGTCTCTACAAAAGACTCAAGGAAGATCCAACTTCAAAGCCCTACCTTATACCTCTTGAGTATGTATAAGCAGCTGTCCTATATATCAGCAAGTACTTACCTGGGATAAGCACAGAGCTGTCTCTGGTTATTGTTGATGTTTTCCCTCAACACCTAGTTTATCAGTAAATTTGTTAAACTGTCTCAGATTATAAATAAAGAAGGATTCTGTTTTGACATAGGTTATTCACTATCACTGCCATGACTGGATGATCTTGCATTGATGCTTATTTCAGGGAGTGGGACTTACTCTCTTCAGATTACGAAAATTAAAAAGTTGTGTAAACTCAAACAATTGTCAGGATAGAGGGTTGAGACTGTAGCTTGGTGATTGCAAAACTTGCCATTTTAACCTTCGGGACGTAGGCCTGAGCAATTTGTACATAAGCTCCTGGTGTCTGCATTCTAACTGCAGCATGTTAAAGTTTGCCTGCTCACTGTCTTGGTTTCAGCTACGCGAGGGCTGGCAGGGAGAGGGGAGAAAGCACTTTAGGGGAGAAATGGGTGCTGCGCCTTATGACTAGAACTGGCTGCAAAGTATATGGAATGATATTTTCCTGTGTTTTGGACATTGGTGCCTTCCCTGTAATTTTCTGCCATATAGGCTGCTCCAAACACCATTCTGAGGTGCTTTCTCATTTATGTTTTGGGTACTAACTTGGAAGCAATGGATATTTGAAGAAAAAGGGAGTATGAATTGTAGATGTGCAGTGTTGAACATTAGAGTATGTATGTGAGAGATCCTGGAGTGTTTGTCTCCTTTATAAAGCCAAAGTAGTACTTCACTGCTATGGAGGACTCTAACCTAGTGGAAAAAGCAGGCTATCTAATGGTAGGATCAGTAAAATTAACGAAGCCAAATAAGTATCCTTTCAACTGCAGACAGTCAGTACGTTATATTGGGCGCCATATCAGTTCATTCTATTACTGGAATAAGTTCTCCATTTTGTTTAAAGGGGTTGCTTGAGACTGTATATCAGCACATACAGCCATCATTTAAAATCCAGCACTGGAATAATCCAATCTGTTTTCTGCCAGTATTTATTAAGACATTCACATCAAGCAGTTTGACTCTCACTCAGCAGATAACTGATTTTAGTCAGTTTAATCCTGCTAATGGGCCTAGTTTAATAGCTTGTATTTCTTCTTGTGCTTCTCTTATGTCTTTCATTTGAAAGATGTCCACTTTATTTCACTATGGAAAAATTCAGAATGGATTATTTTTTGAGTTTTTTTTTTCCCCTGCACAAACGAAGCAGAATTAACTGTCTCAGTTGTTCCTATATTGCCATGCATACAAGCTTTGGGTTTTTTCACTTTAGCTTTTCAAATCTTACCCAGTGTTCAGAAAGTTTGTGTGAAAAAAGAATCCTACCTTTTACCAGCTTCGGATCTTAGGACATTTCTTTCTCAAAGAACATGGGAAAGAAGAAAAACACAAACATATTATGATTTTTATCAACATTTCCTGTTGAAATATTTTGCTGGAAATGACAACTCGAACCACTTTTTCTATGCAACTCTGCTTTTAGACAGGGAGAACTGCTTTAGCTTTTCACAAGATCTTGCATGTCAGTACCCATTTGTTATGCTGTGAACTGTATTTCAGTACTGTGCCCAGACAAAACAAGAGTCACGACAGTCACCAGAACAGGGTCACAACTACTTTTGCTTCTCCATATGGTATTTCCATTGATTTACACACTGACTTCTTTCTGCTATGCTTCTGACTCCTCACTGAAGAATGGGTATGGAAATTCCCGTTTGGAGCCTATCAGAGGTATGTCCTGATTTTTATCCTGGTCATGCAGAAGAAATATAAGGTATTGATGATTAACAGCATTTCTTTAGTACATAGACTTAAGAAACAGAAAGGTTGGGGGGCACTGCTTAATTTTTGAAGGAATGGGGGATGCAAAAAGGCTACATCAGGCTTTTTCAGGAGTTGCTGACAATGTTGTCTGTATTTTTGTTCAGATATGACTTTCACAGTCAGCCTGCCACACTGAATGAAGGAATATGTATGGATGAAATAAAAAGTTCCCAAGCCTTACACGCATTAAATGCATCAAAAGAAATGAGACAAAACGGAACAGTGATATTTTCCAGGTGTTTTCTAGGTTTTGTACGTCTATTCCTAGTTGCTGCTTTGGGCACTGAATGATAGTTATCATTCCTTCAATAACCCTGCAAAGTGTATTGAAAATGCTGATTGCAAGTGCTGCTATGTGGTAGAAAATAAAGATAAAAATCACATCTATGGAGGGAGTCCAGGAACCACTAATGAAGTCCTGCTTACATTTAAGACTTCAAGGTTGTGCTTAGGTTTTATCAATGTTACACATGATGGCTGTGAACAAGTTGAACGTGAGATCTCTTTTCAAGAGAAGCTCTAAGAAGACTTTGACCCATGCCTGCTGGTCTGCACTGAGGTGAATGTAACCCTAATAGCATTAAGTTGCAAGAGTATAATTGTATACTCCATTTCTGGTATATTTTACTTGGGTCCTGGTATATCTCTAGGCAGAAAGTAATGAACAGTGCAAACTGTGCTGTGAATAAACTAGTGCTAGAATGAAGTTATTGTACATATGTTCACCTGTGCTCTAGGTTGAGACTCAAATGCACAGTCTCCAGGACTGAAAGACAAATCACATTCAATTCTCTTTGCATCAGTCATTCCAGCATGTTTTCAGCTGGCAAAAATGCTGCTTTAGGCCTGCTCAGCAGATGGACTGACTGCACTAAGATTCAGTGCAGCTGAAAGCTGAAGTTGTCCACTTGCAGCTATGTGGCCCAACTTGTCTGTAGAGCTGCCTGAGCTTGGTTGTGGAAGAAAATCTGGAAAAGGTAAGAGCTATACAAGATTTGTGGGATTTCAAGCACTCCCTTGCTTGTGTGGTTTGATTGGTCCTGTGGCTATCTGCTGCTAAAACATGGCTATGTGCATCTTGGGTTGACTAAAAGACTCCTTTCTGTGCCAACTGTAATAACCTTTGTGAAGCATTTATAAGCATATTTTTAAACTGCAGCATACCAAATAAAAATAACTTTTTAATGGGGGATAAATGAGCACAAAGATAGTAGACATGAATATGGAGAGATGTTATGCTGCATTTCTTGAACATGATGTGTTCATGAAGACAATGACCTCTGCATCTTCAAACAAGTATTTTTTTTATTCTACTTTCACCAGGACAAATGCATATTTAATCAGAACTAGTACATGGGCAAGGTGAAGGAAGAAGTCATTGCCTTCAGACCTACTTGCTTTTTTCAGTAAGTGATTCTGCAGTTTATTTGATTAATTGGTCGTCAGTAACATTAGATAATTTTTAAAATTCCTTTTTAGACAAAGGAGGAAGCAGTTTGTCTGATTGTAAAAGGTTATGTTTTGTGAGCAGACTACATAAAATTTGCATTCTCGGAGCTGCTGGTAAGAAACTCTGTATTACACCCTCAGTTGTCTGCTATTAATCTAGTGTGAGAACCATGCTAGGAATCTGGCACATGCAATATTTAATATTCTTTTTCAGTTAAGTTGGGTACATGACATGAAGTTGTTTGAGAGGCTGAAAGAACCATGACCAGTTTAAGGAATTAGCTTTGGGTTTTTTTAGCTTCAGTATAAATGCAGATAACTTGCTAGGCATATTTGAAACTGGGAAATGAACCTGAGGAGAACGGTACTAGCGAGAGCCAAGCTGTAAAGGAGTCACAGTATTTTTGGATCACTGTTTGTGATAATCTGCTCAGCTGTGATCCGGAAACCTACCTCAAAATCAGGACCAAATTGCAAAAGGCATTTATGTTACTGAGCACCAGTGTAGTGCTGGATGCTTTACTAATGAGCAAAGTTTACCTGCCATGTAAACTAGAAAGAGTTTACAAGTGTGTTGAGGAAAAGAAAAAAAAGAAAAGCAGCTTGCCTGCAGGAGGAAAACTTGCTCTGGAAATGAAGTATTCAAAAATCAGTAGCATGATTTTTGAAGCAGACTGAATGCTCAGGAGCTCATATTTCCTAAAGCTTTTACCAATAAAATGTAAAAATCTCTCTGGAAAAAAAAAATTGGTATGGTACTTTCTCAGAAAAGTACTAACTTCCAAGTGTACCTCTGGCACTCTGGTCGTGGCATTACCTTCATAGCTTAGACTGCTCTTTGCATATATTTTCCTGCTTCTACTGCCTTGTCCATGCCCATGTTGCTACAGCCAATGCAGTAATACATAGACAATGTTAAGGTCCTTCACTCACTGGTGAACTCCCTCTAATGCTTGGAAATAATACTAAGATAGAAGAAATAATACTAAGATAGAAGACACTTGTCTCAGCAAAATATACAGATTTATTACTAAATTTCTGTTCTTGGAATGTATTTAAAGATTTTTTTATTCTTTTTTCAAATTTTGGAAATTATTTCAAAACTCTGGCTGTAGCTGCATATATTGCCTGTTGTTTCAGAGAGATCCTGGTGTATTTTTATTCTACTTAAATGCATGGGCCAAGCTCTGCAAAAAAAAAATTGAGTGCTTTTGCAATATAAACTATAAAAGTGTGCCACTGACACCAGATTTTCTACTTCGTTACGGTGTAGTTCTGTCTTTGCAAGGTCACAGCCCAATGAGAGATCAAGACACCTAGTAACTACAGAGAAAGTGTAATAGTATGGCACCAACACTCCCCAAAACTAAATCCTAATCAACTATAGAAATGAGGTCTTGGCCCTAAGTAAGAATCTGTCTTCTCCCTCCCCTCCCTTCCTGCACCTTGTCCTGTCATACATCTGCCTGGGTGAGCTTAATGTTTAGTTGTCCTGAAAAGTATGCTGGATATTATCTGACTGGAAAATAGTGACAGGATGGCAGTTCTTTTATGTACAGCTCATGCATAGCTGAAGCTGAATGTGACCAAAAATTATTATAATCAGCTGGCTGCCTTTTTGGGAGACAAGTTTGAGTTTCAAGCCATTACCATTTGAAAAAGTGTACATATACTGCACATCCTCTCCTGTAATTAATACCATCTTTCACTGGCAAAAGTCTCAGCAGAATGATCAACTTTCAAATGGTGTTTAAATGGCATTCAAGCCTTTGGCATGCTTAGTAAAATGCACTGGCCTCCATATATGATTTATTGACAGTTCTGACCCTGACAAAGTCAAGTATGATAACTTTCAACCCTAATATTAGCAGTGTTCCTTGAAAAGATGCTCTGACCTTTTACGTATTTGCCTGAAGGGGCTACCTGCCTGTCTAAGCAGAATAACCGGATCATGAGTGATCATGTCTCATGCATTTGGCTGCCTCTCATAGTGATTCAGCTTTCACAGTAGGTGAGTCAATGTATAAAGACCGTTTGAAATTGTTTGGATTAAAAAATAATAGTTTGGTGCATGCTGAATCCTAGGTAGAGTCATGTCCCCCCTGTCTGCTCCGCACACACACCCCCCCCCCCCCCCTCCATGTTATATAAATTCATGGAGTGGCCTCTGGTTAAATTGAATCTGTTCTGATTCCTTGTTCTAAAGGAAAGTTTGCGGCAAGCACCTCTATGCTAAAACAGTCAAGATTTAATGACAGAAAAAAGATGGCAGTATCAACACACTGAGATCACAATTACTGTAAATATCCTTTGGCCTGACATCATAAGTGTGATTTTAAGCCATGGCCTCATGTCTTGAAGTTAAAATGTATGAACAAACTATCTTCCACATGTGGTAAAGAAAACTGAAAGAATACAACTCTGATCAGAGAGTAATGTGGTGTTTTCTCATATCTAATTGATAAGGACCTCATTATATAAGTCATCTTGCAATAACCCTGGTTCTTTCCAGGATAAGATTCCCAATCTCTTCTTCATATAAACAGTGCACAATATTTGGAAAGAGAAAATGGATGCCGTACTTCTAGGAAAATATTATAATTGTTTCCTACAAATTATACAAACTCAGCTCAAGATTCTTCTGGTCAAAAAGTAGTGAACAGGGAACTGCAGAATCTTTTACCTCTATTTGTCTTGTCTTTTCTTTTCCATGAATGCATTTCCCCATGAGATTTTTGACTTGAGAATTTTGGATTATCTTATTCTTGAAACTCGATGTGGCATCTTAAAAGCAAATGCTTTCTGTTGGACAGAATTTGTTTCATTTTAAAAAGAAATGGGATTCTGCCTTCTGCTACAACACAGATCTGTTATCTGAGTATTGTTTACTGTGAATTATTGAACAAAAGTTTAATAATTTCTGAGCAAGTCAACCATCTTTAGCATTTAATATCAAAATTAAGTTTTCTATTAAAGGCCTACATACTATAAAAAGTATTGTCTTATAGAGCACATGCATCAACCTTTTCTCTTTCCTTTTTTTTTTTGTAACTTTGCTTCTGTTTAGTGGATGCAAATCTGTCCCCCTCTCCTGTGATGCCAACTCAACAGCTCCAGAACTACCTCTCAGTTGATGGACTAGCCGGACTACGTCCTCCAATTTTAGACAACAATGTCTGTAGCTGTCCTTTTGTCATCTCAGCACTAACAGATAACATTTGCATTTTATACAATAATGTACACCAAATTATTACTGTTTGGGGGTTTGTTAAGGAATATGTTGTAACTGAGTAACTGAAATCTAGAGGACAAGGAAATGGCAATACTTAGTTTTTTATTCTGTAGCAATACTTAGCTAGTTCCATGTGTGTCTATAGTTGTATAGACAGCTGTATTAGAAACTAAAATTTATTTCCATTTAAAATAATTCTAATAGGTGTTTATATGCATTACAGACTTCACATACAATCAAATTCTAAGAAAACAGATCTGAAGTATTTCTACTGATGTCAAATTAACCAGCAGGCTGAAGAGGAAATTCTAGCGTATACTTAAAAAGTAACTTGTACAATCATTTTCTTGGTTGCTTCTGACAGTATTGAGAATATTCATAACATTAAATTAATTCCAGACTAATTAATTAATTCCAGGTACATCCAGCTATAAAGTATATTGATCCTTTAAACTGCATAATAATAGCATACCTACTGAAGAACACAAAAGGACTGAGATGCCATCATATGTGATTAAAAAGAAATAATAATAAAAAAAAATCTTGTACTTTTCTAATAACTATATTAATTTGTCCTGAATACGGGAACTTCTTTCTTAGCTTGCAAGAGTAAGCTTGGGAAAAGCATGTGCTGCTGTATTTTCCCCAGTCCAAGCAAAATTCAGCAGTAGAGATCTGAAGGTTTCAAAGCACTACGAGTAGTTTTCCCATGATGAAAAAGACCAAAATGAAAGTTGTTTACAATCCCTATTTCTACATCAACCGGGTTCAAGACTAAAAGTGGGTACAGAGGTATATGGGTACAGCATGTAGGTCTGCTTTTTCTAGTCACCTGAATTAATTTACCTGAATTAGTTTTATTTGTGATTTTAATATGAGAGAGAAAGAGGTGGTGTTATATTCTAGGAGTCTGATATTTTTGAGGGTAATGCTTTGTTTCCTCATTTATCCACAAGCTAGTACTCATAAACAGGACCTGTGACATTTCATTATTGCACTTAGTAATATGGTGCTTTATGGGTAAAACGAAGCACCAGCTGAATTCAGTTAGTCTCTCCACTGATTATTATTATTATTTTTAATAGCTCTTGTATCATGACTTTGGAGAATGATACATGCTTTCCTCAAAACATTGTAAATACTTTCTGGATGAAAGGAGTTCTTTAAATACAACAGATTGTCATCTCCTTAATGGCATGAGTAACTTTGGGATAGATTCTGTTCCACATTTGCCAGCATAATCCAAGCCAAATCCATTGAAGCCTGTACGTTTTCTCTGTGTTTACACAAGTATGGCTTAGCAGCAGAACGTATTCAGAACTGCATCCCTTTCCCAGGAAACATCCCCACTGAGATTTGCCTAAGGTTTGAAAGATTATGAACAGTTGGAACCAGTCTATCAATATACAATTCCTCCCACCCGCTGGCATCAGCACAACTGGCCAGAGCCCAGCTACAGAGCACAAGGACTAGTCCCATAGAAGAATATCACTCTGTGGTCTTGCTGAAACAGTGGATCTGCTCTTGGCAGCTGCAGGAGAACCCTAGGGTTTATCTCAAATTTGGCTCAGGGAGAGGAAATCTCAGCTTAAATGTCAGTGAAGATTCAAACATTACTAATAGCATATGAGGTAATTACAAGAGAATATGACTAATTCTACATGTTCTCGTACCACTTTTAAACTCCAGTTTAATGAAGAGTTTGAGTCTGAACCTAGTTTTAAGCATGTGAATATTGGAAACAAGACTTTTCAATACACAGAATTCTAGAAAAGATACTGTTTTAATCAGAAATTTCTTTTCAGAAGGGAAAAAAAGAACCTGAAAGGTGTTAACAAACATCAAAAGACTTTGTCCAAGTTGTTTGTTTTTTTTGGGGGGGGTTGGTGGGATTTTTTTGGGGGGGAGGCAGAAATGTTCCCTAGCCAGCTGAAGTACAGATTTATATTCATCTTTTGCTAGATTTCTGCCCGTCATGCATTTGCACGGAAAAGAGCTTGCTCTGTTGTCATCTCTTATTTTCAACATTGCCTTTCTGTCCACTTATAAACCAAACTACAGCAACAAGGATGGTTATTTCTTACATTGGTCATATTCCCAAAAGTACCCCCCAACACTTCTCAGTTTCTATCCAACCATCAAGGCAGCAGTAGCTATTCTTGCATATTCAATTGCTGCACCAAGCACTTCATGTCTGTCCTGTTTATTTTTGGATTCACCGGTGGTTTTGAACTTATTGGAGCATTACAAATTAGAAACATGGGAAAGTATTTCCACTCTCACAAACACGTTTCTGATATTCACTGAAAGTCAAGGCAATGAAAGCGTCTTCCTCATCAATGACTTCTAGCAGATCGCCTCTAAATGGAAAAGGTTCGTTCAATGGTTGTGCCCATCAGACCTTGCTGCTTTCAAAGGATTTAAGAACTAGTTATAATTTGACAGCTTTCTTGCATACAGCTTGCAGTCTTTTCCTTTTCTAAATGAGAGCCATTTAGATAATTTCAGATATTAGTGTGTTCCACTTCTTTCCCAGTAGTATTCCCAGGTAAGCTTTGACTAAGAATATGCCCATAACAGTCTACAGTCACCTTCAGTGTACTACTCTGAAGTATCTACTGCTGAAATCATCACTGTGTAGGAAGACGGGATCATGCCAAAAGCAAGGCTAATCATTTACTGGTACAACACTAGTTCTCATGTTTAATCCAGTACTTTCTAATGTGTTCAGTCACCTCACCTTGCATCCTGAGAGCAGACTAAGTCTGTTCTTTATCTGTATCATTAAAATGCACAGTTAAACTAAGTTAACACCCTGCAGTCTTTCACACACGTACAAAAAAAAACCCAACAAACCACCCAACCAAAAAAAAACACACAAAACAAAAAACAGAGGGATGCTATCAGAGAAACAGTGACTGTATGTCTCAGCCTGTTGGAGCTGAAAGCAGATAACTAGATCACTGATTAGGCCCTGGCCTAAGGTTAAGCTCACTCGGGATGTGAAAAACTACTGGACATGAGAAATTGTTGGATGTGACAGATAATGATGTAAGAAGCTGACAAAAGTTACAGATAGAGAAATGGACAAACTTCTTGGCCTATTGGAGGGCAGGGCTGGGGACCTTCAGGGGAGCAGAACCTTGCGAGGCCAGCTGAACCCACTTGGCCAGCTTAGTAATATGAGGCCAAGATAACCTAGGAAATCATAACAGAAATTACACGTTTGGATATGTGTGTAGTAAAACTGGGACCAGTAGGGAAAAGTGAGGTTAGTTACTTAGGAGGAGGCTGAGCTGGAGAAAGGGATAGTTAAGAAAAACACGAAGGTCAATAAGGTATGCAGATACTGTAATTGTGCCAATCCTCAGCCAGCTGCTGTTTGTGTCTTGGAGGGGGAAAAAAAAAGTATTGCAAGTGACGCTGTTTCCCTTGTCCTTTGACACTCTCAATGCCTGTACAAAAGATCTCTTCCTATAGCTGCCTTCTCCTGCTTCCCTTTATTACAATTTGTATTACATCCCAAGCTAACACTTTCACGGTATACTGTAAATATTTTGTCATGCTCTTCCAGTTGCATAATTAACACTTCTTTTTTTTTCCTGCTATTCTTTGCAAGCTGTGATGAACATGAATCAGATCACATCTGTGTATTATTTCTCTACTACACAAATATACTTTTGGGTGTCTTGTGTTATAGCAGCTAGGGATCTTTTTTTAAATGGACATTGATGGGAACTATAAAGTGATGACTGTTGTACAGTATTGGGTGGGGGTCTTCCACAACCAAGTCCTTAAGTCAATATAATTTTAAATGTACTGCATCAGCCAAACGAAAGAATGTTGTTGTTTTGTTTAACTTGTTCAGAAGCTTTTACCTCTTAAAAAAATTGCTTACATTAGTACTGATAAGAGGAAAGTACAAGGTTTTGTGGTGAACTGAGGTTATCTATTTGCCTGAAGCTGAAAAATCTTTTGTGATTGCATTCAATTCTTACACAGAACTAGGAGGTGTACTAGAGAACTACAGCAACAACTAGTCCACAGGCAGTAACTTTAAAAAACTACAGCAGAACTGATAATAATAGACACAGTTCGTTCTTAAAATCAGAGAGATGTTTTCTTGCTCTACGTTTACAAATTGATATCTCAGCACCCAATGGTCTCACATGTATGCTCATGTGACTACGATATGCATTGTTTTTTGTGTTTCACCATTTCAAGCAAATCCAAATTCTATCTGGAATGTAATGCACCAGCATCACAGATCTATCCCTTTTGCCAAATATTACAAGTAACTGTTTCCAGCTTCAAGTGTGTGAGATTTACAGGCTAATTCCAAACACACTGAAGTCTAAGGAATCTTTCTCAGGACTGATGGCTTTAGACCAGACTCCTGAAGTGTCTTGCTGGCAGAGTGATGAAAGGGCTCCGTTCAAATGGATAACCTAAAAATAGTTAATATATCTAGGATAACCTCAGAAGCACAGATACAGATTTAGGGTACATTTGAAACTAAAAATAGACATTTCTTAACAGGATAAGAAACTGTGACATATCAAAACCAAATTCCGTTTCCAAAACTCCTTCCTCTGAATAATGGTAAATTGAACCCTGTGGAAGGCTTTGATTTAGACTCTTCAAATGATTAATATCACATGGTCCTATCATTTTCAGTCTTCCTGGAGTGACATAATACATGAAAAAAATGATAATGCAGAGCTAATGAGTAAAACAAATACATTATGCTAATTTCATGGGACTCTACTAAAGTGACTTTGTACTCTCTTTGGTCTTTCCCAGGGTTAATTTCTTCACTTTGAGTGAAAGAGCTACAATAGACTGGCTCACACAGACTGGCCAGCCTTTAAGATGACAATGTGATCTTTCAGCTGCGCTCAATTCTCTTTATTTGCTCTCGCCTTACACTAAACAGACACACACAGTAATGAAACCTTTCTCTAAACAATAACCTTGCAAAATTTCTGCCACTCTATTATACTTCACTTTGCATAACTGTTTACATGTCTACTATATCCAAATGGCACATTTATTTTGCAAACAGAGTCAGATCCCTGGCGACATCCACAGTGGTAAATAGAACAGATCACAGCCCTTCCTTTGGCCTTGGGGCGAAGTGTCACAGCACAGCTCACTTCCATGTGGCTAAATGCTTTACTCTCGAAATAGAGGGGCCTTGTCCATACTGCTGTTGGGAATGATACCTGGCTTGTAGCGTCCCCCAGATTCTGTCTGGACATTGATCTTGAAAGTGCTAGTTATCTTAAGCCAAAACTCTGCCAGGAACTAGCCCAACAGTAGGACAGCATGGACAACCATGGAGCAAACCTCAGGTCCATAACTTGATTATGCTTATTAGTAAGGTCATAGCTGGTGGTTATGACTGCATTGATATCCAGTATTGATTCCTCCTCACTCAAGTCAGTACAAGCTAAAACAACATCTTAAAGCCTGCGCCACAGCTCCTACTGCAGCTTAGATCAAATGCAGACACCTTTTAGCAGTCAGCCTTCTCTCTTCTGGCTGCCTTTGTTCACAGGCAATAGCCTATACATCTACATTGTAAGGCCCAGCTACATCCTTGCTCACATTGAGGTAAGACCAATACCCATCCTCTCTTCCCATCTTTCATTTCTACAGGGGAAAAAAAAAATATTGGTAGAGGGCTGCAGTGTGCCTTGCCAGTTCTCCAGTCTGTGGGATGAGAAACCATGAGTATGTCCTGGAAAACACGTGCCTCATGGCGTAGATGTAGCCAGAAAGAGAAGAGCTGTGGAACAATGTAGGAGGAAGGCAAGAGCTGAAGGACTTCACGGGCTCAAGAGGTGTCCCATGCCCAGGGAAGCTGCAGACCCAGAAAAGTGAAGAGCACGACTGGAGGGTGAGTGTTGACAAAAATATACTGAACTTCTGAATGGCTTCTGCATCTGGGCAAGATTGCCCCAAAGGGTTGATATGAAGAGACTGAGCTTGCAAAGCACATGTACACACACAACATACACATATATATGTAGGTATATATGTGGCAAAATTTTCTATCACAGTAGAGTTCAATTAGAAGTTGGTACTGTAATTGTTTGAGAGATAATAAAAATCCGTTTTGGTTCAATACTTTATTGATCTAACATTTTTCCCCAGACATCTAAAATCTTACCTGCAGGCAATATATTACATTGGCTTGATTACACAGACATTAAAACTACCTTAGTAAATCCAATGCAATATCTTGATGAACGTAGTCTTAGATCAATTTACATCTAATTTTACTAAAATAACACTGACTCCCTGCTGCATTGACTGAGTCCAGTCGTACTAAACTTAATTTCTGTAGCTGATGTAGTTTATCTAAAGACATACCTTCAGCTAAATTGCAATGAATCTAAATGCATGAGTATTTAAATGCATATAAAAATATATTTAGATTTTTAAATACTGTTTATATTCTTACACCAAGATATAAAACCAAAAAAGGTAGCTTTGAAATCTGCTGCATCTTCTTTAATGTCTTGTAGTTTTGGCTTGTTGGGGTTTTTTGTTTTTTAGGGGTAAGTTTCATAACGGATGGGTCATTTGAAGGGCAAGTGAGAAGAACATCAATAAGTGCTGCTCTCCTTTTTATTAGATGCTTGCTGTTGTTTGGCTTAATTGTAGCAACATCTCATGAAAGAACAAAAGAATCAAAAAACCCCAAGCATAAAGGAGCCAAGTTATGATTTCTTTCCAGATAGTAGGAACTGCAAATATAAAAGAACTGGTTTGGGAGATAATATGGTGTGAATAATAGTATATCATGGAGGTAGCATAAAGAATTAGAAACAATGCAAACTGGGTAGCAAAGATGCACAGTTTATGAAGTGTGTGCAGTGACAGGGTTTACCTTCCTTGTGGAAGAGACGAGTCAAATCAAATCTCTAGGCCTCAGGTGAGCAATGATGATTACTTTGAACCTTTAATTAATGTCCTCCAGAGCATAATATAAAACTCACTGTTAAATGAGATATTCATATGGGAGAAGGCACAACTTCTAATTTTCTTGAGAAGCAGTATTTCTGGCAGTGATAGACTGGACTTTACATCTCAACATCTACACGTAGGATGTGTAATAGCCAACTATGAGCATGCAATCCTGGCCATGTATCCTTTCATATTCCATTTATAACCTTGAGTCAGAGATCATGTTCAGCCTAATAGATTCAAGTCTTCACATCAGTAGGACAATTTACGATACACTGTAGTGGTCTCAGGTATCTGATCTTCAGATTATTTGGCTAATGCTACTTAAGCTTTTCACATAACTGATTTGTTTTCACCTGGAGTAGTTTTTACTGCTTGTAGATCTGATCTCAGTGATTAGAATTCATTTTGATCTTTTCAGTTACACTTGCATCTAAAATGCTTCTGCTATCATCTCAAGGAGGAAAGATGCTAAATAATTTTTACAAAAGAAGGCACTGTTACTGTTGAAAATTGTTATGGTGATGCCTGAGTGAATAAAATAGTAATATAGCAAGCCTCTGCAAAATTCTGTAATAACTTTCAGATAATATATTGCCTATAATTAAGTAGAAATTATAGAAATCGCCCTTAACTTCAACTAACCATTCTCAATCCAACTCATGAAAGGCCCACTGAATTCAATGGGACCTCACATGTCTGTGCACAGACAGACTATTCCTTTGGAGTTGATCCAAAGACTATTAAATTCATACAGAAAACTTTCTGTATAGATACCATGGACTTTAGTATATTTCTCGTTCTAATCTTTCAGGAAATGAACTTTCCCAATATCTAAGAATTAGCTATAGACAGTGACTGGTAATTACTCTCATAAAATGACAATGGTATATCAAAGTGAATGACAACCTGTGATAAGAAATAAAAAAGAATGCTGATAATAGAAATGTAGCTGTACTTCTCAGACAATCCATATTGAGGAAAAGGATGCTTTTCTAGCCTATGTCCAGGGAAAAAGAGCTCTGCAGCACTCAATGAAATGCGCTGACTGATTTAAAAGCAATATATACAACACAAATTTAGCTCACACCTGAAATACACTAACAATGATCTGTTAGCAAAGTTGTCTTGTATCTACTGATACCATTATTCACAATCTACTATTTCACTACTTCTAGATTCTCACTAGGCTTTCACATTTTTAGCTGAAAAATAATTACTTTTTTATGGTCTTGATAAATTATGATGTTTAGGCTTTCAGCAAACATGAATTTTTTTCCTACCTCTTTCACTCAAATTTTCCTTCCTCCCCCTATTCTTTGAGTGTCAAATAAAAATGAGTGATGTTCATACGCTAAAGATAACCACAAACACATCCTGATTCAAATTGCAGTAACACTGAATCTTGATTGAAAGGAACACTATTCTTTAATTAAAAAAAAAGAAGATTCAAATTATTTCCTTATAAAGGTGAATTATTAATGAGGCCAAACCACATCGTAAAACATTTAATAAGAAATTTTTAGTACTTTCTATATCCTTTCCAAATTCAGCTAGACCTTCTCAATACTTGAGAGCCACATGTAGATTAAGTGGGCTATGATTTTTTTTTTTTAATCCTATGAAAGTATATTTAAAAGCAAAAGCTCTTGTGTAGACATAACTTCCTATTCCCACCTGAAGTCTCCTACAATGTAGTCAAATCACAGGTCAGTTTTAGCCACCTATGACAAGTCTTGATACTGCCTTCTGTTTGAAAAACAAAACCTGAATATTAGCCCTGGAGTACCCAGATAAGTTATTTCCTTGGTGGTGAGGGCAGGGAGGCCCATCCAAAGCCAAAGAAAGGTGTGACTGACACTCAGAGCACTGATCTGGAATCAGGAGTGGTGGTACTTACAGATAGCAAAGATTTACTTGCACATCACATGAAAAATATGGCCCACTCAGGGGCATAAATACAAAATATGCATTTTAGAGTCTGCAGGGAGGAAGGTGCATTCTCAATTTCTGAGACTCACCCAACATTCAGGTGTGGGAGATCCCAGCACAGTGATTTGGACAAGTCAGACCCAGGTAGGATGGTGGTGTCTGCGCCAACAGATTGAGCCAGCATTTTGCCTGCTGGGGCCCTACTTTGTGTACTGGGAGCCTGGGCACCTGCCCCAGGTGGTGTGACTACTGCCACAAAGCAGAGGTTTTGCAATGCTGGTGCTGAATGTAGCAGGACAGGAGCATGACGGTGGTTCTCACTCTGCTTAAAACCTAGGCTGGAGCTCTGCTGTCTGAGCAGAGCTGTCTCTTAGTCACTTAAAAACTGTCACAGTTAGAATATGTGACTTCGCTGAGAAAACTTGCAAAGCTGATGAAAAGAGAAGGCTTTCTCCCACAGCAGGCAAACAGAAATAGGGCACAGCAAAAGAAAAATAATGTAAGGTAAGACAACAATTGTTACAGATAAGGAATGTAAATGCAGTAATATTAGAGACCTAGAAGTAAACTCTCTTCAAGCCAATGGATAAGAGGGACTGAACTGGTAAAGGTGTGTTTGATGTGGAGGGGAAGTGAGAGGTGCTCAAGCCCCTTCTTTCAGTACTGAGATGCCACTGCAATTCCCAAGAACAGAGACTTTTTTATCAGTAGAGAGACCTGTGTGTCTGAATTTCAGTTCAGTGTGACTCTGAAAAGGATAATCACCTGAAGGAAAGAGTGTATTTTATTGATACAGCATAATTTTTCTCTTGCACACAGTTACCTACAGACACCTTTAAAAGTTTTTTGAGGTCTAATGTGAGGCAACTTGTATTCCGTAGCTTTCTAGAAGGATTAAAACAATCTGTTGTACTCTGTGACTTTATGGGAAGATCAAAGCAATCTAACTTTCTGTTGTAGTCAAGGCTTTATTCTGTCACTTCCCCCTTGTCTGGTAGTCCACATGTATTCAAAGTGAACATAAAACGTTACCCAGCCATGGTGTGTGTAAGATACCTCCACATGCACATGTACAGACCTTTGCTTCTGCACTCCTGTGCTGCACAGGAACTTGGTCCTTTGGATGACAGGTAGCCATGCTGGCACAGCTCTGAACCCATAATAGTATGTCCTATTTCCCAGCTAATTCACAGCCCTAGAACCAGATACAGCTGGTGGCGGGCCAGCTCCGGGTACATCTGCAAGCAAAAATCTTGACTACACTTGTTGTTATAGATATACCCTAACATCATGCTAGTATAAGCTTCTATACTACCTAGAGAGTAACAGAGGCCAAAATATTTTATTTCAAGCAGACAAACTGGTTTTAGACCCATGAGAGATGAGTGAAGGCACTGTAGCATTTCTTAGGCTTCAAGAAACTCTGATAGTTCCAAATATTGCCTTGGAAATTTTAACCTGCAGTCTGGTTAGCTTGTTTCTCTAGTGCTTTTTGGTGCTAACTACTTAGACCATTTTGAAATAAATCATACACAAAGTCTACCTGTGTACTGTTAATTAGTACCTGATCCTGGATAGTAAAGAATTTCTCCAGAGAAGTCTAAAAGGTTCTCAGTTAATATGGAAATCTGCAGATATATTAGTATATCTAATCGAGGTTAAATTAAACAGGACTAAACTGTGTAGAAGAATCTGTTCAGTGCATAAAAAAAACCACACTAGAAGACAGTTAATTATTTGAATTTCATACAGGTGTTTTTAATAAGAGCTAGCTGGGATTTTTAAAGGCATAATTAGTGCCAAGACCTCCATTAGCTTCCATGAATTTAAGATTTCACTGTTTTTTTACCTTCAGATTTTCTTTCCTGTTTGTGAAAATTCACAGTGAATTCTATCTTTGATGATTGGAAAGTTTGTCTACTATACAAGGTGAGAGAAGAGCACCTATCCTTCTTATCATTAAGAATCTCAGTACAGGGTATATTTCAATAGCTTTAGCAGAGCACGTTGCCAATAAATTAAATGAGAGCATCAAACTCTAAATATTTATTAAAAACCTGGATGAGAGGATGCAGGATGCTCTGAGCAAGTTTATGGACAAGACCAAATTAGAGTAAGCAATCAATATATCGAGGGGCAGAGCTACTCTTCAGAGGGACCTCGACAGGCTGGAAACAGTGGCTGACAGGAACCTCATGAAGTTCAGCAGAGGCAAATGCCAGGTCTTGTGCCTGTGATGGAATAACCCCATGCAAGAGTCCAGCTTAAATGATCTCCAGAGGTCCCTTCCAACCTAAATTTTATTATATTATATCGTTTACATGCTCATATGTATGCACCAGGAGCAAGGGTGTATTGGTTTTGGAATACAGAAATAAACAACCCACAAATGCACAATTATACAGTTAAAAATAAATACCATACCAACAGAGTACATAAACTATACAGTAGAATTGCCACACAAATAAACTATAATACAAAGGGCATCCTCCAAACAATTATTATCATAATGCATGATAAGTTTTACTTTCCTCTGACAGATGCCTCAGCTGCAGGGCGTTATGCCAAGCAATGCTTAAAATGTCTTAGAAGTCATAAAGCACTTTGCACAGAGTTCATCTCTAAAGGGAATTATTTCTGCTTGAGTACACAGTTATGGTTCCTAGGAACTATTAAGGTACACAAAGCATCAAGAGTTGAACTACTCATGTATATACTGTTGCCCTTATTTGCATTGTGCAACATTTAAGAGATCCTCCCTTGTAAAAACAAGAGCTCATTGTGCTATCTGTTCTGCTGAGAGCAAACCTGGCACAGACTGCAGAATGGCCCAGTGCTGCTTTGTTTAGTACCACAGAATCTGTTCCACACGACAGAGAAAAGCCCCAGATCCCATACCTGAAAAAGGCTGATTTTTGCAAACTGCTATGCTTTTATACACCAGCTTATTAGTCTGGAATTAAATAAGATAAACGGAACGCAGGGTTCCCCTTATATTATTCAAGATACTTCACTCCAGCATGAAAAAGATATTTGCTTGAAGGTAAACATTTATATCATACATTTTATTACTTCAAGCCCATATACTCCTTTTTTCATTCCCCCGCTGTGTTTGAAAGCTAGGGTATTGCATATGTCTGGCATGTTCCCAATGTTACGCACCATTTTCTAAGAAACAGAATATTTACATCATTATTTCCAAAGACTTATCTACACTCAGAACTGAATCATCTGTAGCTGAACCAGTGTATATTGTTTCAGTTACAATGCCCCCTGGGCACTCATCCTGCAAGTCCTGGATTTGCGCCTAGAGAAGCAGTGAGTTCTGGGAGAATTTTAAAATCATTTTCAAGCTGTTGGAAAACAGGCAACCAGGTAAAATTCTAAAATGCATTTAGTTAGCATGAAGAAACTCCAGTAGATATTTAAATGTTTTTACTGGTAGTGTTCTAGTTTGATTTGGTAAGCTATATCCTGCACCAGCTTCATATATTACCTACACAAGCTTGCTCACGTACAGCAGAAGCACACGTATTTTCAGCACATACTACGTATTATTACGGATCATCTGAAAATACGAGTCCAGTAAAGTATCTCACTGTTTCTTTCTGGCTGAAGTTTCTTCAGAAGTAATCTGGATTTTCTACCACGTCTCTATTCTGTGGGCTATCTTTTTTATAACAGCAGTGATGATAACATACACAGTCCTTTCCATGAAAGGACCCGGTCTTCGGCTACTTTATGATCTTCCCAACATCTAACCATTCTGGCTGAGGTTTTGCAATAGGCTAAAAAATTCTCCAGAAAATAGACTTAAATACACTTTCCAAGATCAAGGCTAAGAAAAATCATTTGTTTTGCCCCTGATTTTTTTTTCCCTTGAGTGCCTGTAGCACTCCAGCATTTTCTGCCAGGAGCTTGAAATTTCATGTGAGAGAGAAAGAGGGGGGAGAAGGCATAGCATATGTGCAGAGTAGAGATTACCCTCACCTTCTTCTCCTCATAAAAGCAAACCGTAACAAACTAAAGCATATTTAAATATATTTCCATGTGGGGAAGACTAAGCAAGCCCAGTAAGACCTAGCAATCTCCCATCCTGTCATCCAACTGGTCCCACCTTTCAAGTGCTCCTTCTGCAAAATGGGGCAATAAGAGCCAGCTGGAGACACCAGGGGGACAGCAACAGCAACAGCTGCCGGTGGCAGGGGTGGTATGGCTGTCACCTATGCTGCACCCAGCAAATACGGCAGCCCGGGGGCTGAAGGGGAGGTGGCTTCTCTATGGGCCTTTATGCTTGGCTGCTTCCACTTGACAGTAGCAGGGAGAGGCACTCTTTTTCTGCTATTTGGGACAAAATAGGACGGAATATATAGATATCTCTTGGAGAAGTGGGGGTGAAGCAGAGCTCGGCGGCCACAGGGGAGGCTGGCGGGCAGGCAGGGACCCTGGTTCCCAGGCAGGAAGGGATGGCTGAGGGAAGATGGCGCTGCTGCGGCTGTGCGGGGGTGGGGGAGGAGATGGCACCGTGTGGCTGCCACCGGCCTGGCAGCAGGCTCAGGTGTGGGGGTGCTGGTTCTCAGGCAGACCGGTACAGAAATGGTGAGGGGACTAATGTTATAAAAGGCAGTTTTCTCGATTAAGAAAATAAAAACAGTCCCAGCTACTTACGGCTGTCTAGGTTGCTGAGGCGGCTGAGCCCGTCCTGACAGGAGAAGGGTTGTGTTTTCCTGAGCGTGGGCAGGAGAGCTGTGCAGGCCGACCGGGGGCACCAAGAGGCAGGTACCAGCTGTGGCTGGCAGCCGCCAGACAGGGCGGACGAGCTCCGGACAGGCAAATCTCTCAGGGCTCAGCTCTGTGACCGGGCCCGGGCAGTGCCCCTGAGGGGCTGTCTGGCTGTGGAGAGTGGGGAGCAGCTCAGGGCCGCCATGCCCACCCCGGCCTACAGCTGGCAGCCAATAGCTGAAAACACACCACAAAAATCAGCTGGCCCCTGCTGGGGCAAATGGTTTCTGCCAGTATCTGGGCCAGGAGTTTAAGCCCACTGTTATTTTTCAGCTTGATCAGCTGGGGAAATAGGGCGCATACCGTCATGCCAGCTCCTCCAGCAGCTCTTAAACCCGCTGGGCACCACCAGCCAAATTTGAGTGAAGTGTGGTGATCTCAAAGACAATTACGAAGCCACTTGATTAGCAGCCGCATCAGCAGCTGGGCAAAAGAGGTAAGTCCCCTGCTACAGGGAAGGCAGGCAGAAACTGTTGCCTCTCCCTTGGCACCAGAAGCAGCATGAATCTGGCCTTAAACCAGTAAACTAGCTGCACTAGCGTAATGAGTCTTTGGAAAGGCACTAAGGTATAGGAGAGCAGTTTTGATAACTGTTCTGATTAAGAAGTAATTTATTGCAATTGATTTTCATTTGGTGACTCGAAAAACGTTTCATGGCCCTGTGAGCTGCAGTGGAAGCTGCTTTTCGTTTGCCGTTACTCCCTGTGCTACAGACCAGGGTTTGCTGGTAGGTGGCTGCATGATGATTTGGATGGGCCATGAGATGTTTCCCACGGGGCCTGCCTGATCCCCCGGCTGAGGTCACAGTGGTCATGGTGGTGGTGGCCTTGGTGGTCCAGGTGTGGTGCATGCTGCCCTGTTAGACCAGGAGATTGTTCGTGGCTGCGAAAGCCCGGCTCCTACCTGCAGTGGGTGTCTGTGGGTCTTGTCCTGTTCCCCATCCTGAGTGGGCTGTGAGTGAACCAGTGAGGGTGCTTCACCTCAGGAGCACAGCTGGGAGGCTGCCCTTCCCTGCAATGGTTGCTCAAGGGCTGAGGTGACACTTTACAAGACTTCTTAGGGGTGATCTTGTCTCAGCAACTACATGACTGCAAAGGAGGGAGGAAAGCATTTGGTTTAAATGTCTCAAGGGGGGAAAGTGCATAATGGGAGAGGAAGGAAGAGATGAGGGCAATACAGCCTGGTAAAACTGGGACTGATTGGTAAAACTATGCTGAAGGGAAGAACAGAGAGTGATTGTGAATGGGATTTGTGGAGCAAACAGACCAGAACTAGGCAATGGGAAGAAAGGGAGACTGAAACATGTTGTACAGGGTAACTAAGATGGGAAGAAACCATGAATTGGAGTGATAGCAAAGGAAAGGAAGAAGAGGGAATAGCAAGACCTAGCTGTCTGTATGTAAAAGAGAAGGAAGGACTCTGTGACTGTGAGGGAAACAGATGCCCAATCGAGCCTGGGGAAGAAATGACAAGTCTGACAAGGAGCCAAGATGCTCCAGGAAAAGGGGGTTGTTTGGCACAAAGAGCCAGAAAAGGGACAAAGTAGGACTGCATGTTATTGTGCAAAGGAAGGACAAGAACAGGATAAGTGCTGAGGGATAAGGAAAGAGGAAACTAAACGTGACTTGGCAAAGAAACTTTATTGAATGTACTGAGAATTAATGGCTCACTCTCAAAATGAGAGTATAGCTGGCTGGTGAAAGAAATCAAGATTGGAATAGGAAGAATGAGGAACACAGAAGGAACTAGGGACAAAGGATCAACTTGGGATAGAGGCAAGACTCTTTAACAGACTGGAAGGAACAGAACAGAGGTGGTGCTGCATGCATAAAGTTGGAAGTACAGAATATCAAATGCTTCCCTGCAAACCTGAAGAGGAGTTCAGGGTTCCTGAATCTCACCATTCCTCTGTTGTTCCTGGTACCTATGAAACCCACAGGAAATGAGCTCCACCCGTCACAGGTATCTGTGTATTTAGAGCTTGTTAACTTTTCTTATCAGTTCCTTTTTTCACTTAGGTGACAAAGGTCCTTCAATTGCTTCTAAAGTCTATGGTCCTAAAAACACATAACTGAATTTCATCAGTTTGTCTTTCACTAACCTTACACTCATAACAGTGTTAGAAGAACACCATGGCTGCAAAGTCAAGTTAGTTAAAAGTGGAAATCTCTGGATAAAAAGTGGATGTTTCTGCAACACTAATTTAGCATCTTACTTATAGGTGTTATGGTACTGTCTTGAATTACACAGTCACAGATTATTTCTTCTGCATGCTTCTGTCTCTGCAGATGAATCAGGTCTGTATGCCAGATAATACTACTGCTTTGCATCAAACAAGGCATGAAAAGAAAATTACAATCTCAAAGTTCAGTCAGCCAATCCCTACTCAGGAGGCAGATTTAGTCTCTTCAGCTATCATAGAGTTCTTGTGCTAATCTGAACAAAACATCTCAACAATTTTTTTTTTTTTAGTGTGATCAGTAGTACTATCTTTGCTATCTGGGTACAAAGTTTGAGGATCCAGACCTGATTTGGACAAATACTTAACACTCCTAGCTATGCTGTAGTCAGTGGAAAAAATACTTTGAATATTTAAGGTACTATAAAATGCAAAGTAGTAGAACAAAACAGATTCTAGTAATCTAAAAATAGGCAACCAAATTAATAAATATGATTTTACTTTAATTTCTACATGCATCATTTTTTTTCCCCATCAGTCAAATAGAGATATTTTCTCTTCAGCTCACAGGAATTTTAAAAATAAATAACAAGACATTATATAAAGAGAATATTTCATTGCAAATAAATAAGTAGCTTCATCTTCAGCAGTGGTTTAGAGAATGTGCACTGTATTAAGCACAAAAGTGGTACATTTGACAATAATGAGAATTTTCTTTTAAGCAAGCGCCACCTGTCCTGTGTACTAAAAGACAAAGAGGTAGAACAGGGGGAAAGAATTATGCATTCCTATAAAGTAGCATCACAGTGCAAATCCACAGTGAACCAAATTAGGGATGCATGGGCAATGCTTCCTTTTCTGTTTCCTGGCTTCTTAGCATTTGAGCTTGAACTTAACTGTACTGTTCTTTAACAACGTTTTGTAAGTGATTTATTTAAATTTGCTTATATTAACATACAAACTCCGCAGTAGCTTTCTCCAAGTTAGTCTGTAATTCTCTTCAGCCTCTAGTTAAATCATTTATTCTGCTCACTTTCAGTCACTTAAAATAAATTACCCTTTTTATATTAATCAAGATGTATATTTACATAAAGCTTTCATTCTGAAGCTTTTAAGTCAGATGTCGACCACTATGCCCACCAGTGCAACTCAGCTTCCTACCGTTTAATAATACAGCTAAAATATAGAACTGGACTTGTAAACCCAAGGGATTCTTTCTAAACTTACTCACCATGTTCCTGAATGAAATCATGGAATGGTTTAAGCACATAGAGAGAAGGTATCCAATTAAAACTACTAGAGGAAGTTAAACAGAACTGAACTATTCAAATATGGATTTGACTAAGTCCCAAGTATTAATGCTTATATCAGTTAATTTTCTATGTCATCAGAAGAATAGCACAGTTTGGTGTTGTTGCCTTCCTTGAATTTTATTTTAGTGTGGGCAAAAGAAAGATCTTACTGACTTACCTACAGGCACCAAATTCTAACTGTTGTTTTGGATCCGCTTACCCAAATACCAATTTCTGTAGCTTCTGATATGTAACAGGAACACAGCCCACAGTAGGACGACTGCAGACTGAATTTGATCTTTCTGTGATTATTTACAAGCTTGCACTACTACAACATAGTCTGATGCCTTTCCAGTAAATATTTCTGGGATGCCTGTCATTGCAAATATTTTTTATAAATGTTAACCAGACAGATATCTGTGGTGCGTATACCCTTATGCTGTCTAGTCTAGTGGTAGTACAGATTTTCTTTTTTCTTTCTACAGATCTTTTGTTGTAGAAAAAAATCAAAAGACTGGCTTTTTAGTTTTCTGAGAAGTTGAAGAGTGCAATATAAAAGGCGATGGCTTTTTGTACTAAAACTAAAACTCTTTGAAAAGCTTTGATTACAGTGCTAGTTCACTTCAAGACACCTAATCAAATCTTAGCCTTTTATGAAGGAGTAATAGAATGCCATTGCACAGGATTTCTGCTGACTGTGGCATCTCATGTGTGCAGTGCAAGTATTTGCTCTAGCTAGCAGGTGAGGAGATACTGAGTGAAAATGAACAATGAGCCTGAACGAGACTGAAATCTTAGGAAATTCCTGTTACTAAAACCTTTTACCTATCTTACTTTCCACAAAAAACGGGACTAACGTCTAGGTGAAACTACCTGGAGGTATCTGGATTTTCTCACAAGACAGTTTTTCAGCCTGGAACACACTGCATAGGTAAATTGGTTTTGATTTTTTGGATTTTTTTTTTCATCTCTACAGCTAAGAGTCACTGTAAAGGATGTAGTGGGAAAAGGCAGCCATTTATTAGAAAGCTGACTTTAAAAAAAATTACCCACAAACTAACTAGCATTTGCTATAATCAGGATTGCATTAGCAGAATAAACCTAATTCTACTTTTATTGTTTCTCTTTAAGAATGAGGAATTCTGGAGAAAGCCACATTGCAATATCAGTCAGTATTGGAGTTGATAACTTGCACAGTATATCCAGTAAAACTGGAGATTATGGAGCCTTTTATATGTTATCTAGTTAAAGACACTCAGAGCCACTTAACAAAATAACAGACTGAAAATTTCTCACAGAAATTTCTTATTGTAATATATTCTAGTAAAGTAACCTAATAGCTTTTTTCTTATGTAGAATGCAGGACCTTCATATTACAGCTTTTCAAGCATTTACGGGTTACATAGTATTTAAGTAGTTAAAGCTAAAGCCTGAAGCCATTGCTACGATAATCCTGCCTGAAGGGCCTCTTTCTGTGATACAGTATCTATTAGTTTCTGCATGAAGGCTCTGATTCTCAAATGAAAGAATGGAAGGTCAGTGTCCAACTACCCCCGGGCTGGGACCTGTAATCTTTATTGGAATGACAGCACACATTATAGCAGAAAAACACTTTGTTACAACATGCGTTAAATGAGATTTGTAACTGAAATATCTCACACCAAAAATCATATATGATACATAATATGGTTTTCATCTGTTGGTGATGTTAATCCAAGCACTTGTAACATAAATGTGGTGTAACGCTTCATTTCTCCTTAGGCTTACTACAGGGTATAAGGCACGGCAGCTGGCTAGAGCTCTGCTTCTTAAGTAAGATGTCATTTGGCTTACGTCCCAGGACTTAAGTGTTACATTCTCAGCTTCCCCTGTAGACTTGGTCCCGACTTCACAGGAATTACAAATATAGATAACCTCAGCTATACCCCAAATTAGGAGTTAGGCACAACTATTTAAGCTGCACGAAAGATCATGTTACCAACGACCTCAAAGCAAAGGTTTGTTTACTAGAAAATATATGAGATTTGGCCAGTCAATAGCATGATTTTGCAAACTATTCCCCGGTGATACCTACGCTGGACCAGACAGCCAGTCTGACTGGCCACCACTGCACTACAGCCCTGTCCTCAGGGCTCCTTTTTGCTGCAGTTCAAGAGAAGTCCAAGATCTCAACCTATGCTTCTCTGCTGCACTTCTGCACTGCATACTGGACCCATGTGCTGGTTGCCTTTCTAGCTCCCTGCTTGCTGATCTGTTAATTGTGGTTTTAAGTTTGTTTAATATATGCCTAGGTAGAAGTAGCCATTGGACCACAAAAGCTCAGTCAAACAGGAAAAAAAAACACTTACTACTTAGTGCAGCATCTGATATGTTCTAACAGAGCAGAGTAACACCTCTACTTTTGTCCTTATTTTACGTAAATTTTATTTCTGCAAATGTTTTGGGAAACGTCTTCAACATCTGGTATTTGACAACCAAGAAAGACATTTATGCCAACCAAAAAGTTCTTAAAATAACATTCCCAAGGTTCACTTCTCTCAGCTAGTTCTGGTTTTCACCAGGCGGCAACATATTCAAGGAAAAGTTGAGTATTTGCAACTTCCTGTCTAGCTTTCTCTCTGCCCATTCTTTACAGTAATAAGCTTGGTTCAAATCCATTCCTTCCAGTCTCTGAAATGTTTTATTTCCTTTTACCGTTCTTCTCTTTTTGATTTTTTTCTTGTACAAGCTTCTCTTTGGTTTTATTTTTGTTCCTTTTTTCCATTACAGTTCTGCCTCTCCTTCAAAATGGCTTTTCTCCCTCTTGCACTGCTTCACACATCACTGCTGTTCACAACAGAGAAGGGCCTTGTGACAGAGTGCCTTTTTTTTTTTTTTTATCGGAAAGATGCAAGAGACAACCTATTTAATCAAAGGACATTCCAGTCAGTTACACTCCTTAGTTTTTCAAAACAAACACATACATTCAGACTTCGTTATACACAGTTCAAATTAAATTCAAGGTCAGAAAGGCTGCAGCTAACAGAGCTCATTCCCCCCATCATTTACCCTTTTTAATATATATTTTTTCCACCTATGACTATACTGAAATGATTACAGTCTCACTGATGCTCTTACTGGACTCTAGAAAATGGATTTTAATTTTAAGTATAGGAACTCATTTATTATTAATTCAATAATTGTTAATGATCAGATTTATTATTGGGGGAAAAAAAGCCATGATAAATGGATTGAATGGGTTGTGTTTACCCCTAAAAGGGAGCATACCATAAAATTATATTCTAGCATTTTGTCCTGTATTCAGAGTAGAGTCAAATCTGTTATTAAAGCCTTTTACTATTAATGCTAATACCGCTATTCAAAAGACACCTCAAAAAAAAAAGAAATCCCAAGAAGCTATAGCTTATCATCTCTTCCATGTCTCATCAAAAGCGCAGGACAGCAGCAGCAAATTGTACACATTGAAGAATAGTGACTGCGATTCAGGCAGTGTGAGGCAGCTGCACGGTAATGCAGAACTTGCCTGTAGTTACGCTCTGTTAAGTAAAAGTTGACTGTAGGGAGACCTTGTTGGTATCTGTCACTGAAGATGTGCTTGTCACTTGGCAGCTTTAAAAATAAGCTCTCGTGTACACCTGCAGTTACACGCAGAATTATTTTACAGATCATGTCACCCTGCAGGGCTCATACACATACAGTGCTGGAAGTAAAATGAAAAGGTTGTCTTTGAAACTTAGTCTCTATATTCAATCACAGGTAAACTCTAAGTGAACTGACACTGGCTTTTGAAAACATACTTTGAATTTCTGATAGTATCTTTCTTCTTCAAAGCATTTTATAAACTATTCTGTTTGCAAAGATGACAAACTAGTAAGATCCAGTCAGCTCCGAGGTAGAAAAACATAATCACCTATCAGGGAGTAACTAGCAGTTCCATTGTGCATGTAGAAGGTATTTCATCTCAATCAACAGGGGCAAATTGGCTTCCTGCTATGAAAAAAAGTTAAGACATGAGTTAGCTGGTGTCTTAAAGATACTTTTCAGCAAGCTCAATAAACTTTCATTATGAGTTTTACTTGTTTTCTTTCAAACCAGCAGGTTCTGGCATAACATAAACTGGGATTTACTTTATCATAACTTATTAAACAGCAAGATGTCAAAAGTGAATCAACATTACATCTCAGTGCATAAAAACACAGCTGAATAATCAGACGCATTGCCTTTCCCAGCCAAAACCAACCAGCTGCATTTCTTACCCTGATTACATCACTTCGAGTAATATTTCCAAAGTCTGCAAGAAAGCCCAAAACAAGCAACTGAATTAACATATTGTTTAGTACACTCGCATAAACATATGAATTTACTATAATGTGGGAGATAAATCTTAGGTTGAATCAAGGGGTAAGCCTCTGTAGTTATTTTATTTAAAATATCTGTTTTACCTTTCAGATTTTCTCGGTTGTAGCAACAGTACTTGCCTTTCCTTGCTGCTTCTTGAAACACGTTCCTATTTCAAAGCTTACATGTTTCAACACACTTCAGCATCCTCTTCTCACCGTGACTTTTGCTACTGAACTTTATGCCTTTTTTTTTGTAATGGTTTTTGCCTGCCTCTCTCATATACATTTTGAATAATAACAAGGAAATCGAATGGAAAATACTACATTGTTACCTCTTGTCGTACATTTGGAAAAGTATATTAAACCTCCTTTTGATTGTATTTTATATGGTTACTTTTGTACCATATCGGATTGGAAAGTATTGGTATTCTTTGTCCTTAGTGAGTTTCCTAACCCCTTGCAAGGGTAGCCGGAGCTTATGTAATTTATTATTATTGTGAGTACCATTGGCGTTTTTAAATAATAGTTATTGTAGTCTAAGGATATAAAAGGAGCAAGACTTACAGGAAAAGGTAATAACATTTATCAGATGAATTGATTCAGACTGAAAAATGGAAAAGCTTTCAAGGGCCTTTCTTCACAAATACTCTCTCATACTACTTTTTAAATTAAGGTGAAACAAAGAAGAATATTAGGTACTGTAAGTCTACAGGATGGATCTGACCTTGAGGCCCAAGCTCAGGAAAATATTTAGCAAGTCTTTGTGACTCCTGTCTACAGCTGACAAAATATTGTAAGATATCCAGCAAATTATTTAGTAATACGTTCCAACTTTATTACAACGCAGTGTCAAATGGCATTCCAAGCTGGATTTCCCACATCGTTACTGGGGTTTAGGGAGCAGAATATCACCTGGTCCTTTTAAAACACAAGATCTTTGACTTTCAGGGCTACTGAACCCTAAATAGCAGCACATGAAAGTACCTTGCTGACTGACTGGCAGTAGCGAAGGGTGAAAGGCAAAGAGGGAGAAGCACTGCAGAGCTGCTCTAACCCAACTGAACTGCAGTTTTCAGGTGGGGCTGCAGTTACACTCTTTCTTCTCCCTTCCTGTTCTCTCTCATCCTCTATCTTCTTTATCGCTATGAGTATGATTCTCCAAATGTTTGTCAAGCCTTTCTAGGGACGCTGCAGTACAGTAACACAAAAAAATGACAAAGCGAGAAGTGATGTCTAGGGAATATTACATGGGCTGTTCACAAGGACACAATGTTCTTATGCAAATTGAAAGTTAGTGATGTCAGTGTGGTCAACACAGCTACTCTTTCCAAAAGTGGCACCGCATATGGAGTAAAAACAGTGGGTTTATGTTTCATCTGCAAAACGGGCCATCCTTACCAGAATTCCTCCTAAAACTATACCAGAATGTCAATACAACACTGACATTTAACGAACAAAAGAGAACATTCAAATCTATCATACAGGTGTGCGAAACCTGTGAGTCCTGATTGAACCCCAAAACAATAGAAGTGACTGACCATAGAAACAAAGAACATCTGTTAAGACCTATGTTTGGGAACCTTATGCCAATAAGAACTTCAGGTCTTCAAAAGTCTGTAAAACGGTACCATGAGTTGTTTTGAAAACTCCAGTTAAGCAATTAAAATTGGAGAATGACGCACTTTTAGTGCAGTTTTGCAGCTGGAATTTGGGGGTAGAGCTCAGCAGTCGCACCTTTAGGCACGACTAGCAGCCTTTACCCACCCGGGCAGAGCCGTCTCCTCTCCACAGGTCCCCTCGTTTGAACCCAGGGCAGTGCGGTGCAGAAAGCCGGGCACCGCTGTTAGGAAGTGCGGTGGGACTGGGCTAAACAGTGTTAGCTGAATGCTGTGATACGCCACGGTGAAGGAACTTTGATTTTTTTGGCTTTAGGAAATTAAAAATGAAAAAGAAGGAGAAAGGAAAGAAGGGGGAGAAGAAGGAAGGGGGGAGAAGAAGGAAG
>VZSZ01000627.1:326551-378428 GCA_013398815.1 Ibidorhyncha struthersii
GGCTGTTTTCATATACTAAACCGCTCAGAAAACGCGCTTGGTTCAGTCAAACCGTTGACTCGAGGTTCCAGTCGGTGAACAGAGCTCTTATTTCACGGATAGATTCTTAAGTAAAGAATACTAGGTCGTAATGGATCTCGAGGATCGACTGGGCCAACCCTTCTTGGCAAAAGTTCAGTCTAGACAGGACGGCCCAGCGCTCTGTCCGGCTGAATCTTCAGTGTCCAGTATTGGGGAATCCACCACTTCCCTGGGGAGATTATTCCAATGGCTGATTGTTCTCACTGTGAAAAATTTTCTCCTCGTGTCCAGTCAGTAACTTGTACCTGTTACCCCTCGCCTCTTCCATGTGACCGTGACCGCTTGTAAAAAGGGAATCTCCGTCTTCTTTGTAGCCACCCTTTAAATACTGGAATGTGGTAATAAGGTCTCCCTTAAGCCTTCTTTTCTCAAGGCTGAACACACCTAATTCTCTTAGCCTTTTTTCTTGAACAGGAAGAAAATACGAAATTAGAACTTCTCCTGATGAACCCTCCTTGTGTTTGGAGTAGAGACCCAGCTCCCATTCAGCGCTTTTGGGCATACCTGGGTTATAGTGGGGTCCAATTTCCAGGCTGCCATGAGGAAAGGTTGTTGAAAAGCAACTGTGCGTGCCTTTGGTTATTCCGACGTGTCTTTTAAAAAGTAAACCAGTGTTGACTGCTTGTGCCTAGGCCCGCTGTTTCCCTAGGTGTGCTCATTGAGGAAGTCTTTATTACATCCAATAAGAGAATATCCAAGACTAGTCACAATTACTCAGTACTCAAAGGCACGGAGAAATTTGAACTTTTATCATTTGCAGTTATTTAGCTGTTATGGGTTGCTGATGATTGCTGCCATATTTTCACAGCTTCTACTTCCAGGAAGCAACTTTAAGGGATAAAAGGAAACAATGAAGTCTAAAATGTTGGTAGTGACAGCATCCTGTGGTGAGATGTTTAGTTTATTAATTTTTGTAAGTTACTAATGTCATTACTGAAACTTTCTCGGGGATTCTTTCCCAAACACTTCACTGGATGGGGTTGTAAAATAATACAATATTTTTCAGAATAAGTAAGTTGTACTTCATGTGTTGTTTTTGCATTGTGAACTCAACTTTTCCACATATAAAGGACTCTTGTTCTCTAGATTTTGAAGTGGTTTGCTCTAGATAGGTTATTGTTCTGAATTTTGAATGTGCTAATGTTTTTCAGATGATAGTGTAGCATCTTTGTAGGATACTGTCAGTGAAGGAGGGGAGCATGGAGAAAATAAACATTACAAGAAGAGATTTTTCCACTTGAAAAGACATCCCAGGTGTATTTGCAGAAGACACCTGTGTGTTTTCCTCAGAAATGTCGATGTCCCTCCATCACAGAGTGGGGGTCTTTTGGTTTTGTTCTGTTCTTTGGGGTTTGTTGTGTTTTTTTTTTTCTTTTCCAGTCAAATGATCTCCAACCTTAGGCCTCTTGCTTCCTAATTAGCTTCCAGCATATGAACCTGGGAGCTGGCAAGTAGCCTTATAAGCCATAGGGTCTGGCAGAATGCTTATTTGAGGGATTAGGGTCTGCAGTCTGCAATCTCCACAACCACAAACTGAGATGTGTTTCAAAGCCGAATAAAAAATACATCCTTATAAAAACAAACCCAAGAATTAATGTAATGAAACTCAGGGATTTCTGAGTAAGAATATTGTAGCCAAATTCTTTTGCCGAGATGCAGTCCTTCTTATGCTTTAGACATAAGACAATATAGATGATACAGAAATAAGTTTTTATTGAAAATACTTGCTGAGAAAAAAATCTTTCATGTTATATGGTCTGGGAGAGTAGCCGGGGGGCTAGCAGAGCACCTCTCATGGTCATTATGTGTTGCAGAAATCTGGTTTCCACAAACTTGGTTAAACCAACTGATTGTTATGAAAAAAATAATTTCAAGAAATGCATTCATTTACTTGAACGAATTAACATTTTAGTGAGTATGATACATTTTTTCTTAAATTTGATGCAAGTATTTTTCAGCTGCATTGCTTAACTGGGATGTGATATACAGAGTCTTGATTTTAAAATACTCGATAACAATAAATAGAAAATGCTAACCGTAATACATTTGGTTTTAATTTTGGCCTTTTTTAAGGTAGAAGCATTAAGAATTGTTTTGCTTTTTATTTTACTTAGGCCTGAGAGATGGATTCATCAGAACGATCAACAATTAGAAGTGAGCAGAAATCCAGGTAACTTGTGTTTCAAACGCTATACAAAACTGTCTCTTAATGCAAATCTGAAAACACAGTGGAAATCCATTACTGAAAAACGGATACGAGAACAACATCATGCTTGAAAACTTGAAATGACCCCCCAGAAGCTAGTTTCTCCACTGACCAAGTGCTTCATACTCGGTTAAACTGCTCATGAGGAATAAATAATATACTTGCTGAGAGGAAACAATTTGTGCTGAATGTAGCAGGAAGGCGTGGGGATGATCAGCAACGTATTCGTTGTAGGCATTAGCTAGCAACCTTATCTATGTGTTTATTAATTGCTTTGTCTGAGGCCATTTCAAGTTAAACATCATAGTTCTAGCTGGTTTCAGATGATTGTGAAATAAAAGGTGTTAAATACCCATATTACCAGGTGAACAGGACATAAAAATCCGTAAAGGTAGTTTTGAAAGTCAAGGGAATTCTAAGGTTCTGTATTATTGATATCCTTGTTTGTGTACAGTGATTTCACTGTGTGGTTTAAATGCATTTTCACTTCTTTGCAGAGTAATCACGAAAGCCAGACTTTGTCTGCAGTTTCTTGTGCTGGCTTGTGCAGTGAATACTGAGGTAGAACCAAATATGCCTTTGAGAGTAATCTGTAGTTAGTAACATCTGAATAGTGGACTAGATGAACCGTTGATCTGAACAACCGTGACTGTTCTTACATTCATTTATCCTAAAGTGAGAATAAAAGATACTGCTTTTTCCCAGAAAAACACAAAATTGTTTCTTTGAAATATTGTGACTTGTCCCTTTGAAATAGTTCTACTTACTTTCTGTCAGACAAGTAAATCACTGGACAGTCCTTTGACTAGTTTTTTTGCAGAATTTCATTTCAAATGGTGTTTGGCTAGCCCAGCGGACAGAAAATTGGTAATTGTAAATTTGGATCTCAAAGATGCTAGTGATTTGAAGTTGTTGCCATTTTTTGGCTTTAATTAATTATGCACACTTACTTGTCTAAAATGAGAAAAAACCTTAAAGTCCATTGTTGGTTTGGAGAAGGCTGTGGACTGCTGCCAATCCATTCTTCTGCAGAGAAATGGAGAGCTCGGTTCCTTTTGGTTGGTTAGTATTTTGCACAAGCGTTAACAGTTCATATAGATTTCTTGAGTCATTCGTGAGATCTTCAGAGAGCTTAGAAAATGCACTGTAAAGAATGAAGATTTTTGTTTTCTGTTTTAAAGAAAATTCTTAAAAAGTCTAATAAGAAAGCAGCCTCGGGACCTTCTTCTTGTAATCGGAACTGGCGTAAGTGCTGCAGTAGCACCAGGAATCCCAGCGCTGTGCTCCTGGAGAAGCTGCATTGAGGCTGTAATTGAGGCAGCTGAACAGCTGGAGGTGCTTCATCCAGGAGATGTTGCTGAATTTCGTAAAAAAGTAATCAAAGATAGAGACCTGCTTGTGGTTGCACATGATCTCATCAGGAAAATGTCACCAGTGAGTATGTTTATAACTTATATTGATATCTAAAATTATTATATACTTTTATTTTGTTATCAACAAAAATTCTTTTCAGCTTTCTAAAACTTGAAATTTTTCTAGTAAAAATTGAAATTTAGATGGTAATCATATAGTACACTGTATGTTTTGGAATGGCTAAAAATTCCTTGGCTTTTAGTGTAAGTAAGCTTTTGTCATAATTAATGCAAGAAAGAGTCCTGACTATTAAATATTCGCCGTAATGTTTCTTGGAACTGAAAGAAGAATTTATAGGTCTGCTGGCGAAAACTAGAGATACCCCGAAAATACAGTTAGACCTTGACCCTATTGATAGCCTTTGATCACCCAGACTTAATCACCGCTGCAGCTCACACTTCACCAAAGCCAGTCCATACACGCCCGGTTTCTCAGCCATTCATCTTAGGTTCCAGAGATTTTCAGATTGCGCTAATAGGTTTGCCAAGTCGTCTAGCTGAAATAATTAGGGTGACGTACATACTGCTAAGTTGTAGCACGTGTTGAGTGTTTTGCAACATGTGGTGAGCTTCTCTACAGGAAAAGTGTAATACTAACCTCTCTCTTTTAAGAAGAATCTGCATGTATGGTTACGTTTTGTAGCAAATTTAATGGTCAATACATTTTTCTCAACCAGGAAGCAAAAAAAAACCCCAA
Source organism: Ibidorhyncha struthersii (assembly GCA_013398815.1). Lineage (NCBI taxonomy): Eukaryota > Metazoa > Chordata > Aves > Charadriiformes > Charadriidae > Ibidorhyncha > Ibidorhyncha struthersii. The sequence goes on from VZSZ01000627.1 coordinate 330,948, forward strand.
AAAACCCAAACCACTAACCCACCACCTTTAATAGTATATCCCAGACTCTGAATCCAGGGAATGATAAGTTTAGTACACTAACTGATTTTCAAAGCACTAAAAGCATACTGAGAAAGGTGAGGTTTCCATGTAGTTGGGCCAGTAACTATATTTGGCTTATAAACAGACATTTGTGCTGCGTGTAATACAATTTACTGAATAGGAAGCCTGTATCTTTTATAGAATTGTTACATGTTGCTGTCAGTTGCTGGGCAAACGCAGCCTGTGCTTTTAGGAAAGCGTATCTTCATGTTCGTTTGGGAGTGACGAGTGAGGATTTAACTGTAGCAAAATAGTTTTGGTTTATTGTACCTGTATTACAAGCTTCCATGAGAAAACCAGACTATTATTGTGAGCTACGTTAAGTGGAGGCAAGAGCACTTGAATAATTTGAGATTGTTTTTTGATGCTTTTGTACATTCAGACCTTTATGCTTTGTATACTCTTTAAGCCCTCTCTTAAAGAAATGCTTTGGCATTAAGTAGACAAATGATGTGGGTTTTCTGTTGGAGGCGGTTATAATGGTGCACATGGTCGTCATGAAATGTTCCATCTTTTTCTTTCTTCAGCGTACTGGGGATACGAAGCCCAACTTCTTCCAGGATTGCTTGATGGAGGTGTTTGATAATTTAGAACACCACATTCAGAATCCGGTTGTTCTGCAATCAATCCTGAGACTCATGGAGAGAGGCACAATGGTTCTGACTACAAACTATGATAATTTACTTGAAATATTTGGTCAGCAACAGGGTAAACCTATGGAATCTTTAGACTTGAAAGATAAGGATAAGGTATGATGAGAGCAGTAAAACTTTTAGACTTACTATAAGAGAAGGCAGCTCATAAGCTTCATCGAAAGATGTTTTCCTGTTTAAGGAGTGTCAAGGCTAAAACTTCGTAATTGGTAAAGCGTGCCTGTAAGCTAACAGCAGATGCACAGGCGTTTATTTTATGTGTCTTTTTATTCTGAATAATCTGGTAGCAGTTACCAAACAGAATTTCAGTGGCACACGTATTAACCAGTTGCCCCCCGTTCTCTGGGGAAAAAGCACAAACTTATTTAACTTGCGTGAAGTAACGGTTACAGTCACAAATGTGATTTCACCTAGCTGGTCGTTAATTTGCTCTTCATCTCTTTCCTGTCAGTGTTGCAGGAACTTGCTTCCTGCTTGTTTAGACCAAAAAGCCAGAGGTATCTTCAGCATCAGCAATCACCTCTTTATTCTAATTTAAAGCAAGCTGTGTAATTAGCAATTAAAATTGTCTCTTGCTGCAGAAAAGTGCAGAAGAAGTTATTTCTCTAAGTGGATTTATAAGTTAGGACAGCTGTGTATTTTTGCAGAATCTTGGTTATTGTAGTATATTATATAACAAAAGAATGTAACTTGCCTGATTCGCTTTAGGTTCTTCAGTGGGCAAGAGGTCATATAAAATACGGAGTTCTTCATATTCACGGCTTATATACAGATCCCTGTGGAATGGTGCTAGATCCTTCAGGATATAAAGATGTTACTCAAGATCCTGAAGTCATGGTTTGTGTGATCTTTAAAATTTTTACTGTGCTTTGCCAAACTATTTTATTGTACTCACTGCATACGGGTTACCTAAGGCTAGGGTTTTGTCAGATCATATAGATTAAATAATCGGGGCCCAGAAAAATGGCAGTATTATTCAGAAAGCCATCTATGTTGCTAAGGCAGTGTATGCTCTTGTATATTGCTTCTTTGTAAATCACAATCACACCCTTCAGTTGTATGTCATAGTTTGAGAGTTCTTTGTATTTATCTCATGAAGGAACATTAGCCCCAAAATGCTAGATGCCAGAACAAGGATTCATCACCATTTGATCGCTTGGATTCATTTTTTAGGGGCTTAAGCTGTTATTAGCTCTGGATCCTGGACTTTATGTCATATCTTAGGTATTTTATGAAGTCAAATATTTAGTCAAGAATATTAATTTTCCTTTATTTAGAGATTGACCTAATGAGAGCCTAATACTCTGTCACCATAAATCTTTCAATATAAAATTCCCTTACTGGAAATATTTACATGTGTACTTAATTTTGTATGGTAACTTTGATTTTGAATATAATTTTTTTTTTTTTGGTAGAAACAGCGCTTCTGAAACGTCAGTTTGTCATGATGCTAAAACATACGCTTAATTCAGTTCAGTAGCGATGTCTGCTCTGCTTCTTCTTTTAAGCCTGACATATTTTAAAAGTTCTTACCTTGGCCTTTTGACTACTGAAGTAAATGTAGCTCTTGTGTGTTTATATTTCTTAACAGGAAGTTCTTCAAAATTTATATCGAAGCAAGTCTTTTTTGTTTTTGGGCTGCGGAGAGACTCTGCGTGATCAGATATTCCAAGCTCTTTTTCTTTATACTGTAAAGAATAAAGTGGATTTAGAACATTATATGCTGGTGCTTAAAGAAAATGAAGACCACTTTTTTAAGCTCCAGGCAGATATGCTGCTTCACGGAATAAAAGTAGTGTCCTACGGGGACTGCTTTAAACGGTTCCCAGAGTACGTACAAGATCTGACTGCTCAAATCTGCAAGCAGAGAAGTCCAGGTAATGTATCCTCTTTAATAAGAAAATTTGGCGTAGGTCCATAGCAGGATGCCGTGTCTGAACAATCAGCAGTTGGTGTGAGGTGTTGCCCTGGTGCGTCGCTAGCGGTAGGCCTGTGCAGCATCCCTGCCTGTGAATGGCATGCAGAGTTGGCACACGTGAGAAAACCGTAACCAAATTTCTTTCTCTAAGGTCTGTGGGTTCTTGAAAAGTTAATCTTTAGTTCTGAATTTGTCTTTTTGTTAGCATTTCTTTACTTTGTGTATTTTTTTTTGGCCTGAACTACTCCGGTATATTGAGTATCACATTATATGAAATAGGACATGTCAGTAAAAGAGACTAAAAGAATTGAAGGAATTAATTGGTGGGATAAGCTGGTTGAGCCACAATTATCTGATTAAGCATAGAATGGGAAATTAAATCAGTACACCCAATAGTGTTTGGCTTAACACAGTTAGGGTTAATGGGAAGGAAACCTGAGTGTGAGGATAATGTTTTATGACAGTAAAATAGAAGAGGCTGTGGAATAATACTCCACTTGTGACAGTGAATGGCATTCTGTAGAGGGCGTTTAATGCTAAAATGGGAAATAACTTGATACCTTTGCTGAAGGTAACAGCTCTGCATTGCCGGGGAACGAAATTTTACTAACTAGGTCCATTCATCTACTTCTGCTCCCTTTCAGCCTGTTGTCTCTCAACTCAGAATTCCTTAGCTGTAACAATGAAGAGCCTTTAATACAAAACCAGGGAAAAACAACTCTGTGTTGAAGGAAAGCGATTTCTTTAATGTTTCCCAAACAAGGACAGTTGTACTATGGCTTATCCAGAGAATTAAGGAAAATAACTAGAGTAAATGACCTTGGGAAGAATACTGTTTCACAGCTTTTTTATTTATCATGTCAGTGAAACTGTTTTGTCTAAAAGTATTCAAAAGTGGTGCATAGCAGGAACCTTCCCCTTGCCCCCCCTAAAAGAAAATTGCAGGTGTATGCCCAAAATATGTAATGTTTTTTGTAACTGGATGAATATTACATTTAGACTGGATTAGATTTTTCTTTCTATGAAGGCTGCAAGAAATACTTAGTACAGCCTCTAGGTTTCAGGAAGTTTGTCTGCAGTTTAGACACCTAAAAGTAAGTTGGGGTGGAATTTCAGACACTGAACTTGCCTTGGCCCACTAGTTTGTTCTTTGACATACTGCTGTTGATGGATGTGATGGACATACTTTTCATAGTCTGAGCAGTGTCTGGAGTATCCAATTTATTGCAAAGCAGCCATCGATATCAAAACTGGGTGGGAGATGCATTTATGTACACTTTAAATGGAAATGACTGCAAAATCAGACTATAGTGCTCCCCTTTTTGTTCAGCGGAATTACTGATTAGCATAATACTTGCAAGAAGAGGGACCTTACTTTGACTTCAGAATGTTGTTGATCTCATCTACAAGTTAAGATCCCAAACAAAACGGATAATGTAAAGAGCGGTTATGCACATTTGAGAACAAACTGTCAGGTTTCACTTTTTTCATGCTTAGTTACAAACTCTCTTTTAAAAAATAGGAGGAGTTTGTTAAAAGGGTTATATGAAAGAAATGAGAAATGCATGCCCTGATCCTGTTAGGGGGCTTCAGCCACCTGGACATCTGCTGGAAAAGGAGCACAGAGAACTGCAAACAGTCCAGGAAAGGCGGGGAGGGACTGTAGCAATAGGATGAGGGGTAATAATGAGGGTAGATTTCGATTAGATATTAGGAAGAAATTTTTCACTCTGAGGGTGGTGGGACACTGGCACAGGTTGCCCAGGAAAGTTGTGGATGCCCCATCCCTGGAAGTGTTCAAGGCCAGGCTGGATGGGGCTTTGAGCAACCTGGGCTGGTGGGAGGTGTCCCTGCCCGTGGCAGGGGGGGTGGAACTAGGTGATCTTCAAGGTCCCTTCCAACCCAAACCGTTCTATGATTCTAAATACAACCTTGCCATTTTGGCATGTTGCATAAAAGTATTAAAAACTTTTTGGATGCTAACTTACCCTGTTGCTGCCTCTTATGCTTCTCTAGATGCTGACTGAGTGGACAGTACAGCACTGTTGGGTACGTAATGTTCTTATTTTCACAGAAAGTTCCATAATCTGTCAGAGATAAAAATAAGTCTCTTCCTCAAGAAGGTACAGAAGAGTGAATCTCAAGCCTAAGCATGTAGTACTGAAGGTGAATTTTGTTCAATAAGTGTTGCTCAGGTATCTGTAATACTTCTGCAAATAGGCAGAACAATAATAAATTCCAATTTATGGTGTAAAATGGCAAAACTTCCCTTTGAAACAATGCTTCAATTTAAAAAGATTACATTTCTAAGATGTGTGCTGCTGCTGCAAATAATATCAAAATTGTGTAAAAGTATCATTTCATTGTAGTATATAATGGCCTTTGGCATTGCAGGAGATTAAAAACCCCCACTTTTTCACAACCAAAAAGTACACAAGGTCCAAGATACCTGTGGGCAGGTGTAAAGTCAGAGATTACTTTTGTAATTCCAACTAGATTTTAAGCTTATCTGCCTTTCGGATGAGTTCCTAAATCCCCTTTTTTCAGTAAAGTACAATTAGGCATCAGTGGAGAAGAACTCAAAACTTCAGCACAATTTATTCCAGTTTCACTTAACATAAAGCTCCTTTACTAACTTATTAGCCCCCTCCTTACAAGTAATTTTAGCACCCATTTACTTGTATCTTGGAATACATAGCAAGTAAAGAAAAAAAAAGAGAATTATTCCTTAACACAGATTTCTATAATACCACACACAGAAAAAAAAAACGTATCTAGAGTATTTGTGATGGGTGTCCTGATTTTGAAGGAATTTTGCTTCCATTCATTTTTACTCTCCGGCTGTGCTGTTTATAAACAACAGCAGCTCACACCAAGAATTTTTTTACTCTGAATAAGGGATCCAGACTTTTTAAAGAAGCTTCTCACCTGTGAACTCCACAGGTGTTATCACAGAAAATCAAGAATTATTTTCTTCAAAAGGCAGCTGTATAATTAGCTGTGTCCTGTTTTCTATGTTAATACCAGAGCTCAGTGTTGGAGAAGAGCTCGAGATGACTGAACTGGTGCACACTTTCAGTAGGGTTTGTGTTACAATTCAGAATCCAAATACAAGAACCTCAGTGGACCGGTATTGCATTTATCTTTAATATTTGGTGCTTTTAATAAAAAGTATACAAAGCACACACATTTAGCAACATTTTTTTTTTCTCCTCCTCTCCCTCCACAGGAACTTCATGTGTGGACTGTGCTAAAAGGAAGTTAGGAGAAAATGGCACTGACTCTCCTAAGAGAACCAAGCAGTCAGATAATGGTATACCCAGTATTTAATGGAAAAAAACCCAACCAACCAAAAACCAAAACCCCGCCCAAAGCTTTTTAACAGTGGGTGTTTTACATCTGCTGCATGGAAAGTTTTGAGCTATTTCCATGGTTTTAAGTGGAATAAAAATTTATGCATCTTAGCCTTTTCTTTTCTAGAGCTGTAAACGTGTAACATATATAAAGCTCAAGAGTTGTACTAGTCACTCTCCAGGCATTTCCATACGACTAAAACTGTATCTGCAGGGTCATTTAGAAGCAGGTGCAAGTTTTCTCTGCCTGTGCCTCAAGCCACTTGGACCAAGCTCTTACCGAGGTGAAGCCACAACAGAGCTAACGTTTGAATCTGTCAAAAATGACTCTTGGCAGCTAACAGATAGTTGCCGGTATGCCTTTGAAAGAAGGGGTTTCTGTTCTTTTCTCATCAGCTGAACTACAGTTAGGCTGCTGAAGGCTGAACTCTTCAGGTGACCATCAGCACAAGGCTGCTTGCAAGCCGCAGCCTCAGATCCCTAAGCTGTTAGGAATGGAATTCCTGTTTCACATTTAGGCGGGTCGTGATGATGTGGGTTCTCTATTTTACACTTTTAGCCTGAGTATTTGTTCTCATGTGTCAGTCTGTTAAGGTGTATGATCACATGGGGAGAAAAGGATGTCATAGTAATGTATCAGTAAGGACATACCATATGTACATGGGGGCTTACTGACTTATTTGCATTGTATTTCTATGGAGATATTTTAAATAGTTGTTTAAATCACTGAGTATGCTGCCAGTTATCTCAGAAAGCAGATAATGGATACTCTCAATGCAGCAGAATTAAAACCAGTTAGTAACTAATTATGTATCTGTACACAACTTCTAGTGTTTGACTTCAACTTGAACTACTCAAATGGCTGAAGTTAGGCACTTTTTTTTTTTTTTTTTTCTGAGGTGCTGCTACTTCACCTACCACTGAATTGTCTCAGCACTAAACTGACAAAATTACCAGTCCAGTTGCTAACACTGGTAATCTTCTGAACTTTCTAGTCAGCTGCCTCTCACCTCAGTGTCTGCAGGAGAGCATGGCCAGGACCACGCTTTGTTCTGATACCAGGACACTTGTATCTGGCGGTCCTGGAGGGTTGCTTTGGTCAGGTTTCTCTGCATATGATTTGATCTTTTATGCCTTCTGAGATCACGTCACATTATAATGAGGTTTTACAGGGAGTGGAAGCGATGGGTCTGGCAGCTGACTTTTCTGTCTAAGTTGTGGTACGTCAGCTCTTTACTCCCAGGTCACAAAATCTTTCCAGACTAGTAACTAGAGTTTTTGTGGCGTGGAAGTCTTTTTCCCTGTTCTGAAGTAGGTAAAGATCTGAAGACGTTTTGCCTGGAAAAGCAATCTTAAACAATGCATGCACACTGACTCTTGTCTCTTCCACCTGAGAAGGAAACACCTAGTTGTCTTTAATGATTGACAGTCTGGAAATTATACTTAGGTTTTAGTATACAGTATAATTGTTAAGGACCTCAAGTATCAGTTCTCAAGGTTTCAACTCTGTTTTTTGAAAGACAAAAATCAAAAGCAAAACCAGCCTGAATACAGACCATATTCATCCTTTCCCTTTGAGAGACTGTATTTATGCATAAATCACTTTTGAAAACTAAGTTGTTTAGCATCACGTATAGCATTATCTGTGAGACTCTATAACCTCTAAAATGTGCTTCTCTAGTCAGCATGAATTGGCTGTTTTGAGGAGTGATCAGTCATGCTATTTTGGATGCTGATGAATTAGCTTAGAACACTTAAATTGTTGCTTCAAGCTGGAGCAAAATTAATCAGACGAGCTGAGCTATTTATGACCCTGATTACTGCAATTATTTAAGCCAACCCTAAAGTCACGTAACTCCTTACCTTGTGCCTCAAGTCAGACCTACGTTAGGAAATCACATCCCCTCCCTTTGGTAAGGATTGCTTTACACTGAGCATTGGTGAACTGCAACTTGTACAACAGCCTCTCCTGACTCAAGTGCCATTTATTTGTCGTGAAAAGCAGATGAGTGAAGTAAGGGGGTATTTTAATTCCTAATGTACACAATAAGAAGGTAGAAATGCCTAGTTTTGGTTTTGTCCCCCTGCCTTCCCTGAGAATCAAATATATTTTAGCCACCTTAGGCATGGGACTGTCTTGCAGCTACCTCAGGGTTTAAAATACAGTCAAAAGGGACAGAACCTGAACCTTGTCTGTTCCATTTATCTGTTAAGTGAACAAGTAACTTGTTTAAAGCCCTGTTCAAATTATTACCCGAGTACTGTGAAAGAACTAACCATACAAAGTGGCAGATTAAAAGATGTTTGCTGATTCTACTGTAGATGGCTCTTTTTCTACTTTTTTTTTTTTTTTCAAATGCGAGTAAGGTATTTACCAAAACCAAACTTGTTGACCATTTATTATCCTGTTTTGCTCAAGCTGTCTAATGAGGTTGATAGGACATCTCTGATGATGGCATACACTCTTTTAATAAAATATTTAAAGCTAAATAGCCCATTTACGTATGTATAGTATATATATAAGTATAGTAGCTAAAATGTGTAGCTTTTACCATTCTTCAGACTCTTCAATTCTTTATTGTATTTTTCTATTTCAACCAACTGTTCCTAGCAAATCATTAAAAAAACACCACCCAAAACTTCTGTATTTGCAATACACAGACTGATGTGGGTCAAGATCTTTGAAAATCAGTAGAGGCTGCTCTTCTGTTCATCCATTGCACTACTGTAAGTATTTCCACATCTGTCAATGGATGCAAACTCATGGCTTACAATGAGATTAAATAATTGTGGCAGCAACATAAGTATTTGATAAACATCTGTCTACAGTGGAAGTGTTCCCATAGGAACACAGTACCTACTGCTCACATGTCATGCAGACATCAGTTGTGTGCAACAAGCACATTACAAGGTAGATGCATATAAGCAGCATGGTGGATGAAAGGAAGCTACTATATGAATGTAAGAATCTGTAATTTTTATGAACAACCATAAACCAAATAAAGTTCTTCCGCACACATCCAGGTGAAAGATAAGCCAAAGGAAGTGATTCAGGCGCTCTCGGTGTTCCGTAACCAGCTTTATTAACTTTGCTGCTTAGAAGAAACATGGCCAAAGTAAAGTTGACTTTACTGGGACAGCTACATAACAATCTCAACTGCAAACAAGTAACTTTTTTCTAGGGCTGCTACCTGTATGGCATCTGACTCACACCTGTCTTATTCTTACCACTTTTCTGTGGGGTAGTATACCTCAAAGGTGATTTTTTTTCCAGGTCATATCACACCTGCAGAGATAGATCACAAGCTTTTGTAACGTTAACTAGTATTTTCATAAGGTTGCAGTGGAAGACTGAAGTCTTACTGCGCTTCATTAGTTACACAAGATAACAGGCAGATTCCAATATTTTGTTTTAAACACCAGCAAATAATCCTACCTGAAAGCATATAGATGCAGCTGCAACACAAAAGAGAGGGCGTGTAAAGGTCTTGAGCAGTGGTAGCACATAGCTTAGCAGTGCACTAGAGATATGGCTAAACACATTACTTTTCGTAAGAAAAGCAAGAGGCTTATTCTTTGTAATAGGGTGCTTCTGTGAACTTGTAATTCTTCATCTTTAGGCAAACACCTCCAAAACATCTGAAGAGAAAGCTTTGCATACCAGGATGTACACACTTCAGTAACAACCTCTGGCTATCTCTTACTTGTTAACAAAACTTTATCAATGAGTAACAGTTACTTCCTTCAAGATTTTAGAAAACTGCTTTGTTTGAAAGGTAAACATTTCTCTGTCAACATCCAATAGCCACATTCAGACTAAGGTTTGTAACGGTTGGCTGTAAACACAGTTTGTGCTGTTGTCACCTGGCCCTGAAATCTTCCATGCTTTATCCTGAAACAGAATTGGGTTTGTGCTCTGTTCTTTCCTGGTCATCAGTGTCTGGATACTCCGTAAGATCCAAAGTCAGTACTCGACTGAACATAAAGTCGTCACGCTGAGAAGAGGAAGGATGATACAATTTAAACATTTCTGTTACTTGAAATAATAATTTCATAAATGACTGTGAGATACAATAACGAGCTTGAGTTACCAAAATGATCTTTTCATGGAGCCAGTACTTGCCCATATTTCTGAACACAAAGTAGTTCAAATCCAGCAACACAATTCTAGGCATGATTCACTGTAGTAACACTTAAGGTATAAATCAGTACCTCAACAAAAACCAGTGTGTATTATTTAACAAAATATGGTAATAATTAATTGTTACCTCTGGACACACTCCAATCAATGCATCTGCTTTGCAATAAAACTCTTCCTTTAGAGAAATAACTATCATTTGTAACTGTTCATGTGCCTGTTCTCTAATGAAACTTGATACCTTTGGAAAGAAGCCAAATATTTCAGTAGGTTAGTTCTGGCAGACTTAAACCATGCTATAATTAGGGAATGATGAGGAAAGAACTGAACTACGTTAGCTGCAGAACTCAGTTATGAAATAAGCAGAATAAAATGAAAAATAAAATAGTCTTAAGACAGATACTTTGCATGTTCTTAAGATAGCCCCTCAGATCTGCTGCTTTTTGAAAATGCGCAAGAAAATAGTAATTCACTCCAATGGATAATGTTTACACATAAAAAGGCCAGTGCCAATTAAAAATATTTTACTTAATATACAAAGGAAGGTGGAAATTCATGAATAAAGAAGAAAAGCGTGAAAAGAATGTTACTGGCGTATACTAAGATCTTAAATACATATTAGTTCACGACAGACAGCAATATTTTTTTCAATTGTCTACAAAATAAAGGAACAAATATTAAGTTATAAATTGGTAACTGAGCAAGGCAGTATCCCACAATATAAATTAAATGCTGAATGAAGAAAACCAGTACATTTTTAATTAGACTTTTGTCTACACAGTTATATCTACGTGATACAGAAGCATATTTTCAATGGGAGAACTATCTTGAGTGAGTTACATAATTCACATTCATTTTACAATATAACTACACGTAAATTATTGGAGATCTGCTTTAGTAAATCCTTAAGCTGAAAGAATGGGAAAAAAAAAGGCTTAATTTAAGCAGAAAACATGGACATCAGCGAGTACTAGTGACATAAAATCTTCCATACATCATTTTTGCTCACTTGCAATACTTAATGCCTCTCTCTGAAGGTTCTGGTGCTTTCCAGTAACAATTGCATCTCAGAGACAAGGAAAGACCCTGGGAGCAGGGAAACACAAAGTGTATTATACTTGCAGATCACTGCAATTTTGCTTTTGCTTATTCTGCCATTCAAGACACTTTTTCCACATGCTTAAAAAATAATCTAACTCTCCTTATAACAATACCTAGATAGATGCTGAAGCCAATTAAAGGAATTTTCTAGGAAACCCCTATTTTGTCACCCTCTTCCCGCATTCCACGGGCAGCTGCTCTCCGAGCACGTTTACACATCACAGCCCGGATCACAGGCTGCCTGCTTCACGTTGCTGTCGTGAAATGAGCAGCCCCTTTTAGTAACCCTGCCCCAACCCCTCCACGCTGCATCTCCTTACTGGAGCAGCAGGCAGGAAAAGGACTGCGGAAGGGCAGTAAGCCAAGCGGGACGTACTGGAGAGGGGCTGCACAGGTGGGACGCCCCAGCCGGACGCGAGACGGGCATCTCTAGCCGTGAAGGTTACAAAATGGGCAGAAGCCCAATTTAACTTTGAAACAGGAAGCTGAGCATGACTTCCCACTCAGATTAGGCCCCAGGGACTCGACTCAAACCTTAATGTAGACTACTAAGGCGATTTCAGGGTTAACCCTAATGTGTAATATAATCCAAGTTTAATAGCTCTTTGGCCACAAAGTGGTAGTTATGGATGTTATTTTTATAAATATACATTAGGCCAGAACTTACAATGCTTAAACTTTCTGCATTAATGTTCTTTATTTTCTTGAACATACATCTTAAAAGCATACATTATTGTCACTGATGCATCAAATGAAATATCATACTTTCAAACTGTAAAAATACTACCAATTGAAGGTTATAAGCCTAGGAACCATTTGGCTAACAACCCTTGATACGACCATCTTTTGTGGGTTACGAATGTGTTTTTTAGCTGATGAAAAGTAAACCAGATTTGAAATATGTTTGAATTGAGAAACCCAGTTGCATAAAAGAAAAATCAGCTATTCTTTCTTTGTAGTTCTGAAGAATGGTGCTTAGCGTATCCTTGGGTATAAAGTGGACATCTCTTCTGTCAGATGTGTCAGAATGAGCCTACTCAGAAAGGCAAACTGCATCAAAGTGCCTCATTACTGTGTCATCAGCTGTGTTAATGCATCATTTGTAGTCTCTCTGGAAAGTTGCTAACACACTAGAAATCATAAACTTAATGGAATGTGTACGTAATTGATGAATGGTGCACCTACAACTGCAACAGGAACTTCTATGGATCAACTAATGTCATCCAGGTAATGACCTGCAGTTTTGTTAGGCATGAAATGAGACTCCTGCCCAGCTCCAGACAGAACCATGGAGAAATTTTACATTCGTATCCAAAAGACCACCTCAGAAGACTGCAGAGGTAGGAAGTACTGATCACCTAATACACTGCAGCTTTGATAAAAAGCAAAAATTTGAAATTCAACATTGAATAGTGTAATAGCAGACAAGAGAGACTAACCCTGGAGGCAGTCTGCCTAACTCTAAGATACATTTGACTCCAGAATTAAAAAATAACATCCAGAAAATGCAATAGTGTTATTTAACCAGAATACATGATCCTCAACTGTTATGTCAACTCATAGTGGTCCTGAGTGAAAGACTACTAACTCGAAAAGTATCCTGTTAAAAAGCTTAGATCACAGAGGTGTTTTGTAATCACTTGATGCGTAATCTTGTTTCTGCTCACATCATTGTGAGCATCACAAACCCTAAAGCTCACTTAGTTTTCATTACAGTCCCATTATGTCTAGTCTGATGTTGCTGAAACTGAAACACACTGCACTGAGTTAAAACAAACCCAGGGCTTATCATCTGCTCGAAATTAGTGGATGATGGGTATCCCTCGTGGACCTGTATCCCAAGGAATGTTTAAGGAACTCAGGTTCAGGAAAACATGTCTCTCAATGCTACACGGAGTCAGTAATCTCTGAGAGGGAATTCTATCTGGCAGGCACCACAAGTAGTGGAGCTTCCCCAGCTGTCTATTATACCTACCAAGCAAACTCTGGTGTACTTGACGCATCACAGTTAACTCCATTAGGAGAGGAGATTAAAAAAAAAAAAAAAAAAAGGAAAAAGTTTGGTGTTTATAAAACTGCTTTTGTTTGTTAGGCTCTACCAAGACTGACGTCGTTATTAATGCAAGCAGAAATATAGCTTTGGCGATGTTTTTGATTCCTCTCCTTCTTGTATTAAGTCTCCTTCCCCCAGAGGCAGACATTTACAGTTGGCAATCTTTACTGTTTGTATTCTATCATAAGTTTTTGTTACAGTGAACAATTACTAGCAAAAAGGGAAAGAGAAATTGGGAGGAGGACAGGAAGCTATTTTAATCAAGCAAGGATTCATGTGACTGAAACGATGGGAGTGACAACCCTTAACTGGTGTTAATGTAAAAATATTTAGTTGGCCAATTATAAAATAAATACTCCGTTGACAGAATTACTTGATTTTCAACATGCAGATACACTCATTTCTGCTTCTTAGAGGTCAGGGAACTCAAAGGCCTTAAAAACTCCAACCAAACAAACCCAACCAGCAATTTACAAGCGACCTTCATGTCAGATTGCACCATGCAACATACTTTCACACTCCTGACCTATTTTACTCAACTTCACAGTTTGGGGACTGATTAAAACACACTTAGATTTATGAATTTAAACCTAGCCTTAGTCTAACATCTCATACAACCATTATTTCAGTCCTAAGCCCAATATACTTTAAAGCACCTGAAGACAGTGTAATCAATTTCTTTATCCCAACAGCCTATAATGAAAAGTAGCCATCTTTCCACAAAAGATATCATAATATTGTCGATTAAAAGGTAAGGTGAAAGGGATCAACTTACTTTATCAATGTTTGTGTTATCCAGGGCAGCATCTATCTCATCTAAAATAAAAAAAGGTGCTGGCCGAAAACTGTAGAAGACAAGACAGTATTTTGCATTTAGATGTGAAAATGTTAATAAACATTCTAGTTTCTTTAGAGATTCACTTATTCTCATAAAATTTTGATAAGAAGTAATGACAGGTAAAGAATAAGGACTTTAGTAATGTCTGAATACTTTATTAGCAGATTTTTTTTAAACGTTCATAAGTGCAGCACTATCTTCCTGCCACTTACTCAGCCACATACTTTGGGTAATACCGTAATATTTCTTTTACCTGTGTACAGCAAACACAAGAGCCAGAGCTGCCACAGATTTTTCACCTCCTGACAAACTGTCCATTGGCATAAAGCGTTTTCCCGGAGCTACGCAGTTAAAGCCAATGCCTTCCAGATAAGGCTCCTCAGGATTTTCAGGACTAAGGAATGCCTGGAAACACACATATTTCATTATTACTAGTGACTTTTATAAAAATTATTAAGATGGATATTTTTTAAGTTTGCATGCTGACCAAGCTATTGTTGAAACTGCTAAGTTAGCTCCATTTATAGGAAACACCTGTTCATCTATACTGAAGAACAGCACTATAAAATTTCCCAGTGCATATACCTTTGTTAACAAACCATAAGCTAGGAGGCTAATTAAAAAAAAATAAATTTGGAAATGGCTCCACATATTTGTTACTTACAAACTTCCAACCATTAAATAAACTTGATTTTATGACCTTTTATGTAATTGCTTTAATTTCTTTTTTTAACTACTAAAACTTTAGACGCCCAAAGCAGTTTTCTTTTTTGGTTGGAAGCAAATTTACTCCAAAATGACACTTTTTATGTGAAAGGTCAGTTTTACAAAATCTAGTTTTGAGCTCGAATAGGTAGGCTTTTTCTACACTTTGTATCCTGGTTCCCAAGTCCAAAAATTAAAAGTATTATTTTGAAGGAACAGCCATTTTACCAAACAATATAGAAAGTATGATGGATAAACTAATTGCTACATGGTGGGGTTTTTTTTCCCATTAAACAGGAGAAACAATAAAATAATACAGCCTCTTCCCCTCTGCACAAGTGGATACAGATAAAGGAAAAATTTCCATAGTTCACACTCATTTCAAATAGCTCCTCTCAGTTCACAGATACAGTGGAAGAAAAAAAAAACCCAAACACTACATGTACTTTGATTTAAAATAATTTCTGTGGTAAATAGTCCTGGAAGTAAGATATAGTGCTTGCAGTATCTTTGTTTTCTTGGAGATATGCGTATTTTCCTCTTTCTTTCTGCTGAGAGAATGCCTGTCATTGCTATCACAATGTTCTTCAGGCTGTAAACAAGTCAAATATCTTGCAATGGAACTCCCAGCTCTATGCCATTGCTTGTATCTATGCAAAGAGGAAGTTTTCAGATGCATGGACACAGTTAGCAAAAATCACCTTGCAGCTTCCTAAGGTACATATATTCCTTGCTCATCAAGGTATGAAAGGAACAACGTTTCTCTCTCCACAGAAGAATGAAAGAGAACTGGTGAGGAACCCAGCAGTGAATCTGCTGATGTACAATTTCTTAGGAAGTAGGTTTTTTTAAAGTACTTCTAGCACACAACGCAGCGATGAAATAAATTTTACTGAGCAACATATTCAGTGCACGAATGTTCAGAGTCCAGAATCTCTGGATGTTAAATGAACTCAATCCATCAAAGCTGCTCTTTTTTTGGACTGGATAGCAAAGCATTATTATAAAATGTTATATTAATATCATAATATTAATAAATATTTCTTTTAATATCAATAAATTTTCATATTTAAAACTGTTAAGGTTGCTTAAGAAGTATCTGTTCAAGCTGAAACGTAGGCTGCCTCCTCCGATGACAAAACTCGGAGCTAACCCTTTCCTTAGCTAACCACAGCAATTGCCACACACGGAGCAATCATTTCTCTTCCAATGCAATCAGATAAGCTTCCTCCAGCTGCTATGTTAGTATCTAGTAGGCAGTTTTAGCTTCCCAGCTAACCACAGGATAATCTTTTGACCAGGCTACCAGTATGGCTCAGATCAAGGTACAGCATCACAGACCTCAGGAAGAAAGTACCCAACTAATTATTTTTGGCAATGCATTTGGAAAATACTGGTTGTTTCAGAGTGATGCAAAGTCGAGACCTGCCTGATAGTAAGTCTACTGGGCACATACCTTATCCCCTAACCACGAAAAAAGAAATGCTTTATTATCCTGTCCAACCTAGAAGCAGAAAGGATATATTTAAAGATATTTAAGGTGTTCACTGAATATTTGACTCTGAGGGAAAACACAAAATCTGAAGTTTAAGACAGACAAGAGTTCAAGCCTGAACCCTTTAAACATTCCACCATCTACAGAATTTGATGTAACCAAAACATTTGGGAGTTTCTTTACTTTTGGCATTAATACTGGAACACTAGCAAAGATTAATACTATCGAGACACTATTTTTCTACAGGTTTCTTAAAGTTGTGAACATAGTCTATCTTTTAAAAATATGTATTTAAGTGGAGTATAAGGAGCTTCAAAACCTCATACAAAACACTAGTGCTGAAATAGTGATTTATGACTTTTAGTTTTACATACACTAATGATTAAGTGTTTTTAATTACTTATTATTGGTATCACTAGGTCTGTAAACCAATGTTATTTATAAGTGAAGTACTCAAATATATTTCCCATTTGTGTCATGATAATTTACAAGTCTGCTGAACACAAAGAGTAAAACTAACTCAAACTGAGTAGTTCCCAATTTTGTTAACACTTTAGATCACATTTCTCTGTCTAATGTCAAGCATGCTTTGGCATATTACCTATTCCTCCTCTGACCCAAAAATTCTGAAGCCTATTATTTGTGTAATTTTCTTCTTCAGGACTGAAACTGTCTTTGGAAACTAAAAGTGTAACTAAGTTCTCTTCTAGATAACAAAGCATCAAGTAGGCATTTTAAGCCAAGCACCTAAAAACATGACACACCTGAGCACTACTGTTTCTGCAAAGTTTCTTGTAGATCTGATCAATAGCTACAGAGGCATGCTCAAAGCACCGGCTAAAAAGCTCGTATCTCTTTTTTTTCACTTGTTCAAATTCTTGCTTGCATGTTCTGGCCTCCTTTCTGCTGGTCTCAAAAGCTATGAAAAAAAATACTGAAATTACTCCATAATAAGCTTCTAAGCAAATACACAGAACAAGTATATATTGTGTACCATAAAAAGCAATATTTATTGCAGAAAAAAGTTCTAATGCACATACAAGGAACATACCAATATTATGAGTTTTCTTCCACATGTCAGATGGAGGCCCCAAAAACTGAAAAGCTGGGATGTATTCAATCCAGTCTATGCCATATTCGTCTGCAGCAATGAAAAAATTATTCTCCTAATTCCTTCTGTAAGCTGGGCAGCCTTAAGCAGCACCAGCATTTACCTGTTCCAGCTTCAGAACTCCTTGGTTTTCTTAGTACATTAGTGTCTGCAATGTTCTTTGAGGATACCAATAATTTTGCAGTAATGCTAATGTCCGAGTTCTGGACAACATGTATGTTCCTTCAATTATTTAAGAAAAATTTAAAGAATTTTATGATTAAAGTCAGTAATTTTTAGAAAGTAAGTACTTTATGATGTCATTTGGCCAACAAAGTATCTTTCCAATTATTCAAACTATTATTATGCAACAAACTACTGCAGAGTAAAGTATATGTTAATAAATTGTTTACATATAATTAAAAAGACAACCGAGACACCTGAGCACAAAAAATATCTTAATATCTGAAAGAAGCAAAGCCAGCAGGACTAACCCCGGAAAGAGGAATTTAAGTTAGGGTGGAAACTCCCACAATCACAAAAGAGATTAATACAAAAGACAGTGTTACCATCTATCGATTCTTGTAACTTGTCCCAAGCTATCTGTAATTTCTCCACTGCTCTCAGGTTTGGAGCAGCTGTCTTCACTAAAGCATTCTCTTTAGATTTTATTTCCTGCTGCATCTGGTTCAGAGCATCCTCTATCTCTTTATCAGACTCTAGGTCCTAAAGAAAAAAAATTATACTAGAAAAATAAAATTTGCTTTTAGGCCAAGACATTTTAACATATACAACAATCATTCATGGCTTCTAGAAGTACCCCACTCATCTAATAGCTTTAACTGGAAACACAACAAAAGAAAAGACTCCACTCAGTTCTCAGAATAAGTTTACTGGGTCCTAAGCATTGTTCCACAAGACCTTTAAAAACAGACAACAAATTCCCTTCAGCCTAGAAGTCAGGGTTAAATACAACACAGGAGGAGGATTAGCTGGCTTCACTGCTTGATTTGTAATGAAAACCTTTGAAGACAGGTTCTCGATGAATTCTTCGAGACAACTTCCAGTGATGACAGATTCATCCCTTGCTCTGTACCTAGCCTCTGACATTTAATTATTTTCCTTATGATTAAAAAGGAAAAAAAAAATTACAAAAAACTGCTCAGAAAACATGACCTAATGGACCGTTACAGAGGGAAGTATGGTAAGACTCAGTCTCAGAATACTACAGAAAGAAGGTGGCACAACCCCCCTGGCAGCCAATCATTGGTTTCTAGAGTTTTGAGTCATAACCTATAGTGTTGGAACTTAAAGGCAGAAGGTAAAAGAGGAAGGAAAAATCAGAGTTACATTTACTATTTCTCCATTCTACTTTTATGGTTTAGGTAAGATTTAAATTAAATTTAGTTATATGGAAAACTGACCTATCCAGAAATCCCATACATTAGTACTATGTATGACTGCAAAACCAAAACACGCACACACACTTAAGCTTAACAGTGTTTTTAGTAAGCTTTGTTCAAAGACTAGGGTGAATAATAAATAATGTCAACAAATAAAATATCTGAAATAAAGAACTTAATCTCTAATAATTTCAAATAATAAAGATTACCTTCAGGTCTTCTGCTAGGCTGCTGTAGTCGATCTGAATTGCCTCTTCCCTTTCATAGATACTTGATGTGGTCCGAGTGTCTTCTGTTTCAGTTCCTAGCTATAAATATGAAGGACATTCCAGTTCAAGAATATGACAGTTAGCTTTTAAACTGTTAAAACTATACATTAAAAGGATATAAAATGAGGAGACAGTGGTAACATGGTATGAGGTAAACTTATTCCATAGCTCCTCCCCGAGCCAAAATGGAATTAATAGTTAGTTAAGATCTTAGAAGTCTAATTAAAAAATACACCTTTTAAATGAAAATGACAACATCTGCTAATTTCAGTTTGAAGCTACGATAAACGCAGCAGTGGTTTATTTGTAATATATTTAAGACAATGTGCATATTGTAAATGTCCCGATTGGAAAGATTTACATTCCCATGATAATTCAATCCCCTTTCAAGGAAAGGCTCTGAAGTGTGCAAGTCGAGGCATTTCTTCCACTCAGCTGGCCTCAGAAGAAATGAGCAGCTTCAATTCTGTACGGCATAAGCAGAATGTCTTCTGGACACTGCAAGACTGGAATTCAAACAGCAACTCTCCCTTGAATGAAACGCGTGCTGCATGTCGTTACCAGTCCCTTTCCCACCAAGATTCTTTCCCAGAACCAAATCTTACCGGTCTTCTCAGTGACATTAATTAGGAACCTAAGTTGTTATTCCTACTGGCCACCTCCTTGGTTTCATCATTGTCCTTATTCACAAACAGCAAGAGCTGAGCTTCCTACATACTCCGATGATAAGCAGTTCGTGTCCTTCTCCGTCAAAGACTGCCTACCCCACTGCCTTCACTTTCTCTTCTGACCCACTCATTCATACCTATCCTCCAGCAAAAGTACTCTTCTAAGGAATGGGTTCACCAAGGTTCCTTCCAAATTCACAGACTTGTAACAAGTCCTTCAAAACCCACAGCTCTTTTGTTTTGTAACAGTGGAGGAAAATTTAATTTCTCCTCCCAAAAGATATACTGGAAAAACAGGGAAGAGTGAGAAAAATAACGAGTGTCAATCCTCTAATAGCAGGAGTATTTCTATTTTAGCCTATGCCTGATTTCTGTGAATATGTACATCTACTGAAGACAAAAGTATGGATGATTAACCAAATATGATCTCAATCCATGTACATGTCTTATTTATTTACATTTCTGAATTGACTCCTGTGTGTCCTCTTATATATGTACATCTAGAATACTCCATTATACCAATTTTCTTGTGCCACAGTGATTTTACATATGTCACAGGAATGCATTTCAGGCACAAGAAAAAATACTCGCAAACAATATTTTGTCTACAAAAAGAAACAAAAATCCTCCTCTTGAATGGATGAGGCCCAATCACATGAGAACAGTGTATTTATTTTAACATTACTATGTAAGACAAACAGTCCTGTAAGGAAAAAAGAGTCTTTATATTCAAGACTGAATAATTGCTCCTCCGCAATATCTATCTTCTGTAAACATTTTAAGTACCTCTACTTCACTGATGTCATCCAGTGATCCAGACAGGAGTTTTATTTTCAAGTTCTGCACCTTGCATTCAAGAAGCAGATTATGTCGTCTTAGTCTTTTCGCTTCCAGAGTGGTTTCTACAGCTGTAGCTTCCTTTTGTAATTTTGTCATTTCCCTACATACACAAAAGGCACAAACAATTAAAAGAGCAGAAGCATCACTGCCCATAACATCCACAACCATACAGCACGAAAAACACTTATGAAGCACAAAGAGGGCTTTTTCCTCCGTAATTCCCGTCAAACATAAAGGAAAATGGTACTTAACTTCTTCCATCCTCTTCATTCTCCCAAATTACTCAAGAGGGAGCTGGGAACTACACACTACTCTAGCATGCAAGCTAACACTCCGCTGTTCTGTATTAACTCTAAACTCTATCGCACGGTAAATGCTAGTAGCACAGACATAGTTCCGTTATATTATCAAGTTCACACTATAGCACGTTCAAATATCCACCTTTTCTAACTACAGCTGAACTCTGTTCTGTTCAGCTCTACTGAACATATATGGAGATTTGATCCTTTTAGAATTTAGTCAAGTATCTTTTATCATTAGTCTACTTGAAATACACTTTGATTCTTTGCAACAAATTCCTGATAGCATCAAGTTCTTAAATAAGGCAGAAAAGTAAGTCGTATTGTTAAAATTACACACTATAAAATGAATTACTAGGCATACAATCTATGAATTTATATAAAATTCCACAAGTTTACCTAGCCATACTGTGCCAATGGGTCTTTTTTTTAAACATAAAGATGACTCCTGATTAAGGGACATTAAATGCATCAATAACAAGCAAGCATAAGAAAACTGAAGTATAAATTGTCCCCAAAGAAGTTGATTTAAAAGAACAGTAAGGACAAAATAGCGACCTAAAATTAATACTAGTTTAAGGTATCCAACACTTGAAAGGCCGGGAGAAAATGAGAACACAAATTGGGGGGNGAAACTATCAGCACACCTAATATGCCCCCTCCCCAATCAAGCTGTAAGCTAAAACATGCTTATCAGAAGTCACTACATACTTATCAGAAATCACGAGACCTAACAACTAGGCAGATAAGAAGATAATGTTATTCTATATGGTTTACGGGACGGTTCTCATAAAATAAGCTTATTCACATTACTTTTGGGAACAACATACTGAATTAGAAACACTTCTTAACTTCTTAACTAACGCATACTGTAAATGCAAATTACCACGTCTCTAATGAATCTTTCACAAGAAAACAGAACAAGAGGAAATCAAACATCTGATAACTAAAACTCTTCTAAATATTATCACATTAATAATTTTCCCAGGAGTACAATTAGTAATTACCTATTAAGGCTTAACAATGTCCTTCTGAACTCTTCAACTTCATTTTGGGCTTTTGTAACCTCAGATTTATGAGCACTTAAACTATCCTTAAGATGCTGCTGCTCCTCCATGATTTCATTGACTTTTTTTAGAAGGTTTTCCTCATCCTGCATAGAAATATTTACATTTTTAAACTTTCACCGAAAACCTTGATATGGAACCTTTATTACACAGAAAAAAAGAGTTGAAGTTTAAACTGTTAAAATAAATTCAAATGCGTTACAACACCAAGTGTGAAAGGCACTGGGAAAACAGCCTGTCTTATACATAGGAAGATCCAGTTTTGTATACATAGGCACAGCCAGCTCAATTTGTGACTCTACTAGACTAAACTAAAAAGCCATCAAACAAGGCAGGATCTTAGGATGCCTACAATCTGTAGGCTCCTTCCTTTCCCTCAATTAGTCCCTTATCCCTGCAAGAAGGATTCCATCTGCTGTACATCTAAAGCATATTCAGCAACACCTAAGGTAATCTGAAATCCTTTAAGAAGTATTGTTCATTAAAAATAAATTGTAAGGTAATCCACAGAGAACAAAATCTGTGGAGGTAATCTAGAAGAGTCTTCCTCTATATAACCCATACCACTACTAAATTGCTGGAAATGAGATGCTAGAATATAGTAAACCTAACTCTACGTGCATGAAGACATGGTCCTTAAGAGACTAATATTATGGCAACTTAATCAAGACTTACTGGTGTTGCAGTATCAGAACAAAGTACCTTCAGAATTTAATATACACAACCCTTCTCCAGGAAAAAAAATCTGAATTTGCTCAAAGTCATATTTCAGAAGAATTATGCAAACAGGCATGAAGTCAGACATTTTTTTGTGCATGACTGAGTAAGGGTGTATTGTTTTTCCTCAGTATCAGAAGAATGTACCTTCTAATGCTAAAATACAGATTTCAAATAATGTACATGGGGTCTTTTGCCTACTGCGGGGCAGTTTTACATTTCACTTTTGTTTTTTATTCCAAGCACTGCTACACATCTTTTCTCCTTCCCTTTCCAGTGCACCACAAGCAGTTTATTTAACATGCAACATTAACACAGCAAAAAATTACTTATGAATAAAGAACACTATGAAAAAGGAATCCATATTACTTCAACTAAAAACCTAAATTAGTTTTCATGCAATTATTCTAAGCCTATTATTGGCTGTGAAGCACCTTAAAAATGCAAAGCACCAGAGCTGTTTACTGTTACTCATAAAATCTTCTAAAGCATCTCAGCCACGTGCTACTAGTTTTATCTGTATTCATATGCTGCCTTTTCATATAAACTAAACAAAATATAACACTGTACATACAATAATCCCAAATATAATTTTTAGTAAGCTTATTTTTAATAATAAGTACCCATATATGACAGATTATTCCAAGGTTAAAATGACACTACGCAACTGCATTTTTTTAACATTTACAAAGTCAACACTGAATTAAGCCCTAGAAGAATTATTCGACAGAATCAACTACATTTGTTCGAGATTGTAATTCAGTGCACTCTTTCAGCCCCAGATAGATATTTTTACAGTTACCGTCTGTAGCCCGACAATCTCAGCTTCGTCTTTATGAATGGTCTCCCTCAACTTGCTGATTGCGTTTGTTAATTTTTGTAGATGATCACGATTATATTCTAGCTGAACGGTTAGTCGTGTCTTCTGATTTTCAAACTCCAGTCTAGTTAAAGTACAGTATTTCAAAATAACGCTTACAAAGCAGGCTAGTAACTGTAATTTTAAGTTATTACAAGATGCATTTTCACTTTGACTATTTAGGTAGTATTTTTGTATCTTCTACTTGAACACAAAAATTTGCATACATTTGGATCATAGACACCACTACACCACATCCTGTGGATATACTGGAAGTTACAAAAATATAGTGATAATAGTTAAAACAATACAATATAAAGATACAGTATGGCCACATTCAATATGGAAAGTAACACTAAAAGTTCAAGTATCTCAGTATGAATGATACACCTGTAAACGATGCAGATACGAGCTGGGCAAAAGCTACACTGATGCTGTGTATTCATCCAATGCCAGCACTCCCTGCTCAGCCTCCATAAACATACATGCCAGCTGACTAGGAGGCTTATCTGAATATTATAAGGAACGTATCTCCATTGGGAGATGGCAATTAAGAAGCTTGACATCAGAGCTTTTACGCCATATTCAGCTTTGCTTATCATCTCTTGACTGAGAGACCTGTGTTCTGTGTGGTATGTGGCGAAATGTCCTTGCTGGGTCCTTATTCAAGGCAAACTGCTGTCCTCCATTCCCCCCACCCCTTAACCAAAGGCAACTGTGACTCCTGCTACTGTGTGTAAAACTAGGATGTGCAGTTTGCAAAGGGGAGGATAGAGTTTGTTACTCAGTTGTGCTTCAGGGCAACGAAGCTGGTGAGGGGTCTGGAGGACAAGTCTTCTGAGGAATGACTGAGGGAACTGGGGCTGTTTAGACTGGAGAAGAGGAGGCTGAGGGGAGACCTTATCACTCTCTACAAGTACCTGAAAGGAGGTTGCAGAGAGATGGGGACTGACCTCTTCTCCCCAGTGACAAGTGACAGGACGAGAGGAAATGGGTTCAAGTTAAGCCAGGCGAGGTTTAGATTGAATATTAGGAAAAAAAATTTCACTGAAAGGGTTATCCAACATTGGAATAGGCTGCCCAGGGAGGTGGTGGATTTGCCATCCCTGGAGGTGTTTAAAAAAAGGGTACACATGGTACTTGGGGATATGGTTTAGAAGTGTTTTTTGTCAGGTTAGGTTAATGGTTGGACTCGATGATCTTAAAGGTCCCTTCCAGCCTCAACAATTCTATGATTCTGTATTTGTGTAGGGGTACAATGGCAGAAACTTCTTCACGTGTTGCTGTGAGGAAGGACTGAAGTATAACTAAGCAGTTGTTTACAGAAAGGTCTCCTCTCAGCTGTTACTGCCTGCCTCTGAGCTTTGAAGTTCCCAAATGATTTATCACTAGCGCTGCATCTGTCGTTCAGGCAAAAGGGTTGGCACAATACCAGCTCCAGGCTCTTTAGACTTGGGCAAGGTGGAACCATAGCACAGGCTTACAGCACTACTGACAGCAAGTTAGGGCACACGGAAGGCCAAGGCTGTATGTGCAGTGTAGCATAAGGCCGTGCAAAAGGTCCTCTTTTCATTGTTCTGTTACTAACTTCTTATACTTCACCAGACTTCAGTTCTTGCAAACATATAAATGACCATATCACTTCAGCCAGCAGGTGCTCTGACTGCAACCGAAAGCACTGCACTACTACCTCACTGCAGCCCTAGCCAAAAACATACGTTTGGGCCAGTTTCTGAAAACCCAGCAAGAGAGTCTCTTAGCAACTGAAGAGATAGCTGAAAAGAAAATGGGAGTTCAGTGCCGGCCATTACACTAGTCATGTGGAAGAGGTGTCTTTTCTATAAATAATACCAGGAAATGCAAAAACTATCATCTGCCTGAAAACACCCATAGTACAAGTAGAGAGCTCATTTTAACATTTTCATCCTTTACGACATAAATTTGTGCTCCTGTGATGTGTGCCTGTTTGAGGGGAATACCAGTTGAGGTGGCCTGTGAGAAAAATAAGATCCTCTTTTCCTTAATAGTATGTTCCTATACCAAATCATTGAATCTTACATGCAGTCGTCCTTTAAGATTTTTGATAAATGAGTGAGCCTTCATGCCATCCTTAATTTGTGATAGAGCCATTTTCCAATGTGGATTTTAGAAAACTATTCTTTGCTTTGTTTTTCGACACTAGTGCTACCAAAGTAGTAAATATTACCTTTCATGTCTGTAGCAAAATGTCACTGACTATAACTGTCCAATAAACCCAAACTACTACCTAATCTTTGCAGAGATAACATAACCATTTACAGTCTTCTAGGTTTTTGTGGTATTTTCTGTGATGGAGTTACTCATTTACCAGTGTGCCCAACCTAATACAAATCACTTATTTACATTTCAAGTACAAATACCACCTTCTCTTATCAATCTCCTCTTGCTGTCTCACATGTTCTTGTTCATACACACGAATATTTTCTAGACCAATTTCTTCACAGAATTCCCGGAAAACAGCATCTTCAGCCTTTGAATACAAAGAAATGGAACAGAAAATGTTTATACCATTCTGGCAGTCACAGAAGTAAAACACACAATCACTTCGTGCTACAGACTACATTTTCACAGTACTTTAAGAAACAGCCAATTGAACTACTGAGAAGTAATCTGTACTTGACATTTTCAAATAACACTTTCAGTACAAATGCCAGATATGAGGTGTATGACCTGCAAAAGGTAGCTCTGACCTAAGCTCTTCTTGACAGCACCTCGTCATTCCAAAGACAATTAAAGTCATCACAGTGTAACCAACTTCCCTGGTATTGCCTCTGGATCCCGGTCAACTGAAGAAGAGAAAGCTGAATGGTATACAGGACAGTAATCAGATACACCAGGTTTCTTGGTGTAGTTTTGATCTTCATTTTAATCCTTTCAGATGACCCATAAATATTATTACGTTCCATTTATAGCAACGCCACAGCACAGAATTTCCCATGGCCTAATTATGCAGTATATACTAAAAAAAAGCTTCAGCCAAAACCAGTCCCAAAATTTTAACAAAAACATTTAACCAGGCGAATAGAATCATACAATCATCTAGGTTGGAAGGGACCTTTAAGATCATCGAGTCCAACCATCAACCTAACACTGCCAAAACCACTACTAAACCATGTCCCTCAGCACCATGTCTACTTGTCTTTTAAATACCTCCAGGGATGGTGATTCCACCACTTCCCTGGGCAGCCTGTTCCAATGTCTGATAACCCTTTCAGTGAAGAAATTTTTCCTAATATCCATCCTAAGCCTCCCCTGCTGCAACTTGAGGCCATTTCCTCTTGTCCTATCACTTGTTACGTGGGAGAGGAGACCGACCCCCACCTTGCTACAGCCTCCTTTCAGGTAGCTGTAGAGAGCAATAAGGTCTCCCCTCAGCCTCCTTTTTTCCAGACTAAACCACCCCAGTTCCCTCAGCTTCTCCTCATAAGACTTGTGCTGTAGACCCTCACCAGCTTCACTGCCCTTCTCTGGACATGCTCCAGCACCTCAATGTCTTTCTTGTAGTGAGTATTTGAGGTGCAGCCTCATCAGTGCCAAGTACAGGGGGATGATCACTTTCCTAGTCCTGCTGGCCACGCTATTTCTGATACAGGCCAATAGTAGGTACAGCATATATGGCAGGACTGAACAAAGAGATAGCAACAGCCTAAAGCATTTAGAAGAAAACTCAATGAACTGAACAAAATTTTAAGAAACTTTACAGGTCAAACCCCAGTACTGTTTATATTGTTTTGGTACGCAGGCTTGTTTAACCAGATATCAAATACCACATCAAATCAAGTTATACTATTCAAGTAAGACAGAGAACATGCAGCAGCTTTGGCTTCTTTTTAGATGCAGAAGTCCAGTCATAGATTAATCCAAGAAAGACTGATGAGAATGGGTCAGAGGCTAGGAACTCAAGTTCTTTCAAGTTCTTTCTCCCTTTCAAGACACTCAAGTAATTTCAGACAGTGGTGAGGAATCTCTCTTTCTCTAAGAATCTACATTTACACAAGCATCTAGGTGTAGGGCTGTGAATTTTCCAGCTAAAACTGCAGCACCACTTTTCCATAGTTTGTACCAGATTCCTTTGTTTGGCAAGAGTAGGTAGGAACAAGCAGCTTTGAGAGAAGTAGAGATGAGGTGCTTATTTCTCAGAGAGGCCAGTTATTGTCTACTCCAGTAGAACACAGTATGAAACCCCTCTTGGTACCAGATTAGACTTTACTATTTTTCACTTCACTGAATACCTTCAGTCTTTTCACAATACCATGCTTTTGAATTTGTCATTTGTCTGTATGAACTCTTCTGGGGAGCACATGAAGATTAGAGAATGATAGGGAAAACAAGGAATGATATGGTAGAACAGTCTACAGAAAAAAACAGCTAGGAAACCTAACTGTTGGATCACATATCATAGAGAACTTTTCTTGCTACTGATAAAAAGCAGAGAGGAGCAGGTTCTAATGACAGAAGCCGTTCAGTAGCACAACAGATAATGAATTTGGACAGGTGGGGATAGCACAAGGTTCCTAAGCTCTGCATCAGCTACCTCTCAAAAAGGAGGGACAGCAAAGAAGACTCAGTTATATCATAGGCATATCATTCATCTTCCATGAATTGGACTCCAAATGAATGTAGGCATACAACAACCTTAAAAGAAACAGAACAAAACACCAAAACAAACCCCCAAACCACAACATCCAAAAAAACCCAAACCCAAAACACCCCTTCCCCGCAAAAACACCCACCCACCCAAAAAAACCCCAAACCAGTGGAATGAGGAATTTGCTGACAATCATCATGTGCACCTCAACCATTCTCCCAGGGTAATCACAGTGTACAGAAAATAAAGCACAGATACTGGCTACTTCTCAGGAAGAGAAAGGCATCTTCACACTATGCTGCTCTTTATCTACTTTTCTAGTGTAGAGTGTTATAACAGGTCGTCACCTAGACATGACACCTGTGGGTTCAGAACAAAGCACTCCAGCAGTGTCTCAGCTCTAGAAAACTTATACACAGCTTTTGTCCTAATGGCCTGTGCCTGCCTGATCTATTTTGCCTGTGGGTTGCAGAAGTGGTGGATCTTCTCCAGATGAAAAGATATTGATAGAGCGCTTCCGTGTAGATACTGAATGGGTCCTGCTGTGACTGCAATGAGAATGATTTTCAGAAGCACAGTCACCCCTGCAGAGACTGTCTGCCTAGTGGGTACACCGATTACAGAGATCTGCAAATCTTATGGATGCATACAGAGTTTAGAGTACGCACATGCTGTCACAGATCTACATGGGCCTGGAAGACTTCATGCCAAAAGAAAGTTAGTCTAGTCATGCAGTCACACTGCATAATTATCTCTCCACAAAAAGGAAGGATCCTGTAACTCCAGTTTCTTACAAAGAACTCAGACTTTAGAGCCTGAGACAGAAGCAGCTGAGACTTACCAAATTTTACCCTCAGGCCATGAAAGACCCATGGAGTATTTTTCTGGGATTTGATCTAGTGTGAAAGTTTGCACTGAGAGCTTTAATGCTGTGAACTTTGATGGATTGTCCCTGCTCAATACTACAAAGAGTAAATCATATTTATTAGCAGAGAAGGAAAAGGTGGGGGAAAACCAACCCATGTTCTTCAAACTCAAAAATTTTCTCCTATGTCAAACAAAATTACAGTGTGTATATTAAGCAAAGCTTCATCTAATATTCAAGAAGTAGATGGATTTGGTTGGTCGGGTTTGTGTTTGGCACATAAAAGCCATAGAATCTTGATTTTAAGCAAACTGATTTGCAAAGATATGATACATATATACTAACTTCTAAGTGCATTTCTGTTCCCAGTTACCTTATAGAGAATGTGGGAAGATTGCTGGAGTAATTTACAACCGTTGTTGACGAAGTAGTTTACAAAGTTAAAAGTTGTCCAAGTTCTAAAAATTACCAGGAACAGAATTTCTGTAGTACAACAGCATAAGCTGTTATATGTAACTATGAGAGAAGGCATTAATTACCTCATTAATTTTTTTCTGTAACTCTTCTATGTTTTCTTTTCTTTTTGCTACTCCTTCATTCAGCATATCATGCTGAGACTCAATATTTACCAGTTCACTTTCCAGTTTTGATTTTTCCTAGACAGAAAGGAAGAAGATCGTAATCTTTCTTAAAAGAATAGTCAGTTTTCTACAAATTAAGAGACCATTCTGTTCCAGAGTAACTGTATTTTTCTGATTAAAATCATTAAATATTTTCTTCTCAAATGCCACTTACTTATTGTTGCTGATTTGCATGCAATGATTACAGTTTTAGTGAGTGGAAAAGCAAATTACAGTGTTAAGTATCATTTAAAGTGCATTTGGACTTACAGACTTCTGAAGGTTACTAAATGATAAACCAAGCTTACCAGAAATTCAAATTTAAAACCTAAAACAGAAAAAGCCTCATGTAAATGAATTTATATATATTTTATCAATTCCTCAGTCATAACTCCTGTATGTAAAACTTAAAACTGAATTTAAAAAAAAACTAAGGAAGTAGTATTTACTTCACTGGTAATTACAGCGTAGGTAAAAAAATACAATTATTAACCATGAAAATTACAAAAAATTACTATACCATGTAGAGATTAACAACATGTTTCTTTTTAATAAGCTCTAATTCACTCTGTGAATATTTAAGTCGTGTCTGAGTTCCATGGTATTGAGCATGCAACTGCTTCAAGTCAGTCTCCTTACGTTTGATCTTCATTAAGTCCTAAAAAAATATTACAATGGGAGAAAAAGCATTTTAAAAAAAAGGTAACTTATTTGGAAATTACTCATTTTTCAGATTCATACACTATATAAAGCTAGCTTCACTGACATAGGCCCCATTTAAGGTAAATGCTGATAGCATTGGTTGTATTCAATAGTAATTCTGTCACAGATTTATTTCTCAAAAGAAAGCACATTCTTGCAAATTCCTAAAGTCCTACTCCATCCCTCCTCCAAAATAACTACAGGTATGACAAATCATTTTTCACTGCCAAGTTTTCGTCCCTGCAAATGTTTTCTTGTTGACAGAACGTATCATCTTTTTCACTACAAGTCTTCAGGTACTTTGAACAACAGCTCTTTTTCCTTGAAAGAACCTGTATCGACATCGTTGTCCTGGTTCTCCACCTCTGTGATATGTGAACCAACCCACCAGCTAAGGACAAAGACTCCCGGTTGATTACTATTAACTAGAAGAGGACAAACAGCTATTATGTCCTGTCTGCATCTTCTAGAAGTTTTGAAAATCACCTTTTTAGAACACCATTTCCCCACAGCTGAATTAAATTAGATACGACTTTTGCTCCTTTATGCCTTTTGCAATTAAGTGCTTTTTAAGTGACCTACCTTTAACTCATTAATCAAGCTATCTCTTCTTTCTTTCATTTTATTCATTTCTTTATCATCCCAACATCTAGCTTTAAATCTTAAGTCACTTGATCCTCCAGAAATCACTCCAGATTTCAAAAATAAAGTTCCATCAAGAGCCACTGTCTGGAAGAAAAAAAAAATAAAATTAATAAATAATAAATAAATCTGAACACAAAGAAACCTAAATATCCCATGAAGTAGTGCACCAAGATGTAGTAGTTAAACAAACGACAACAACATTTCAGTTGGAACCCAATTTCTCTCCCTGTTCCAAACCTGCTAAAATGAGATACAAAGCCACAAAAAAAGTCTGCTGTTTCTTGGCACTAGTCACATTTTGGTTTTATGGCAACTGATCAGAAAAGGAAGCGAAATTGTATAATTTCCTAGTATTTCAGAAATTACTGTGAGACATTTGTGTATACTCTGGCAACTTACAAGGTTACATCTAGCTTGGTACCGCAAACCAAGTACTGTGATAGTGGAGTGAAGGAAAACAGCTAATTTGTAAACAGAAGGTTTAAGTTTTAGTAAAGAATGTGGGTGTTTTTGTGACTTAACTGGATTCCAAGTAAACACGATTTCACACTCACCTTCAACTTAGAGCTGTTTTAATCAAGACTTTATAAGGTTTAATAAGTGCATAAAAGGGCGCTACAGACTGTGACAGCAAGATATGGATAAGAATGAACTTCAGGAAGAGACGGAGAAGCTTCCAGTCCTCAACGCAGTCCACATCTACAACTAAGAGCTTCTGTCAGATATTCTAAAGATTTTTTGAAAGCATTTCTTCATAGAAAAGCTAGCAAGATTAAGTTTGTACTTTTAAATCAGTTTTAAGATCAGGATTATCCCTCCTTCCTCTTCTTCATCAACAGGACCATACCAAGAAACGTATTTGGACACTAACTATCCTCCAATTTGCCTCCATTTCCCAGGAAATCACTTAAACATACTACCATTCAGAAGAAAATACAATCACATGAAATATCTGGGGGTTTATTTGTGTGGGAATTGACTAGACAACATAGTACCATTCTGTGTTTATCTGCAATACTTCCTGGGATGTTTATAGAAGAATTATTTAAATGGCATCAAATGCATAACTGCAATGAAAAACATAGGCAACAAAACTCAGCTTCTTACTTTCAACCTCACTGGTCCATCAAACGCTATTTGTTTTGCTTCTTTAACTGTTTCACAGACCAAGCCATTCCCACTCACAAACTGAATCACTTTTCTCAGTGGAGCAAACGGAGTTTGTACAACATCCACCATCATTTTAGCTCCTTTTATCTCTCTTAACTTTTCGTTAATTGGTCTAACCTGTAAAGTAAATAAGCAGTGTTTAGAATCCATGTTGTAATAGCAAGGCACATCCAAATCTGAGTGGTCTGGGGCCAGGACATACAAATCAACAGAATGGGGGCCTCTGTCACTACAAGACGAGAAGCAGACCTGGTTTTCGCATTCTATGTATACTACAATCCTTAAACCTGTACAACCTATTTCATTGTGCATGAAATACAAATACGCTAATTCAGGTAGCAAGGGGAATAAACAAGTTGAGTTAAAGATCTGGTGCAGTCGCAGGGCTACAATCTCAGGATCATGAAGACATGGTGGGATGGCTCCCATATCTGGAGAGGGAGGGACAGAGGCTCTTTAAGGACAGGCTCGGAAGACGAGGTGGTGGAATTGCCCTATATCTGAGGGAACAGCTGGAATGCATGGAGCTCTGCCTGGGGAAGGATGATGTGCCAATTGAGAGCTCAGGGATAAGGAATGAAGAAAGAACAGGTAAGGGTAGTGTTGTGGGTGTCTGCTACAGTCTGCCTGACCAGGAAGAACAAGCAGGTGAGGCTTTCTACAGCTACAAGCACCATCCCATTCACAAGATCCCTGGTCCTCATGAAGGACTTGAGCCACCCCCATATCTGCTACAGGGGCAACACAGCAGGGTGTAAGCAAACCAGGCAGTTCCTGGAAAGCATCGATGACAACTTCCTCACCCAAGTGACAGAGAAGCTGATGAGGAAAGGTGCTCTGCTAGACCTCACGCTCACCAACAAGGAGAGGCTTGCTGGCAATAGAAAGGTCAAAGGCAGCTCTGGCTGCAGTGAGCATGAGACAGGAGACTTCAGGATCCCGACAGGAGGGAGCAGGGCAAAAGGCAAACTCACAGCCCTGGACTTCAGGAGAACAGGCTTTGGCCTCTTCAAACATCCGCTTGATAGAGTCCCATGGGTCAAACATCCGCTTGATAGAGTCCCATGGGTCAAACATCCGCTTGATAGAGTCCCATGGGTCAAACATCCGCTTGATAGAGTCCCATGGGTCAAACATCCGCTTGATAGGAGTCCCATGGGTCAAACATCCGCTTCATAGAGTCCCATGGGATAAGGCCCCAGACCAAAGAAGGGCCCAAGAACCCTGGTTAATATTCAAGGACCACCCCCTCCAGCCTTAAGACCTACCATCCCACTGAGCAGAAAGTCAGGCAAAAATGCCAGGAGGCATTTGCCAGCTCCTAGCAAAACTCAAACACAAAAAGCAAGTATACAGATGGTGGAAGCAGGGACAGATAACCTGGGAGAAATACAGAGGGGTTAGGGAATTGAATTGAATCTGGCAAGGGATGTCAAAGAAATAGCTTCTGTAACCACATAGGCGATAAAAAGGTGGCCAAGGAAAATGTGGGCCTGCTGCTGAATGAGCCAGGCACCTAGTGACACAGGATATGGAAGAGACTGAAGTACTGAATTCCTTCTTCATCTCCATCTTTACTAGCAAGACTGGCCTGCAGGAATCCCAGGTTCTAGAGACCAGGGGGAAAGTCTGGAACAAGGAAGATGAACCGTTGATGGAATGGAATCGGTTCAGGGAATGCTTAGGCAAACTGGACATACGTATACAGGCATGAGCCCTGATATAATGCAACCACCAGTGCTGAAGGGACTGGCTGACATGACTGCAAGGCCACACTCAGTAATCTTTGAATGATCATGGCAACTGAAAGAGGTGCATAAGGATGGGAGAAAAAGAACTATCACTCCTGTGTTCAAAAGGGCGCAACAAAGAGGACCCAGGGAACACCAGGACAGCCAGCCTCACCCTGATGTCTCGGAAAATGATGGAGTAACTAATCCTAGAAACCATTTCCAGGCACATGAATGACAAGAAAGTCTTGGAGGAGCAGTCAGCATGGATTCACCAAGGTGGTCATGTCTGACCAACCTGATAGCCTTCTACAATGAAAGACTGGCCTGGCAGACAAGTGGATAGCAGTGGATACTGTCCTTCAGTAAGTCTTTCAACACTGTGTCTCATAGGATCCTCATAGAGAAGCTGATGAAATATGGGTTGGATCAACAGACAGTGAGGAATATTGAAAACTGGCTGAACAGACAGGCCCACAGAGTGGTGACTGGGCGCACAAAGTCCAGCTGTAGGCCAGTAACTAGCTATGTCAACGCTAGGACCAATCCTGTTTAGCATCTTCCTTAATCATCTGGATGATGGGGCAGAGCATACCCTCAGAAAGTTTGCTGATGACACCAAACTGGGAGGAATCACTGATATACCAGGTGATCACGCTGCCATCCAGAGGGACCCTGGCAGACTGGAAAAATGGGCAAACAGGAACCTCACGAAGTTCACCTCGAAAGTGCTTTGCCTTAACACTTAAGCCTGTTTTAATTAAGCTTAAATAAGCCAATATCAAGATTTACAAGTGCATTAACTTGCTGACGACAGGAAAAAAAAGAAATGTACTTACGTCAAGGTAATCCAAAGCAAGAAAAGTTTCAGGTTCAGCTCGTTCTTGTTTTAGGAACTGAATGCAATCTCTTGCTGTTTTTTCAGTGGCAACAACAATAGCAGTCAAGTATTTGCTGAATACCTTGGTAACAGCAAGCTGGTATTTTTTATGAATAGGATGACAGAGGTCAAGCACTCTTCCAAACTGAAGATAAAAATATAGGGAAATAGTAATATGTTATTTAGATATCAAATAATATTTCTGCATACAAGATACTGAAGTAGTAAGAGGAAAACGTGTTACCTATCGGCTGCTCTCTCTTACAATGGCTGTACATCAGGAAAAAAAAAACAGTAATTGTAGCATTCCACCCAAATAGCATAGTATGCCTCCAAAATCTAGTTTTTCCCCTGAGGTTACAGTTACAAGTCTCAATGTTTTACTCATAATCTCTAGCATACACTTCTAGTGTATGCTATGTAAGTATGACAATAGCAAAGTTAGCTAAGCACCTTTTTTGGAGAGAACAAAGTATCTAACCCACAATAAGATCTTTGAAAGGCAATAAGGTCTTAAATAAACAGAACTGTTAACTGGAAAATGGTAGCAAGAAAGCCAGTATTCTGGTTTCAACCCCAAAAAAGAAGTACCTGCTTACTTTAGTAGCATTAAAAGAATAAAACCTGCTTTTCTCGTACTGCGTAGTCCAAATAATCAAGCCTGTTTTGCCATATACTGAAATAACACCTCCACAGATAAAACTAATTAGTCCTTTGCTGTACATGCTCCCTAAAGATCTTTTGTTCCATTTCTGTAATTGTAGGTACAGTTGACCTTTCCCTGGATGATTAAAGGTACTGATGCACACTCTGAACACTATAACCTCTAAATTTATGCAAGAACAAATTTTCTGCTTCTTGACATACAGCTACTGTCTGTCTCCTCTTGCATATCTAGTTTTATCCTTATCAAATGGCAACAGGAAGACAACTGGTAAGAGTTGTATGTGATAGGTCATCCACAGTATTATCTCACAAGTGATATAACTGAGATAATTTCAAACAGATCAAATCACAGCCTACTACGATCTACTTTCCTACCCTTCTCTTGACAAATATTCTCCCTTTTCTGAAAAACAGTAGAAGCAAAGATAACAACAAACACCACAAAAGTCTCTATTTAGTTTCCTGACGGTGTCATCTACTTGACATTTCTACCTGCAACTCAGACACATAATGTTTCAGACATGGCATTTAAGTCCAGATGGAATGCCAGATTTCTATGAAAACAAATACTGACAGCCCAACTGAATGTGTAACAATAGGAACCTTGCCAATTAAAATTACCAGTGTAGGAATGCCATTTTGAAAATTAAATTGTAAAAACTATAATCGGCTGCAAAATTCACTTTGTTGATCAGACAAATCCATGAAAACACACACGTCACTCACACAGCGCCAATCACATTGCTGCTTGGCTGTTCCAGTATCTCGAATGTTCATCAACCACAGAATGTTTTAACAGAAGAACAGAAGCTTTAAAATGGATATAACAACTAAGCACTCAGAAGCAGTATGCCATCTTTTGCCAATGAAATCAAGAGGACTGACAAGATTTCCTCCAGTTCTACCTGAGTGCTTAGTGGACTACCAGAAATGCGTCACAACCTTTCCATCCTAAGACTTGAACTTGGATTGTTCTGGAATTAGTACACCAGACTATAAGGAGCAGCTCAGAAGCAACTCTGTTGCCTCATATGCTGGTATTGGGAGAACTATTGCAGGAACAAGGGTAACTGAAGCAGGTATCATTAAGACTTTCTGTAATAGGATAAGTCAAATTGGTTACATAAATTATCTAGGTTTTATTTGTTAGAAGCCATCACATCTGTAAGTACTCTTGAATTTGCAGCTCCTGAAGGAAAACATCCTGAACACCAGCTCTCCCCTAAGCCAGCACAGTATCACCAGTCTGATCCAGTCCTTTTCAAACAGTGATACAATGCAAAGAGTGAGCAAAAAGAGATATACCAAACAACTTTTTTATTTTTTTGAACACCTTGTTAACATGGGTGAAAAAATTCTGAAGAACAGCTGAAAAACAAATTTCTTAATCTCTTGAGAAAACAACTGGATCAGACACTTGCTGAGGTTCTGCAAAAGACGAAGAAGCAAAAGAACAACTGAAAACATTTTATTTTTTATGTTCTTATGGCAGCACTTGGAAGCAGAGATATGTCACCTTCTAAACATTGCAAAAAAACAGAAAAAAAATTCCTAGCTTGTACATCTCAACTGACTGTGTACATCAAAAAGAACTGCTTATACCGTGACATACTCAGAGACCAACTATTCAGTTGATTAGATTTATTATAAAGTTCTTATTTGGAATAGCTTCCAAGCTTGAAGTAAACACTTTTAAGTGTCAATGAAAAAGTGTAAATATGCCTCATAAACCAATCAGTGTCTGATGACAATTCAGAATCAATACATAGAACACTTAAAGGCATTACTGAAGAGTACTTTAAGTAAAATACAGTAACTGATAAGCAAAGACAGACCATTTAGTAACATAAAAGAATCCCATGCACCTAAGAAAAATTGTCCTTTGG
The DNA here is from genome assembly GCA_013398815.1 of Ibidorhyncha struthersii. Classification (NCBI taxonomy): domain Eukaryota; kingdom Metazoa; phylum Chordata; class Aves; order Charadriiformes; family Charadriidae; genus Ibidorhyncha; species Ibidorhyncha struthersii. Next base: position 368,286 of record VZSZ01000627.1, read on the forward strand.
AAGAAGTATTCTTTCTGGAATAAATGGTCTCACAGCTGAATTTCCCATTCATTTGTTCAAAATAAGTAAGTCAAAAACATGTCTGAAAACAGAGCAAAAGAAAACGAAAAAAGTAAATAAATCAAAACTCCACAAAATAGATCAAAATTATTCTTTGATTTAAGCAGAATCTGTCTATTTGTGGGAACTGAAAAATAACGACAGCATATGCCACTGTTCTTTCAGTAATACTATGTCACCAAGTACACTGAAGCAAGCATAAAATTCAAAATAATATTCAACATAGCCCAATTTACTCTAGCTGCTTACTCAGTCTGAGGCAGAACTCTTAAATCTTAATTCTAAACTAAGGCATTTAAATGAGGCCATTCAATTACCACAGAATCCGGATACAGTCTTTTGAGACTTTCCAGGATCTCAGCTCTCATTTGCTGACGCCTTCCTTCGTGGTAATCAATTTTGGCATTCTGCAGTTCACCAACTATTTTGTTCAATTCTTCATTCACTTCAGCTATTCGTATGGTTGAATTTTCAATTTCCTTAGTTAGCACTTCCTCTTGCTGTTTTTTCTCTGCTAACGACTCACTTTGAAGGGAAGCAAAAATAGGAAAGCAATTATACAAGCTTTTAACTTATAAAAATTAGTCACTCTGTGGTCACAGATAAAATCTTCAACGATTTTCGTAGTCTATCAGAAGCTACTTCTTATACAAGTTGCATTCTATAGTATAAGCTATTTTTAAGGTTTCAAAATTGAGTTCAAGTGAGAGTTTTTGCCTGTGTAACATGCACCCATACCGTTTTATCCTCCATCAAGAAAAGATCTGATATTGTAAAACTAAGAAGGACTAAGAATTCTTACGCAAAATTATGACTCACTTTACGCACAAAGTCACTAAGGCTCTACCACACTCTACTACAACTACTTAATTAAAATAATTTTGCATCACACCAATCAAAATGGGTCTGCTGCTCCCTGTCCATGGCAGAACTTTGTTCAGTACACAGACAGCATTAAGCCAAAGCACACATTACAGATGCATAGTAAAAGATAGGTTGGGAAAAAAAAAATATCTCTAGAGACCACGAACTCTGACCTCCCGCACAAAACACAGGCAAATGTCAAAGTTATTTCAGGTTGCTTAATTTTGGGCTTATATACCTTACTTCACAAAGAGTAAAAAAAATCAGGCAGAAGAGAAGACTCAGGAAGCAAAAACTGAACTGTGCTCCTAATACCCAATGTAAATATTAACTACTTCCTAGAGCAGCACAACTACAGAACTGCCCTGTTCTCTCACCCAGAATTTGTACACTAATAGACCCATACCCTACCTGTAGTGATAAAATTTGCACACCTACAAGAAATTAGAAGCAATTATAAAATTGGTTTCAAACAAAATATGGATAAGTCATCATACTTCCTACTTTATTTTGACAGCTAAAGTAACTGGAATATTAATTAGAATTAGTAAGAATTCTAATTCTTATTAAAATTTGAAATAGAAAGGAATTAGAAACCTGCTACGTTAATTTGAATATACAAATATAATATGCAAGAAATACAATTAGCTTTTACGTTTTTTAACATACGTGCATATCTTGGCATATTCTTCCAACTTCTCTACTCGTTTTTTATGCTCTTCTATCCGTTCCACAGTCTGTTTTATGTTTTCCTATGCAATCGTAAATAGAATATGTTAAAAAACAGACCAGAGGAAAACGACAGTTTTATAGGACGATATAAAGCTTTTCATTCAGAACAAGTACTGAGACAGGTCTTTTCTACCTTTGGTATTTCATGCTGAAGTAATAGCATGTCTTTTTCAATTGTAAATGCCAAACTGCACCATGAATAATAAAGGAAAATTATTTTATCAAGGCGATTACTGGATTTTTCATGTTCAGCTACAGTTCAGAAAAAGCCTCTTCAGCACAAAGAATCATAACACCATCAAATAAAATAACTTTAAACACAGCATTAGTAAGTTACAGGTGTTAAAACAAAAAAGATGCTTTTCTTGGCCAGAGATTAACAGAAGCTTTTTCCTAAGGACAGATGAAGAAATTGATAGAGAAGTTCCAACCTGACACAAAAGCATTGTACTAAAAACCAAACCAACAGTGAAAGAAATATTTTCAATTACTCAAATTGAATAAAAATACATTAACTAAAACAAATGAAAGAAAAAAACAATATTATTACCTACATTTTATTAAGTGTTCATTTAACTTCCAAATTCCTTGTGACCTTTTGAATAGCTGTAGGGATGGGAAGTCCACAACCTTTTTGTGCACCTGCTTCAATGTTTGACTATCCTTGAGATGAAATAGCTTACCGAATAGCTATTTGGAATTTCCCACATTCTAAGTTGTGCCTGTTGTCTCCCATCCTATCAGTGTGCACTTCTAGAAAGGGTGTGGCTCTATCTTACTGATATCCTCCCATTAGGTAACTGCAGATAGCAATAAGGTTTCCTCTCCTTCTCCAGGCTGATACTATCCAGTTCTCTCAGCCTCTCCTCATACGCCAGGTGCTCCAGCCCTAGCCAGCTTGGTCACTCTCTGCTGCACTCACTCCAGGATGCCAGGATCCTTCTTTATCAGCCCAGAACTGGACAGAGCATGCTGTGGTCACATACATGCAGAATTGTGAGGAGCGATCACCAAATGTCAGTAGTACAGATAAGCAATGCCAACTCTAAATGGTCAGACATGCGTTTTATGAACTCTCAAGTATTCCTGTATTTCTTCTCTACAGTAGAACGGGACTTACTGCCTCTGAAGTGCAATAGAAAAGCGGACACCAAGGAGATTTTTCCAACTACAACACACTAATACACACAACTGACCTTAAAAATATCTCAGAAAAAAGGTAGCTATGATCAAAATGAATCTCTAAAGGGTGTGAGTATCGTACAGATATACAACAGTGCTAGGACATCTCAGAAAGAAAAACTACATTTATGAAAACAGGAACTAATTGCAGTAAAGCATATGTTCTGAGCAACTGTAAAATATTAGAGCCAAAGCTTTCAAACCAAATCGTCAGTGTGGGCCCACGCAACTATTCTCTGAAGCCATTTTTCTAAATGTGTTGAAATACGAAAATGGAACTAACACTTGCAACGTATTTCTTTATGTCAAATCATTTAACACATATTTATAGCAGAGGGAGGGGTAGAAAACATTTTTCTCCTTAAAACACAATTCTAGCTTGATACAAATACCTCAACTTCTTTTTTCTTCCTCCGATTAAGTTTCAGCCTTTCTTGATCTGCTTTTTCCTCCCAACGAAGTTTCTCTAGCTGCTGGGTTAGTGTAGCTACTTTCTTTCTTGCTATTTCCTTTAGCTCTTTATAACGCTCCAACTGGACAAGTAACATAAAAAAACCTAATTCACTCCACTGTATGTGGGAAGACTCATGTTGTTACAGCCTCAATTAGTAATTGCTACTTTATCATAACCAAGATTATGAAAACCACCCAATTCTCCAGAAGAACTTTCTAGCTAATCACATTATCAGAAGTTATATTTTATTAGAGAAAGATTCAACCCAAAGCTTATACTTCATAGTTTTTGCCTACGGTCTTGTTTTAGACTTCTAATGACTTATTTTTCAGGCAAGTTTATAAAGTTTACAGTACTTCACAGTTAATCTTGAGGTTATCACCAAGTTTTTGCACAACCCAAAATCAGTGCAAGTTTCAGTATTTATAATTACAGCATTCTCACGTTATCAAGTTTGTTTTTTTTTTTTTTAAAAGGTGAACATATAAAAAAACATTTTAAGCAATCCTGCAAAGTTATGACTAACTGACCAAAGGCCTCTAAAGTGAAAAGCAGGAAGATTCACAAACTAAAAAAACAACCCTGCAGGTTCTCCATCAATTGATCAGGAACTATTTTAAGTAAGAGACAGAGGAGAAAAGAAGCTAGCACATAGTTTTAAAAGAGTTTCTGGCCATATGGTTGTGAAGATAGCTCCTTCAAATTTGAATTTACTGTAGAGTGATGCAGTCCTTTCCTTCTAAAACAATTTAAAATAGCACACAAATGAGCTACCTCAATTTTAGATTCTGACCCATACTAGATGGTACACGTACTACTAGGTCTTGTTTGCATTTTTGCTTGTTTGTTTTGCTTCTTCTTGTTTTTTCCTAAATGAAGACGTATTTCTGTACCTCAGCTGACTAGCCATTTCTCAAAAATTACCCCTTCACCCCGAGACTGTACTGGATGCTTTCTATCTTACCCTCCCTCAATGTGCCTCAACTCTTCTGAAGTTTCTATCAAACTCTTTTGAACTTGTTGTTCACTGAAAATTCACCGTTTCCTCTAATAAAATATCTTCCCACATTGCTTAGAAGATGCACTTCACACCCTACGAGAGATGCTTACTATTTCAAATCTCACAATGGTAAATGTCTAAATCTCTATGCAACTTAGATTTACTTCTTAGAAGTGTTCCACATTTAGAACTTCTGTGAGATCTGACTTTCCCCCCTGCCCCCAGAAAGAAGACAGCCCACTCCGCCAAGAGGCTGCATCATCATTTCTCTTCATCCAATGAAACGGTCTCTAAATAAAAGTTACAATTTTGTTTTGGTTTGAGCTCAACAGCAAAAAGATCATTAGAAATTACAGGCTATCAGTGAAACAATGGTTTCTCTGTCACCAGTGGGGTTTTTTGGACTTCACTAGTAAACAGTACTATCAGGCTTCCCAATTCACCTGATTTTCTCTCAGTTCAATACGTGCTGCTCTCTGCAGTAACTCCTCTTCAGTTTTCTTCTCAAATGCTCCCCACGCCTTCTCAATATCATTCAATTCTATCTCTAGTTCTTTTATGTTCTGTTTTTCCTTATCACAGGATTTCTCCTTGTCCCTTAGAGATTTTTTAGACATTTCTACTTTCTTGATTTGGTAGGAAGTGTTTTCCTTTGCTTTTATATAGAGGGGTCTCTGCTGAATCAGTGATGCTTCCAGAGTCCTAAAAACAAGAAAACCCCACAACTAACAACAAGCCAAACAAATAAAAAAAAACAACCACCAACAACAAAGCACATCCAAAACAACAAAACCACACCAAAAGAAAGCGGAAAAAAGAAAATTAATAACCCCCTCCCAACTACACATGCAAACAAATAATCAATAATCAGTTGTCGACTGCAAAGTTACATACTGACAGGTGATTTTTTTTTCACTATCCGCTGAAAATAGAAATGCAAGAAGTGAAGCATAACCTTTAAAAAAATTTAATAGCAAACAAGCATTTATGTAATGAAATTACTGACAACCTAGGCATGGTGGTGGAGGTGAAAACAATATATACATATTACTTTAGTAAACTGCTGCAAATTCACTTCCATAGCACTGGGATGTTACCCAGCTGCTTTAACAGAAAACGCATGCCTGCCAAGCAATTCCCAGTGCAGACTATGCTTTAACTCAACAATCAGAGAAACTCATTGGAAAACCTACTTCATTTCTCTTTCCATGTGCTGTTGGTCTCTGTTTAACACACCAAGCACTTTTTTCTTGGCTCTAAATGTGTCTTCTGCTGTAGAAAGAGATTCTTTCTTGGTATTAATCTCCATATTCTTTTCATCCAAACTTTTCTTCAAAATGCCAATGTTTTTTTCATTGTGATAAAGCCGGAAAAGCTTCAGCTGTACCCTTTCTTCATCCAGTTCCTTGAGAAGCATCTGGTAACGCTCTGCCTACCAACATTAAAATTTTATTTATCATTTATAAAAAGGATTTTCAATCACTAGCAGTCTAATTTCAAGTTCAAAGCGATGTAAGATGATGTACCAGTAGCTATTATTTCACTAGTGTGCACTAATCATAAAACTCAAACATGTAAGTTAACACTTTAATTAATTAAATAAATGAAAGTGTAGATTTGCCAGTATAGATTTTACTATACATATTCCTCTATTCTTTTACATTATACTAATTATATATTACACCATCCTGAAAAACATACAAGATGAAAAGCAACAGAAGTTGGTGGTTTTTTTAAAGAAAACTTATATTTAAATTCACAAAAGATGCAAAATCTGAGATCTTAATGTGCAAAAAAAGAGTAAGTTTGAGTTACCTCCTCTTTCTCTATCTTTGCTTGTTTGCATTCTGCTGCAACACTTTTTTTCTTGTTATAATTAAACTGTGCATCCTCTTCTGCTTGCTGCATTTTTTTCTTTTTTCGTTCATAGTCTTCAGCATATTCCCATGAATTACTGATTCGTTCAAAAAGTTGAGTTCTCTCCTTTGGCTTCTTCATTGCAATTGATTCTACTGTGCCCTAAAACAAAATTGCAAAAAAAAAAAAAAATAAATGCAGCACTGTAGATCATTACATTGTCTAATGATTAATTTCTTCCCTGAGAGCATATAGTACAGATTTATCTCTGGATATATATATGGTTAACAGAATTGGATGGACGTACTTTTGGATTCAAATCCAAGGAAAAGTTTAGTACCAAAAGAATTATCACCTAGCCACCTCACCTAATTAAATGACATCACTAAAAATTTTAGAATGTCAGATACGGTCTATGAAAAACACCTTCAAAATAAATCAACCTGCATAAATCAGTGAGCAGTATCAGAATGACAAAATTAAGTCTTGTTAGCCTTGAGCTGGAACTAATTTTCAATGGAAAAGAAACTAACACCCCCCTCCAGTATTTAAAAGCAAAACAGTTGAAATTAATGCACCGGAACACTATGTAAGTCTCCAGGTTAACGGGTGCACTGGTTTTGTCCATGTATTAGCTGCTCAAATCTTCACTGATCTGAAGGAATTACCATTTTCAGTAAAGTGTAGAAAGTAAGTTTTGTGATTTTATTCTATTTTTGTAGTGGGTAAATGCCCTTATCATAGAAACTATTAGCACAGTAAGAATACACATTTCTATAAGAGGGAAAAAACAGTTCTTCCTTGGGAATTTTTCTCAGAAACTGTGAGGAAGACAATCTTGTGAAATACATTCAACATAAGCACATATTTCTGACCTATATCGTTAAATATTTGTGACTTAATAACCCAGTAGGCTTTTCAATCCCTCAATTTTAACAAAAAATCCTATACATTTTTATGCATCTTGACTAATAGGAGTCATTTAAGATGAAATTATCTTTTCCTATTTATAATACTCCTAGAATTTAATAAACTAAACATTTATAAACAGAGACCCACGTTTTCTTATATACTCTGAATAACACAAGTACACAATTTCTTCCAGATTAGCTTCTTTTTTACCAGTGCACTCAATGTACACACAAACCCCATTATTTCCATTTTGCAGCCTTCTAATTCTTGGCTGAGGTCAGGAAAAAAAATGTATTGGCTTGAAATTAGCTAAAGGTGCCCTCTTTTCTGTCAAATAGGTAACTGTGTACTCCTATGAAATAATCTTAGAAGCTTTTCTTTTCCTTGTGTAGTACCTTAAATGCTCACCTGAAAAATAAGACAATTCCTAGCTTTGACAAGTATGCCTACTTTTTCCAGCTCAGATACGTAAGTAGATCTGCTGACAGATTTATCATTGAAAAGGAATTCAGTACAACTACCTAAAGAAGGAAAGAAAAAGTTACTATAAAATGGCTAAACCACAAAATCCATAAGAAAAGAACAAAACTAGAGGAACAATTTAACTGAGCAATCTCCCCAAAGAAGAAAATAGATTTCAATTATTCCTGTAGTCATTTCAATAATTTCATTTTTCTGTATGAAAATTCTAGTTGCATACTTCCAAAAGGTATTGACATTGCTCCATTTTCTAGAGCCTACAACATGTACATATTCCACAGGAAAATCTACAGATCAAGGTACAAAGAAAGAACACTTACTAATCACTTGTTTAACTTTTAACTTTGCCCCAGTATGTTTTTTCAATTATAACACTTGACTGTCAAAATGCTCCTGAAGGACTATAAGAAATACTGCAATCCTCATGGGCTTAATCCACCCAAATACGAAAGAATATTAGGCACCTAAAATTCAAAGTTGAATATTCCTGGTCTCCATTTTTTTTATACATCAGACAACAGAAAGTACATGCAACAGAATCTAGTACCTACCGCGGATAACTCTTGAAAATGTTTTTTCTTCCCCATCTTCTTCGCAGTATACTATCTTCACACTAGCTGTAGAAGAAACTGGTTTTCCAACATGTGCTCCATGAATAAGTTCTCTAACACTTTTAACTCGCAAATTAGCTGTCTTCTCACACAACACAAAACTAACAGCATCCATTATGTTAGATTTTCCTGAAAAAAAAAAAAAATTTGCTTTGACATGGCAGAAATGAAAGTAAGCATGTGATTAACAATTAACTAAAAAAGCACATACATAAATGCAAAAGTCTTTATTAATTCTATTTCTAATTTTATGTTTCATTGAGGAAAAAATATTGCACATAATAAAGAAATAAATTTCTAAGATGTAACCCACTGGCACCAGACAATAAGCCTGTATACAATAAAAATCATCACAAACATGATTTGTTATTTGTTCAGCCTTGTTGAACAGATTTTTTTTGGTGGTTTGTTTGGGTTTGTTTTGGTGGGTTTAGGGTTTTGTTTACACACGCATATATCTGAAGGTCATTACTTAAACTGAGTGAGCAACATCATAATCCTTACTTGGTAGTTTCCTTTATATAACGCATTCAGTGGGGTTCACTGCATAAGCACTCTATCATATAACTGTAACTCCAGTGTTCTGAAGAACACAAGTATTCTCCCAGATCCATTCACCACAGCAAAGTTCTCTGAAGAGAATTTTTGTCTGAGGAGTATGATCATTGAATCCTCTTTTTGCTTTTCCCCTTAAGTCTTGAGCATTTCTGTTGAAATCTTAATTATTTTCTGCCTTCAGCCTTGCTACTTTGGCAATATTTTGACTTATTCTCCAAAATATCAAAAAAGGAAAAATACTAAGGGCGGGGGGGAAACAGATAAATAAAAAAACCTCAATTCAGACATTACACAATATTCACAATTTTTCTCCCCTGATTCATCTATAAAATGTATTCAGATTTAACTGGAAGAGCTAAAAAACTGGAAAAAGTATACATAATTTTGAGACTTTCCAATACAGAATAGTGGGGATAGGATGATAAAGAATATGATAATAATGCTAAATAAGTTATTTACAATCATAGATCTCATTTCAATTAGATAAGCAAAGAAACAACAAGATCTAAAAAAATAAATAATTAAGAGACTGAGGAAACTAAGACCCAATGCTAAGCCCATCCTTGTGGCTCTTTGTTAGGATAGCCCTCCCCTCCTATCGTATTGTTCTCTGGCAAATAACAGATAAAATCCCATTTGTTGAATGGAACTTTCAGAAGAAGTGAATAAAATTTTTAAAAATTCCAGCACCCACAGCATAGCAATGTGGAGTCACATCTACAAATGAAGGCTCTTGCAGGCCAAACTACCATGCAGTTACCATCCTGCAAAGCTCCTCTTTCCCAGAGGCATTTACTCATATGGCAAAGACCACAGACTCAAATAAAGAAGCAGTTTTCCATTACTACAGTTTACAACCCAGAGTATTATGGTAAAACTATCTTTATGCAACCTTAGTAAGCTGAAATGTGAACTGGAGTGGCAAATGCAAGGCGTGCTGTTTGCAAACCCCTCATTCTACAACAGCTGGGAAGAATAGAGGAGACAACTAGAAATGGCAATTCTTTCAACCACCTGCTGTCCTTCCACGCTGGGTTAATCTATACTTTCAGTTAAAGAAGCAATGGCAGAGTAGGAGCTGCCAAAACTTTGCTTGTGCTGCCAACCCCTCAGGTGCATACGAACAGACTTTAAGCCCACAAGTCTTTACTCCCCCTCCTCAAAGCCCTGCAACTCTACTCACAGCTCAACAGGCAAGCTATCACCAGCCTCACCCCATGCACTACAGCCACGCTGGCCCTATTCTGCCTGCACCTGCGGGCCTCCACCTGCGCAGCTACTGCTTCCTCCTTGTTTGGCCCGTGGTGTTCACAGAAAAGACCTGGTAAAGACCCCAGAAAGGAAACCTCAGTCCCCACTGCTACAGTGGAGAAGCGAGATCACCAGCTGCCTGCTGACCCCCTCCTGCCCCCCCTCACCCCCGCTCACTACCT